>CANSZD010003006.1:142500-317500 GCA_947648045.1 Beta corolliflora
ATTGCCTGCTCTACTAATAGCAAGTCAGCAACAGTGAATCTCTTAAACAAAACAGGGGATAATCTCTCGTTAGAGAGCACCACCAAATAGAAGTCAACAAGTGACAACGCTATTAAGCTAATCACTAATCTACCAACATGCAGCGGTAAATGGCTCTGTATCAAGCTTGAAGTCGACGCTAGAACACCACCACCAAGGATAAAGTGCAGCAAACACATACAAGCAGCAAAGGATTGAGATCGGGAGAAAAAAGATTATGTATATTAGGAGTAAATAGGTAAATCCAGCCTGTGGATTTTCATGAATACCCACTAGCCGTAAAATATGTATGCAGAAGCATTTGTTTCAACCAAAATTTTGGATAGCTCCGATACCATGTTAAGTTTAGGTTGAAGGCAAAAGCTCAAAAAATAGGCAAACTTTTAAAAAAGGCGGGCCATACCTTCAACTAATGGTGTGGCCAAGCCATTTCAGCACGCGCCCTCTCCCGCTCTTTTCTCTCCCTCATTTTTCCCCATCTTCTCTCTCCTCTCATTTGATTGATTTTCGACGCTTCTTCATCGCACGATCTTCTTCCAAATTTGGTTTTTATAATAGTAGCAAGCAAAAAAAAACTAGTACTTCCATAAAATCATGGAAATTTGATGAAAAACTATCGGTTTTTACTCTAATCAAGTAGTCTCTCTTCAATCTTCCCCTTTCTACTCTCTCTCTCTCTTCTTACAGTCAAGATGCTTCAATTCTCGCTTCAACGAGGTAATAAGCTTATCAATTTTCTGGATATTTGAGCTTTTGGTTTGATTGAATTCAACATCTGATTGAATTTTTTGATGTTTTATAAATCAATTTGATGTTGATTTTTTTCATTATTGTTTCCGAAAATGTTAGCGGGAAATTTGAAATTGTTGCGACCTCAATTATTTGCTCTCAAGTATTCGACTGCAACTGAGCCATTTAGTCAGCATCGCAAATCATCGGTAATTTCTGAGTGTTTTCTTGAACGAGCTTTTTAGTTAGTGTTGTAGGGTTACTTTACATGTATGCAGGGGTTATTTCAGTTTTGTGAAAGGGTTACTTCAGTTTTGTGGAGGGGTTTACTGAAAGTATGGGTTACGTTTTGTAATTATAAGAGGTTACTTCTACGGTAAATATGGGTTACTTTTTTGTAATTATAAGAGGTTACTTTTGTAATTATAAGAGGTTACTTTAACTGAAACTAGGGGTTACTTTTTACATTTATTATAGGGTTACTTTATACTTATGCAGGGGGTTACTTTTATTGAAACTAGGGGTTACTTTTTCAAATACAAATGTTACTTTTTTGTAATGTTGAGGGGTTACTTTTTACTGAAAGTATGGGTTACTTTTTGTAATTATACGGGGTTACTTTTATTGAAACTAGGGGTTATTTTTTGTAATCATAAGGGATTACTTTTTGTAAGTATAGGAGGTTACTTTTACTAAAGTAGGGGTTACTTTTTGTAATTATAAAGGGTTACTTTTTGTAATTATAAGAGGTTACTTTTACTGAAACTATGGTTTACTTCTATGTTTATAATGTGGTTACTTTTTGTAATTATAAGGGGTTACTTTTACTGAAACTAGGGGTTACTTTTTACATTTATTATGGGGTTACTTTACACTTATGCAGGGGTTACTTTTTGTAACAGGGGTTACTTTTATTAAAACTAGGGTTACTTTTTCAAATACTAAGGGTTACTTTTTTGTATTGTTGAGGGGTTACTTTTTACTAAAAGTATGGGTTACTTTTTGTAATTATAAGGGTTACTTTATACGAACACCAAACTATTTCTCAATCTCCCTCCCCTCTCTTTGATCAAACCATGGAACCACACTACTATAAATATGGGCAAAGTGACCAACCATAAAAGACCACTCTGATGACATAAGTGATTATTTAACAAAAAACACCTAATTTTTTAGACGAGAGATCTCTTATATTATGATAAAAAAGACCTCCTTTTTTGAAATGTGGTCTTTTTGCACATCCTCAAAATCTCCAATATTAAAGAAACCACTTATTTTTGTTAAGTGGTTATTTGATTTTATATTATTTTAGAGAAAATATGGAATCTTAAAATATATATTAGCGGGTACAAGGATGAATTGTAAATTTAAGACCAAAAAATAAAGTAAAGGCGCCTAAATTGTTTAAAGAAGGAAATGAGGAATAGCCTTATTCTAATTTTAAAAAACCCTAACTAAAGGAATACTTTATTCCTTCTTCACTAATCACAATTCACATCTCGTTCTTCTTCCTAGAGCACCGATAGCACAGTAGAACCGCCAGATTTTGCGCGCGAACCCACCCAAAATTCCTTCGCCGGCTACCGTTGCCGCACTCGGAATTCACCGGCCAATATTCCTCGCCCGTCTACTCGTCTTCGCCGACCTTTTCTCCCGCCGCATACTCTGTTCCATTGCCGGTCTACCACCACCGCGTTATCACCGACGACCGAATTATCACGGTAAGTGTCGATCAATTCATCTCGCATTTGTAGTTGTTTGTTTGTTATGCGTAGTTTGGATATGTATATTCATTTGAAATTTTGGAATTGGACACTAGGGTATAATTGAATTCTCATATTTCTTGAATTAGAGCGAGTGAGTCTCGACCATCATTATTAACTCTGGAAACCAAAATTCTTGGCGTTATTTTTAACACCCAATTCTATCTTTTGAGTAAACGACCTCCACGATGAGAGATTGATTGATGATGGAGTGCAACAACATTTGAGTAAACCGAAAATATAACACCCGACCATATTCCCTATTTTCGGTTTCACGACCATAGTTGTGGAATTGCGGAGGAAAAAAAACAGGTGGGATTGAGAGTTTAAAAACAACATTTGAGTAAACTGAAAATAGGCGGAACACATGGTCAACTGTATTGTGTACTAAGTATTTTCTTTTTATTATGTAATTTTTAGAGCAAAGCAGTTTTCTGTCTATTATGGATATTTTCCAATTAAAGTGCATTCAGCAAGCCGTTTTTTAGGCTAGAAAATATGAGTTCTTGCTTCTCTTGTTGGAACTATGATTAGGTGCAGATGATGTTACTGTGTGTATATCCAGCATGCTCAATTAGTATATCCTAGCTTTATTATAGTAAGTTTAGATCGGTAAAAACGAACTATTGATGTGCTTGAAATTTTTTAAATTGAATGTGTGAAAACGAGTTGAATCATCTATATATAACTTTTGACTTTGATTCATAGAACATAGGAGCAAACAAGATCATATGTTTTTGAGTAGTTATCATTATTTGTGCATATATATGGCTAGATGTAGAAATGTATTTTCTTAATCATGTAAATATAAGCTTTTCTTTGTGAACTTGTTACGTGTAGAGATGGATCGGAGTTGGATTACTATGACAAAACCCGGTGACCCAGAATATATAGTTGGAATAAAGGAATTTATTAATTTTGTTGTGATGAATGCTCGAGGAAATGATAGATTGCCTTGTCCCTGTTTTATGTGCCACAATTTATTGCATAAGAGAGTTGATGAGATATTAAATCATTTGACTAAATGGGCATTTGATAGAACATACACTCGTTGGATATTTCATGGTGAAGCTAAGGAAAAAGCTTTACCTATGGATGATATGCGTGAAGGTCATGATACTGATGAGGGTGATAGGTTAGAGGACATGATACGTGTAGTTGAGGAAAATTTTGATGGTAATCCTACTATGTTTGAGAGCATGTTAAGTGACTCTGAGAAGCCTTTGTACAACGGTTGCACTAAGTACACAAGATTGTCATCTGTACTCAAGTTATATAACTTGAAAGTAGGTGGTGGTTGGAGTGATGCAAGTTTTAGTATGTTACTTGAAGCGGTGAAAGACATGCTTCTGGAGGATAACGTTCTTCCAGGTGCTACTTATGAGGCCAAAAAGATATTATCTACTATGGGCTTGCGCTATGAGAAGATCCATGCTTGCCCTAATGATTGCATACTATATCGTAATGAGTATAAATCATTAGACAGTTGTCCTGTGTGCAATACCTCGCGGTATAAGAAAAAGGTAGGAATACCTGCTAAGGTTTTATGGTATTTCCCAATAATACCAAGGTTTAGACATTTGTTTTCAAATCCGGGGGATGCAAAGAAGTTGACTTGGCATCATAATGGTCGTATTAAGGATGGGTTAATGAGACACCCAGCCGATTCACCGCAATGGAAGTTTATCGATGCAATGTTCCCTGAATTTAAGAAAGATGAACGTAACCTGCGCCTGGCACTATCTACTGATGGCATGAACCCGTTTGGCTATTCTTTAATTGCTAGAAATCCTTGTTTAAGTACTAGTAATATAATTTGAGGACACTTAGCGTCAGATAATGAGTTTTGGGCGTGGTTTCCTTTGAAAGAACTATTCCAAGTTGAAATCGAAGCCCAACATCCAATGACTAACTGTATCACTTTTTTTCAATTTCGAATTTGAAATTTCAGAGGTAAGATTCTTGGAATGTTGTGTTTGAAATGCCCTATTTTTTATGTTATTTACATGTGAGTGCAAGATCGGCTTTTGGGTTGTCTTTTTGATGCCATGGATTCCTGATTATAAGTGCAGTAAATCAAATTTTAAGCTTATTATAAATGAGTTCAATCTCAATGTTGATACCTCCTGTTGAGAAGCTCATTTCCTGCCTTGTGTTGAGAACTCTTAATCCCCACTTCATAATTTTTATGTTATTTTCATTATAAAGGTCGATGCACAAGCAACAAAATCATTTCTCGCTCCATCCCCACAAACGCCATCATCACAAGCATCAAACAACCGAAAATATGTGATCACCGATAAGGATCTTGCCAAGTTGACAACTACTTCATTGCGAACTTTCAAGAATCAAGCCATGAGAATGAAATCAAGTGGTGCTTGCATATCAATTAGAATACCTAAGAACTGTGTAATGGGCATGAGGAGACACTTACCCTTGATTATGAAGAGATACTTGATTGGTGCTTCCAAAGAGAGATCGGAGTGACTCACTTGTCCATTTTCATGAAGTAAGTTAAGTTCGATTGTGTTTTTAGTTGTTCTTTCCTAATTTCATTACAAGATAGAACTTATTATATATATATATATATATATATATATATATATATATATATATATATATATATCCAAATTAATGTGCAAGATACTTGAGCGAAAAGTGTCAACAAGGTGGTGTATGTGGGATGTATGGATTTTGTGATTCAAATTATTTATCTCCTATGACACAAACCAATGAAGAAAAGCGAGTCGACTATCTAGCTCGTATCTTTGGCCAAAATGAAGGGAATAATGTTAATCAACTATTCTTTGCACCTTATTATGAGAAGTAAGTATGAATTATTAAATTAATTATTAAAAGGATGGGAAGATGTTAACTGGCTATGCACACACTAAAATTTGCGGATGTGCAATCGACATTGGATGCTAGCGGTCATTAGTCCGTGGAATGGAGTGGTGTTTTGGCTTGATCTCTTTGGAGCGGAAAATGATATTCGTGAATTTGCTCAAAGGACCATAAATGAGTATGTATACAAAGTACATTTTATATATTTAACTCATAATATTGAAGTAATCATCTAATTTTTTCTTGACAATTTTTTAGGGGAATCATAAAATTTAGTCTCGTATATTGAAAGGACATCAAGAAAATGAAAAAGAATCCGACAATTAAGTGGAAAAAACCTGAGGTATGTCATTCTAATTTTTTATTATTTTGATGCATTTATATTGATGCTTATTAAATTTAATATGTAATATGACTAATTATATAATTACCTTTATGAACAAGTGTCCTCGTGAATCCCAAGAATCTCTGGACTGTGGATATTATATATGTCGATATATGCTCGAGACTATAGAGAAAAGGCCACAAGTGATTCCTGGTAAGGTATCAATTCTTTCAAAACACCATTCACTTGCTTATTTCTCATATCAATTAATAGTGCTTGAAGTTAACCAAGATTTATACTTACCAAAAATAGTTACTTTCATGATTAACAACATATTTCATATCAATTTATTTTTAAATAATTTTATTAATGCTTTGTAGTACTTTGGCGGAGTTACAACTGAATTTCCTCAAAATAAGCTTGACGAGTTGAGAGACTTATGGATCAAATACGTGGAGGAATATAAACAAGCGGATGAAGAGGAATCTGAAGAAAGTGTCGATTTTGATTAGGTGTTAAGCGGGATTAGATAGGTAATTAGTTAGAACAATGAGTTGATTAATTTACTTTGCATATGAGTTGAAAGAAATAATGGCTGCTCTAGCTATCTTTTGAGAAGTTGATTTTTTGAATCTTCATATATCGATATCATTTTGTAATGAATTATGGTATTGCATCAATGAAATTTTTGTCAAGTTATATAATAATTCAAATTTTGTCAATGCAAGTGGCACGCGATTTTGTAGGGAATATATCAAATATAAATTACAGGTAAATTAAATAAAGCCACAAAATGGCTAGAATTTTATCGTTAAAAAATGAGGCAAAGAGACCATCTATTCTAATGTATGGCCTCTTATATCAAATTAAATATAGTACTTAGGAAGACGAAAGAGACCACCTTTCCATCTAAGTGATTTTTTTGAGAAAGATAAAGAGACCACCTATAAATAATAAGTGCTTTTTTAGTACGATGAAAGAGACCACATTTATTTTTTATGTGGTTCCTTATCCTTCTTATTTTTTTCCTACTACAATACATAAAAAAAAACCACTTATTTAAAAAAAGTGGTCTCTTCTTTCAATATAACAAACCACCCATAATAAGTGGTCTTTTACCCTGAGAGACCACTGAGCTAGAGACCACCTCTAAAGTGGTCTCTAAGGTACTTTTTAGGGGGTCTCTTTATGCATTTTTGTAGTAGTGCCACCACGTCCTCCCCCTCCCCATCACCACCACAACACCATTTTTTCTCTCTTTCACTTTAAAATAAATTTGACAGGGGGAAAACTATGTCGTTACTAGTCTCCTAAAGTCAAACAAAACCTAACTAGACCACTAAACTAAGTAAAGTGACAAGCAAGGGTCATTCTTCCACAAGGACTAAGGAGCACCAATATGTGTTAATTTAACAATAAGCTAGGCCGAAGAAATCATCAAGTTTTGGTTAAACTAAGGGTATAAACTATTGAAATCAAATTAGGGAAAGCACTAGGAATGGGAAATCACCAAAATCATAGTTCACATCCAACAACCAAGTAGAGATAAGGGGGTTGACAAGCATTGGGGATATGCAAAGGGGATAAACAAACCTAAACACCTCTAAAATCGTTTTTAGGGAGTTTAGAGTCCTAATTATGGCAACAAAATCTATATTTCGAGGCGTTATCACCTAACTAGGCCAAGTTAATAATTGAAATCAAACCCAAGTTAATACCAACCAACAAGTGATGTGTAACAAATCAATCAATCAATGAAGGTCCAACATAAAAGGTAAACCATTAATCGGGCAACAAAGGATCAAAAGATGAAGGAGTCTCACATCAACTAAGTCACCAATCGACATCAAAGATTGAAATTGCACAAATCACAAACATAACCAACCCAATAAACTCTACTCATGAAAATAGGATGCAAATAATGATTGGGCTACTCCCAATCCTAGTTAATGAACTACTCACTATCCATTATACTACCAAACATCCTAAACGTGGAAAAACTAAGCAATAAATCACCAATCTAAAAATAGCAAAAACCAAAAATCAACACTTTAAAGCAAAAACAAAACAAAATCTAGTGAACAAACAAGAAGAAACTAGGAAAAGATGAAAACTTTAATCTAGATTAACTATTAAACATGAAGATTAAATAATGAAAACAATTAAAATAAAGCAATAAAAGAAGAGAGAGAGAAGAAATCTTCATTGATAAATTGTTGAATCTTCAAATACAAGTTGTCACCCTTGAATCTCCAAATCTTCAATCTTTCTTTGAGTTTTCTCACTTTTCCCCTAAACTAAGTTATGGAGGCTAATCCTCCCTAAAACCCTAAAAAATATTCTAAACCTAAGAGTGATGGATAAAACTTGGCTAAAAAAAACTTCCTCCCAAAAATATGGGTAAAGGGTATTTATACTACTACTAAAAAATAAAAGAGAAAAAGAAAGGAATAGAAAATAAAAATAGGTAAAGGGAGGTAAAGAAAAAAAAAGGGAAAAAGAAAAGTAAACTAAAAAGGAGTAAAAAGGGGAAGAAATAAAAAGGAAAAGAAAAAGAAATAAAAATGGGGACACGTGAAGTACAGCAAACAAGGGAGAAAAGAAGAAAAGAAAGAAAAAGGAAAATGAAAACAAAACAACCCAAAATCCTCCAAAAACACATCAGTTCTATAATTCTTTTTCTTCGCTGCGCTTCTTCTCAAATGGGGTTTACTCCTCTGCATCGTCATCCATCATCATCAGCGTCCATCATCGCTCATCAAATCATGGTCGTCCATTTTCACCGCTTGATCAACGCTGAACAAATCTTGTCCTTCTGATTTTTCCTTCAATTCAAATTTGCTGCTACTCCGTTTTCAATCGACGACGTTGATTTCCCTCAATGAATCACAGCCTTCGATTTATTTAATAAGTGTTTGAGCACGTGTTCTTTAAGAGCCGAGGCAGAACTTCAGCTCTCTAGGAGCCCGGGCGGGCTGGTTTGAGGCCCGGTCGGGACAGGCTAAACGGGCTCGGGTACAGATACCGGGCGTGGGACTTTTTGACGATATTGGCAGGAACTTCCAACATCAAGCAGCCCGGGCGGGCTTGATATATGCTCGGGCGGGCTGATGCTTGCTCGGGAGGGCTTTTTGCTTGCTTGGGTTTGAATTATGCGTGGAGTATGGTGGTGTTTGGTTGGTGAAGAAAGATGGTGCTTGTTGCTTGGTGTGGTGTAGGATAGGTGGGATGTGTGGTGTAGGATAAGATCTATATTATTGCACTAAATCAAGCCACCCCTCTAACTTTGAAACTCGAACATGTAGCTCCAAAACTTTTACCTACATAGAAAATCAAACACAAGGGGAGAAACTATACATATAAAATAATAAAATGAAAATAAATAAATAAAACAATAATAACTTAAAAGGAAATAAAATTAGAAGAATAATTACGAAATTAAACTAAAACGACTCTAATTAAGCACGAATTACTACCCTATGAGTGACATAAATGTCTCTCATCAAATGCCCCCAAACTTGAACTTTGCTCGTCCTCGAGCAAAACAATTGGACACAAAAGGGGAATAGGATAGATGATTTGAGCAAACAGATTTATTAAAAGCTAAACAAAGAAAGCAATGAATCTAACTCACTTTCGTAGGAATCACGGTTGCATTTAGCGCATGCAACAAGCTTTTTAAACCCCTAAATCACTTTAAAGGGCGAGTGAGATCTCGCGAGGGTTTCCCAAGAGGCTTAACCCACAACTCTAATCAAGCACAAACATATAGTAAGCCAAAGTCATCTCTTTAAATATGGTTCACAAAGCAATGGACGATCTAAGCAAACTTTCAAAGCATAACCATCATCAATATGTATCCATGACTTAGGTATATAGGGGATAGGCTAATCTAAGGTGCAAAATTGACACTATTAAAAGCTTCAAAACATCAATTAGAGTCTACTAAGGTATTCAAGAGTTACAAATCGTTCTCAAATGGATGAAGATGGTCCCAAGATTGATCCTAATCACCTATAGTGCACATAAACTCCCCCAAACTTGACTTTTGCTAAGAGAAAACCATGATTGTAGTATTATAACGATTGAGCAATGGGTCTAGAGTCTCAATGTTTAAGCCATAATGACATTCATCATTACTAGGGAGACTCTACTTATTAAATTTTCAATCTCCCACTCAACCATTTCGACAACCCACTTTCTCAACGATATGTGGATATTACCACTTATTGACTCTTTTTTTATTTTTTTTTCGTTTTCATGGACATTAATAGGCTTATTGTGCCTTGTGGGCTCATTGGCTCCACTTCTTGGACTCATGACATAAACCACAAATTTTTTTTTTCTTTTTAACAATCAATTTAACTCTTAGCATAGCTTATTTGGAAGTAAATCATTTGTGCACCAAAGAATATTTCAAGATCCAACTAGGGTCACTACAACTTCCAAAAGGGAACTAGTTCGACTCTTTTCAACACAAAGTTTGACAACATTTAGAATAATAGAGTGTCTTTTTCAAGTAGAAAATCAAGCACCAAAGTTTAATCAATCCCTAATCGCCCCAAATTACACATACAAGTAAGCATCCAATGGAAACACCTATACTCATCTACCCAAATGACCAAAACAAAGGAATCCACATAAATTGGCATCAAGAATCTTCCCTTGGACACAAAGTGCTTTGTACTTTTCTTATTCCGCAATTTTTTTTTTTTGGATTTTGCCAAACATCTTTTTTCATTTTTTTCAATTTTTTCCCTTATAAAGAGAAGCTCAAAACTTGAAGGAAAAATAAAAGAAAGGAAAATATTTTTAGATTTTTAATTTTTTTTAAAAAGAGAAAAATAAATAATAAAGTATGTACACTTTCCCCAAGCTAGCGAGTAGCTACTCTCCCAAGCTAGAATAAAGCATTGTCCTCAATGCTTGAACAAGACGATCAAAGGGAGGGAGGGGGGAGGGAAAATAAACATCCAAACCAACAAGCACATGTTCCGCAATCATAAAACATTAGAGAAAGAGAAAAGGAAGGATGCTACCGGATAGTATGTGGTTCCGCAAATGACCCAAATTTCTCCATTTCTAATCAACTTCCTCAAAACCATGATTTGCTTTCCACGTGCTATTGAGAATGATTCCTATTCCAATTATGTACCTAAATCAAAATCAAGGATAGAAAACAAAAGTGAGTAAAATTAAAAAGACTATAATGAAAGCAATAAATCATGGGTTACTTCCCATGCAAGGCTTGTTTAAGGTCATAAGCTTGACCTTTCTAGTAAATAGCAATTCAACGATCGCAAGAGTTTGTCAAATGCACTAGCACACATTTCTATTATTATTAAGTATGCAGTGATAATATGCAAAGTGTGCATAAAGTGCAATGCAACTACATGCAAATGAGGAGAGTGATGCCTAAAAGAAGGAACAAAAGGAAAAACAAAGAAATAAGAAGAAGAAGAATCAAAATAAGAAGAAAAAGAAAAATGAAATGACAAACTCTCCTCAACAAACTCTTTTTTTGTGGCAATCTCACTATCTTCCTCAAAATTAATCAAATTGGATATTTGAAGGGGAAAGGATGAAGGGGGCTCATTTAATGGAGGTAATTTGGGTAAATAAGGGAAAGAGATGGGAAAGGAAGGAACTAGAACGAGCTTTCTTGAAAACGGGATATAAAGTGAAAGAATGGAAACTAAGGTTTCACAAATGACTTCTCCTATATCACAAGTTTTCAAATCACACATTTTTTCAACCAATGACTCCTTACCAACATCTTTCTCATCCTCTAAAGCCTCAAAAACATCACCAACTACCAAATGAGGTATCTCACTCTCAAATTGACCAAGATCTTCACTCAAGCATGATGGGGTAGGAGAGGTTGGGTACTCTAAAGCACAAGGAGAGAGAGTAAGGTCCAATTCATTAGAGGTACACACATAAGACTCAAAAAGAGAATGTATAGACTCGTAAACATCATCACTTTCAACAACATTCTCAATAATAAGTCTTTTCTCCTCAAAAGCATACCCCTCATCATCACTACTCCAAAAACCATCATCAAGATCTAGGCTACTCTTTCCCAATTGATCTTCAACTTCAACATCCCTCGAATCACCATCATCATCAATAATCTCATCATGGTCATCATAAGATCCATTTTGCTCTTGATTTGCAAAATTAGGCTACAACCTAGACTCCAACAATTGAAAAACTTGAGTATCTAACATTTTATTATGAACTTGTATTTGTTTTAAGCTCTCTCTCAACTCACTAGTCTCTTTAGCTTGATTAGTCATGAAGGTTTGCATCATACTCTCTAGACTAGTGGTGTTGGTGGACGCTCCTAATTGAAGAGGTGCTTGTAGTCTAATTTGGAGACCATTTTGGGAGGGGGATTACAATCAAGCATATGAGAATCAATATCGGGAATATGAGGCACTTGATTGAAATCCATGCACAAATTCGATGAATATTGAGAAGTAGCATGAATATCATCAACATTAGAGTGCACATAATTGTTATAAGCATAAGAGGGATGGGGGTTAAAATCATGCATAATAGGCTCACTAGTGGAAACATTTGACTTATCAAAGGAATTCATGCCAACATTTGATGAATCATGACAATTTGCACAATCGAATTCATAAGTATCCCTAGCTAACCACAAATAGAAATCCCAAGCTTCATCTAAAGATATAGCTCGAAATTCACCATTGAACATATTTTCAACCACTCCTCGAGTATGCTCATTTAAACCCCAATAAGTAATCTCACAAGCCTCCCGAAGACCATAACCATAGTACTTTATAAAGTTCTCAAGTCTCTCAAAGTAAACCCAAAATGACTCATTTTCATATTGAGGAAAAGAGATATTTGCCATTTTTTTTAGTAAGAATAAACCAAAGAAAAGTAAATCAAAGAAAAACAAAGAGTATTCACAAGTAGCCTAGACTCATCTAATCAACACAAATCAATGTTAGCCGAAGTCCCCGGCAACGGCGCCATTTTGACAGGGGGAAAACTAGGTCGTTACTAGTCTCCTAAAGTCAAACAAAACCTAACTAGACCACTAAACTAAGTAAAGTGACAAGCAAGGGGTCATTCTTCCACAAGGACTAAGGAGCACCAATATGTGTTAATTTAACAATAAGCTAGGCCGAAGAAATCTTCAAGTTTTGGTTAAACTAAGGGTATAAACAATTGAAATCCAATTAGGGAAAGCACTAGGAATGGGAAATCACCACAATCATAGTTCACATCCAACAACCAAGTAGAGATAAGGGGGTTGACAAGCATTAGGGATATGCAAAGGGGATAAACAAACCTAAACACCTCTAAAATCGTTGTTAGGGAGTTTAGAGTCCTAATTATGGCAACAAAACCTATATTTCGAGGCGTTATCACCTAACTAGGCCAAGTTAAGAATTGAAATCAAACCCAAGTTAATACCAACCAACAAGTGATGTGTAACAACTTATCAATCAATCATGAAAGTCAACCACATAAAGGTAAACCATTAAATGGGCAACAAAGGATCAAAAGATGAAGGAGCTCACATCAACTAAGTCACCAATCGACATCAAAGATTGAAATTGCACAAATCCCAAACATAACCAACCCAATAAACTCTATTTATGAAAATAGGATGCAAATAATGATTGAGCTACTCCCAATCCTAGTTAATGAACTACTCACTATCCATTATACTACCAAACATCCTAAACATGGAAAAACTAGCAATAAATCACCAATCTAAAAATAGCAAAAACCAAAAATCAACACTTTAAAGCAAAAACAAAACAAAATCTAGTGAACAAACAAGAAGAAACTCGGAAAAGATGAAAACTTTAATCTAGATTAACTATTAAACATGAAGATTAAACAATGAAAACAATTAAAATAAAGCAATAAAAGAAGAGAGAGAGTAAGTAAATCTTCATTGATAAATTGTTGAATCTTCAAATACAAGTTGTCACCCTTGAATCTCCAAATCTTCAATCTTTCTTTGAGTTTTCTCACTTTTCCCCTAAACTAAGTTATGGATGCTAATCCTCCCTAAAACCCTAAAAAATATTCTAAACCTAAGAGTGATGGATAAAACTTGGCTAAAAAAAACTTCCTCCCAAAAATATGGGTAAAGGGTATTTATACTACTACTAAAAAATAAAAGAGAAAAAGAAAGGAATAGAAAATAAAAATAGGTAAAGGGAGGTAAAAGAAAAAAAAAGGGAAAAAGAAAAGTAAACTAAAAAGGAGTAAAAAGGGGAAGAAATAAAAAGGAAAAGAAAAAGAAATAAAAATGGGGACACGTGAAGTACAGCAAACAAGGGAGAAAAGAAGAAAAGAAAGAAAAAGGAAAATGAAAACAAAACAACCCAAAAACCTCCAAAAACACATCAGTTCTATAATTCTTTTTCTTCGCTGCGCTTCTTCTCAAATGGGGTTTACTCCTCTGCATCGTCATCCATCATCATCAGCGTCCATCATCGCTCATCAAATCATGGTCGTCCATTTTCACCGCTTGATCAACGCTGAACAAATCTTGTCCTTCTGATTTTTCCTTCAATTCAAATTTGCTGCTACTCCGTTTTCAATCGACGACGTTGATTTCCCTCAATGAATCACAGCCTTCGATTTATTTAATAAGTGTTTGAGCACGTGTTCTTTAAGAGCCGAGGCAGAACTTCAGCTCTCTAGAAGCCCGGGCGGGCTGGTTTGAGGCCCGGTCGGGACAGGCTAAACGGGCTCGGGTACAGATACCGGGCGTGGGACTTTTTGACGATATTGGCAGGAACTTCCAACATCAAGCAGCCCGGGCGGGCTTGATATATGCTCGGGCGGGCTTCATAGCCCGGGCGGGCTTTTTGCTTGCTTGGGTTTGAATTATGCGTGGAGTATGGTGGTGTTTGGTTGGTGAAGAAAGATGGTGCTTGTGGCTTGGTGTGGTGTAGGATAGGTGGGAAGTGTGGTGTAGGATAAGATCTATATTATTGCACTAAATCACGCCACCCCTCTAACTTTGAAACTCGAACATGTAGCTCCAAAACGTTTACCTACATAGAAAACCAAACACAAGGGGAGAAATTATACATATAAAATAATAAAATGAAAATAAATAAATAAAACAATAATAACTTAAAAGGAAATAAAATTAGAAGAATAATTACGAAATTAAACTAAAACGACTCTAATTAAGCACGAATTACTACCCTATGAGTGACATAAATGTCTCTCATCAAAATTCCAGATAGAAAAAATCCAGAGAACAAAAGTTGAAGATAAGAGACTGAGAAGAAGAAGAAAAATGTAAGGGAGAGAGGAGAGAGAAAAAGGTGACATCGAAGGAGATTACCACTTTCCCCCTGCAAATGCTGCAAAAGAGAACACTCACGTATCTTTGCTCAAGACGATTAAAGTGAAGCCAAAGTTGATCATCAAATCCAGGAAGTTTAGCGTCACAAGAATCAGAGTCTTGCAATCTACGAAGAACGTCGTTGAAAACTTCGAGTTTTAGATGTTGATGATTTCAGTATCATCATCAATCGCCATTAACGAGCTTGAAATTACGAAGATTGAATTTGAAGATCAGAATAAATCGAGAATATTTGCGAGTGTAGTGTAGCAGAAGTAGAGTAGTGGAGAAAACCCTAAATTAATCTAAAATTGGATACTTTGGTGAATCCTGAATTTGGGAGGGAGAATTTGTGACGCGCGCAGCCACCCGGTTTACTTTCCGTGTGGCTTGTGTTACAGAAAACGCACACCAAAAAATATTATTGACGATGGGAAAATATTTATAGTACAACCAATAAACCCTAACCAGAGTATATAGCACTAGAAGATAACGAAATATTCCTTAACTCAACACATACTTCCCAATATATTATCTCCAAATATTTATCCCAAAATCTATCTATTTAAACTCTTCTAAATAATAGAATTAGGAAATGCTCCTCCAACAGAGTTCAAGAGGTTGAAATATACGAGTAAAATACCATCACAATCACTTTTGAAGAAAAGAAGTAAGGCGTTGGAACAGAAGCTTAGCATTCTCACTATCTGGTTCAAAAATATGAAAACAATGACCTTCTCCTTTCGTCTCAAACAACTCCACTTTCCCTTGAAATCCACTGTTTTTCACTGCTTCATAATACCTAACTTGAGTATTCCTATGATCTTCGTTTTCAGCCACAAGAACAAGCACCCTCGAGCATCCGAGCCCCGCTAAGCTCGGTGCTCGAGCACCCATGGGATTAATCATAGGGCTGTCCGACCCACCAGGCGCGTCTGGATAAACAAAGTTCCAGACTCTATACCCCATCTGGATGCCAGTGGCTGATGCACCTGGCTCATCCAAGAAATGTGAGCTCGAAATAAAAGCTCCTAGGATGTTAACCCCATTGTCTAAGTTCTGAGTACCTGCCCTCATGGCTAAGTTGTGGGCTATGTTGGCTCCGGAGCTGTCACCCCCGATGAAGAGTGCATCGAGATCTCCATGGCTAGCTAACCAAGGGTCCGAAAGCGAGGCAACCCAGTTGAGAGCGGTCCAACAGTCTTCATAAGCAGTGGGAAGAGGGTGTTCAGGTGCAAGCCTATATTCTACCGAAACAATTAACACCCCGGCTTGAGAGGCTAAGATGTTCATGTAGCGTTGGTGAGGAAAAGAAAAGGCAGATTCGACACAAAAGCCGCCACCATGGAAGTAGACTAAGATGGGAAGTTTTTTTGTGATCAGTATTGGAAGGTAGAGCCTAGCTGAGAGATTTGTGTCAATGGAGATGTTGACATCTTTTGAGGAGACGCCGGTTTGTGGGTCTTCAAGGGTGGGAGGAACTTGTGGTGAGCCAAATAGTCTCTCAACTGAGCCATCTTTGTAGACTCTGATAAACCCTGGGAGCTCTACTTTTACTTCTTTTGCTGTAGGATTCATCAGATTTTAATGAGGTCTGGTATTCAAAGATAATCAGTACTAGTTTAAGATAACAGGTGCATTCGTTCATGAGTATATAAAATGTTTGAAGGTGGAAAGGTCACAGAATGGCCATTTAAGACCAGGTACATACATAAATTGTTGCTAGAAGAAATGTCGAAGGATTAACGATTAAGTAATTGACCATTCAAGTTTTTCTGACCATATAGTCTATAATTGACAGCCATTCCAACGACTACAAAGAGGAAGTAGATGTTGATCTCTGTACAAAAGTCAATATATATTCAATAATAATCAACTAGTTTCCAATGGCCTTGAGTAATTGCTTAAAAAACAAACTTTTTGCTTACATATATTGTATAGGTCTGGACCCAATTAACTCTTATCACGGATTACAGAAGTAGTAATCAACTAGTATTAGTTTTCTTGTGAATAAAAAAATATTCAATTCTTTTTGAAGTCCAAAGTCATTCATTGATGTGAAGTCTTACGACATCTATAATACAGGTAAAAAACGAACAACTACAAATCAAATTGAACTAAATATAATTTAATACAAGAAACCACGATCGTGAAGTAGATTTAACACCGAATAAAACTCGGGTCTTTCACAATCCGTCTCGATACGTCTTACAAGGGGGACTATCATTATTACGTTATTGTTTTGAAGTAGAATTGGATTTAATTCATTGATTGTATGCGAAAATCTTGACATCTGTTGCAAACCCCGCACAAATTCTGATCAACAAATCAACCTTGAACTTGGGCTTAAATCCAAACCCAACTAACACACAAAGAAACCGAACTAATAAACCCACCATGAAGAGGGAGAAAACAAAACCCATATAGGGATCGGAGAAAAGCCATCACCCATGTGGAACTTATTGGAAACAACGAAACTAGCGGAAAAAACAAAGAAACATCCAAAGTAAGAAGGTCGGTTCACTGAGTTATGGAGCAAACAAACTCGCCACTGCAACAGGGAAGAGATGACCGTAAACGTTACCTAGAAAGGCAACAGGGGAGCTCGCCGGTCGCCAGGGAGCATCGTGGCAGCGCTGGTGGTGGCGAACTCCTCCGGTTGGCAAACCTCTTGAGCAAGGAAAAGGGTAAGAGAGAAGGCATATGCAAAGTTTTAGAGAGAGATTGCCATCTCTTCTCTTTTTCCAAAAAAACAATTAATTATAGGATTTTTTGTCATATAAGAGACAAAACATGAAGGGAAAATGGAGGAAAGAATAAGTCAACCCCGAAAAGTTGACTAATTTGCCGGATAATCGTACTATGGCCTTAAATTGCCACCGAAAATTACTTATTTGGTCATTCTAAGCAAAAGAAAAAACATTATTAGGTCTTTTCCCACAAAAGACATATTTTATTTGGTCTTATTTGACAAAAATTGTTAGTTTTATTTTAGTAAGTGAGTAATATTATAAGACTAAGGAAAATTTGTCAAAAACAACCTTTTAAATGTACAAGTTTGTGCGAAAAACAACTTTTTAAAAAAAATCTAGTACAAGAAACCTTAAAAAAATTATATTGCGAGGAACAACCTTGACTCATTTTCCGACATTGACCAAGTTTTTTCAAATGTTGACTCATTAAAACCAAACAAGTGCAGGACATGTGACCCACATCTCTTATATTTCAGCCCAATTTCCTCCTTTTCCAACATATCTGATGGAGTATAGCCGAAAAACACTTGATCAACACCGAAAATTTGGGGGAAATGGGGTTGAAACATAAGAGATTCGGATCACGTAACCTGCACATGTTTGGTTTTGATGAATCAACGCCGGAAAATACTTGGTCAATGTCGAAAAATTGGTCAAGATTGTTCATCAAAAATTTATTTTTTCTAAGGTTTTCTTTGCCACATTTTTTTAAAAAATGTTGTTTCTCACAAAAACTTGTATTTAATATATATTTCTGACAAATTTCCCTAAGCCCAATCAACATTTACAAAGTCAACTCCTAGGCAAAACCTTAACAAGAAACCTCTTATTCCTAAAGACATTATCTTGAAACCAAGTAGAAATTGATCATAAATTATCAAACCAACATCCATCCTTATGAGGAATCTTTTTTTTCCCACTTAGTTGTATTCTACTTCATCTTAACTTTTTTTTGTGAGCAACAGTTATGCCCTAAGAACGAAGGTGCTCATTAGTAGAATATTGTAATATTGCTACGGTTTTTTAAAGAAATATTATTGCGGATTTCACAGTGCCGCAAATCAAGGCACGACAATAGGTTAACCTATTGTTGCGGTTACATGACAAACTCGCAGCAACAGGTGCAGATTAAAAAATATTTAATTTTTTTTCAAATTTAAATCATCTAGTTGTTAAGTCCTTCTTAAATTGAGGGAATAATATAGAAATTCGACTACAACTACAATGTAACACCCCGACAATTCTCTCTTTTCTAAAATACCTTTTTAATATAAAACATAGAGAATTATCAAAGTATTATCGCCCGTGTCAAAACGTATCGGTTTATTCAGAATTTTGCAACGGAAAAACAAAATAATAAACTTTATAAATAAAACTTACTCAACAACAAAGTCAACTCCAAAAGTCAAACCAACAATAGTCAAAGTCAAACTTAAAACCAAAACCAACTACGAAAAGTATAAATTGAAAGTACGATAAATAGTCTACACAAGCTCTCCAATCCCGAACCCAATGATGCATCATCTTCAAACCTGTAGATGGACAATGCACTATTGATCCCTAGAGACTGCTCACCAAAATGGGTCATCACAGGATCAATAAGGCATAGCCATGATCAACATACACACACAAAAGCACGTAATCAGCAAAGCTGAGTACTACATTCTAAATAGATAAATTGTCCTAACATGATACTAATAAGTAGTAAGCAGGAATAAATAATAATATAATAACTTGCAGACAACTTTTACTGAACTAAACATAACAACAACATTTTTCTTACATTGAATGGAATAGTCAATGGACCGATTTGTCTAACTAAAACCAGCCTTCCCTTTGGAAGACGATATACGAGCGCGACTCCGTATTCCCATAGCCTACGATATCGAGGAACCTTTTTAAATAAAAATAGGACACGGTAATCAATCCGGTCCCGGAAAAGCCATGGGCTACCACCATGTACTCCAACTCCTAATTGTCCAACACTTCAGACGTACACAAGTCTAAAGCTATTGCTATCCACGTTTCACTTTACATGATTTATCAGTTATTACTTGTTATGACTCACAAGTAAAACAAACATTATAATCATTCAACAGTCATAAACTTCCATTTTTATCTTAGAATTAAATAAGTGATCACACAACTTAACAACCCAAGATTAATTCCAACTTTAATCCAATCTTCCTTTATTAGTTGAACCTAGCCAACAACCAAACTACCTTTCATAGGTATAAAATATCAACTTACCAAATAAGGCCATCGGTCCTTATAAAGTAGTGAAATACTAAAAAGGGAACAACATGCTCAATCATGATCCAAACCAATATATATATATATATATATATATATATATATATATATATATATATATATATATATTAATTGACAATAGAGGTCTGAACTTTGGGCGATAATTTTTAAAAGGTTTGAACTATTGATTAACCTGTGTAGGTCCCAACTTTAGGGGGTCTTAACTTTTAGCGGGCCTCGGTGACTTAAAACTGGCGATTTTTTTTAAAATCTCACCTAGTTCCTACTTCCCTCCCTCAATTAACCCTTCTGTTGTGACCCAAGTTTTACAAGTTATGACCTATTAAGCCAGTTTCAAGTCACTAAGGCCCGTTAAAAGTTAAGACCGCCTAAAGTTGGGACCTACACAGGTTAATCAATAGTTCAGACCTTTTAAAAATTATCACTCAAAGTTGAGACCTATATATATATATATATATATATATATATATATATATATATATATATATATATATATATATATTAATTCCCCCATGTGAATTAATAAAATAAAGTTCCCAATATCTCATACTTGCATCAATCTTCCATACAAACATAATATAAACATCATAATCAACATGTTTCATACAACGGCACAAAACATGCAATCTAACTTTAATAGAAATCACATATGAACTAACAATAGTTCCTATACATGATACTACAATAATTCTCATCCTTAAAATCATGATACTAATCCAATCAACACATAGGTATGTACGTACCTTGTGTAGACAAATTGAGAGGCCATTTTAACAGTCTTGAAAGTCGCCTACAGAGAATTCTCCGCCTAAAACAACCAATTTAAATTCACAATCAATCCTTTATGAATTTACAGCAATAACAAAATACTTTAAACCCTTCTTAAACATGTTTAAAACCTTTCCCATCATAAAACTTGATTATTAAACCTCCTAGTATAGTACTACTACACTAGTTGTTAAAACTCATCATAAAAACTCCATATCAATACTCCCCCTAAATTTCCAGCAATATATTATATGTAAAAACTCCCTTAAAATATATTTAAACATATTTAAGATCATAAAAATAATCAGTTTCATAACTGTAGGCGTGTTTTTATTTCGCCTATGCGGTGTGAGCGCGTATTTGATTTGACTACCTCACTGTTAAGGTTTTATTGAAAATTGTTTTGTATTGAAAGAAGTCGCCAACAATTCTTTTTAGGAAGAATCATAAACCTAACTGGATAAAGGAAAATCATAGGGAAAAATTATCCAATGTAGATTTCCCCGTCATGACTCCATAGATGGTCAAAATGAACCAAAGATTGAGTTCGGGGTGAGGGTACGAATATAGTCATAATGAACCACATTCGCCCAAAGTTGGCCTCTACTAAATATCGATTCATTACAGATTTTATGCCAGAGAATAATAATCATGTAACGTTTTAAACACCCTAAAAATATTTAGTCTAAATTGGTTCAGGAAACGCATAAAAGACTAGTTTTTAGTGACAAGTTATTATGCAATCAAATTACAGGGAACCTAGCAAGTTGTCCAAATTAATCTGATTAATGTTAGAACAATTCTTTAGGTCTTTGATTAGCAAAAATAACATGTGGGTGATAAAGGCATTGAAACATGATAATCATATAATAGGCATAGAATGATCAGGCAGGCATATAATATACAAAAGCATGAATATTAATAAAATAAAATAAAGTATAGAAAAAGGGTTAGAATATACAGTATAGCGATTTTACATTAAAGATCTACATCAGGAAAGAAAGTTGTTAGTAACTTCAATATAAAAATAATTTATTTAAGGACCCTCAAGATTATACCGTGGCTTGGGTCTGCGAGATTGACAACCTTCGGGACGAGCAATCGTAAAGCTTCAAAATCTCAATGTCTGAAAGTATGTAGATTGAATGTATTTTGTATTTGAAAGGTATGAATTTTGTAGGGAAGTTTTGTAGTTTGTAGAGAGGTTCGTAAAGTATTCGTCGAGTTCGAAGTGTGTTAATGTGAAAAATCTGTTTTTTTTAAATCTGTTCGGAAATCACGTCTATTTATAGGGAAAACGACACTGCGCCTCACGCGCCAGCTGCGCCTGGCGCAGCTGACGTGTCAAGCGCATGACGCGGCATGACCAGTAAAAAGCATACACGTGGGTACGCGCTTTGAAAAAGATAAGAAAGAAACATGTGCTTCACGCAGAGCTGTGCGCCATAAGTTGCGCCTGACGCAGCAAGGTGCGTCAGGCGCAAGGTTGTGCGCCAAGCGCATGGTGGTGCGCCTGATGGTGGTGCGCCAGGCGCACCAGCCTAGCTTTTGACACGCCTTTGCCAGCCTTTTTTAAAACGCGTTTTAAAAGATTTTCTTTTATCCTTTAATTTCGGAATCTAATTTTACGGGATAAAATCTGATTTTAACTATAAAAAGTATCTTTGAAAATATTTATTTATAAAAATAAATCAATTAATTATCAATTAATTGGGCTTTTCAAAGAATTGGGCTCAAACACAATAAATTATCATGAATAATTAATTAGGCTCTAAAATAGGACTGCTCTGCCCTTGGGTCGGACCAATTAAGACCACAGTATGTTTCATCATCAGATCCTTAAATGGGGAGACATAATTATGTGTCTACAATAACTTATAATAAACTACTATGATTTTCCAACCTTTAAAACCCTAAAAATTCATGCTTTGATAATTAAAAATCCAATTCAAACCTAATATGCAAATCTGAATTTTTATTTCTTCAATACATAAATTATATAAACTTAGATTCATAAATAAATCATCAAACTAAACTTTTAAACATAATCAAATTAAAACAAATCTTAAAAATATAAACTTTGAATTAATAAAACTTGAGGAGGAAGAAATTAATCAAAGCAAAGGAAGAAGAGTAGGGACGCCGACGGGGGAGGCAGCGACGGCTTCCGGGAGACGAAAACGGCTTCCGGCGGTCGGTAAATGGCCGACGGAACGGCAGTAGTCGGCGAGGAAAGAAGTGAAGGCCGAAGGAGAGGGAGGACGAAAACCAAAGAGAGAGAAAAGAATTAAGGAGGGCCGAAATTGTGGGAGGAAGGAGGAGAGAGAAAATAATTATGTGGGAAAAATAGGGGGTTTATGAGGTTTTTATAGTTTCCCCTTCTGGGCTTAGGAAAATGTAATTGGGCTCAAACTAGAAATCCTTTTTCCAAATCAAAAAGTGTTTGGGTTTCTCAAACCCAATTAGGAATCCTTTTCCAAATCCGAAAAGTGTTTCCAACATTTCAAATATTTTTCAAAGCATGACTTAATAAAATATTAACTTCCTTAAATCATTAAAATAATTCCTTTGACTTTCAAATAGTCAACCTTTGAAGAAATAAATCATTTAAATACTAAAATATACTTAAATATAAATACTATACACTAAAATATATTTATAAAATTCATAAATGGGGGATTACAGTCTACCCCTCTTAAAAGAAGTTTCGTCCCGAAACTTGACACGAAAACTCACACATTTTCAAAAGTTTTTAACTCAACTCTCATGTGCACTGTTTTGGCAACTTAAAAATCACTTGTGTTACTTATGAACACATTTTCCTTGCGGAGAGTCTTTTTATTTTGCACCAACATGTGTAAATCGCCAAAATAAGCATAAAAATACATAAAAATATCATAAAAATAGGTAAAAAGTGCGAAATTCTATCGCATTCTACCCCCCTTAAAGAAAACGAGTTACGCCCTCGTTACTCACCTCAGGGAATAAATCTGGATACTTCTTCTTCATTTCAGCTTCGGCTTCCCACGTTGCCTCTTCAGACTCATGGTTAGACCAAAGCACTTTCACGATATTAACATCCTTATTGCGTGTACTACGCACCTTCTTATCAAGAATTTTCACAGGTCTTTCCTCATATGTGAGGCTACTATCGATTTGGATTCTCTCAGGCTCCAAAACATGACACTCATCAGGGATATGACGCTTGAGTTGGGAAATATGAAACACATCGTGCATCTTCTCGAACTCCATTGGCAAAGCCAACCTATAAGCTACTTTCCTAATTCTTTGCAAAATCTCATATGGACCTACATATTTGGCACTTAATTTGCCCTTTTTCCCAAATCTCATCACGCCCTTAGTTGGTGATACTTTCAGGAATACTTTATCACCTACTGCAAACTCATCTTTTCTGCACTTCAATCGGTAAAACTCTTCTGCCTATCTTGAGCAGCTTGAATTCTAGCCTGAATCAACTTCACATTCTTGACGGTCTCCTCAATGAATTCTGTCCCCAATACTATATTCTCACTAAAATCATTCCAGCAAATGGGACTTCTACACTGCCTTCCATACAATGCCTCAAAAGGTGCCATCTTAATACTCGCATGATAACTATTGTTGTACGAAAACTCAATCAAATCTAATTGGTCTTCCCAACTACCCTAAAAGTCAATAGCGCACGCTCTCAACATATCCTCCATAGTTTGGTTAGTCCTCTCAGTCTGACCATCGGTCGCAGGGTGAAAGGCAATGCTCATCTTCAATGTTGTCCCAAGATTCAGCTGGACCTTTTGTCAAAATTTCGAGAGAAATCTCGAATCACGATCTGAAATGATATCGGTTGGAACCCCATGCAACCTCACTACGTGCTTGATATACGTCTTCGCAAGTTGCTTCTTCTTCTGTGTCTCTTTAATTGGAATGAACACGGCTGACTTTGTCAGACGGTCCACAATAACCCAAATAGTATCATTGTCGTTTCTTGTCTTAGGCAAAGCAGTCACAAAATCCATCGATATGGAATCCCACTTCCATCCCGGAACCTTTAAGGATTAAACCTTCCCCATGGGTCTCTTATGATCTATCTTCACCTTCTGACAGGTTAGACACTTAGACACAAATTCAGCAACCTCACACTTCATATTTGGCCACCAATAGATCTGTTTAAGGTCCTTATACAACTTGTCACCCCAAGGGTGCACAGAATACGGAGTATTATGCCCCTCATCCATAAGACGCCTCTTAAGCTCATCACATTTTTGTGGTACACACCACATTCCCTTGAACCTCGGACTACCATCATCATGGATCTTAAAATCAACTTCCTTACCTTGCCTCATCTTTTCCTTAATCTTTTCTAGGTGCTCATCTCCAACTTGACCCTCTTTGATCTCGTTGAAAACTGACAACCCTAATGACAAGGCACTCAATCTTGCCTCGATCTCCCCAGGATTTAAGATTTCTAGGCTAAGTCTTTGCATATCTCGACACAATTCCTCAGGAACTACCAAGACATACATGCTATGGCTCGATTTCCTACTCAATGCATCAGCAACTACATTCGTCTTCCCTTCATGATATTGGATGTCTAGGTCATAATCCTTTATCAACTCTAACCATCTCCTCTGCCTCATATTGAGGTCTTTCTGGGTGAAAATGTACTTTAAACTCTTATGGTCAGTAAAGATCTTACAGGTTGCCCCATAAAGGTAATGTCTCCAAATTTTCAAGGCAAACACGATAGCAGCTAACTCTAGATCATGGGTAGGGTAATTAGCCTCATAAGGTTTCCACTGACGCGACGCATACGCGATCACCTTCCCATTCTGCTGCAACACACATCCCAAACCATTCTTTGAAGCATTACTATACACCTTAAATCCCTCATTCCCATCAGGCAGGGTCAAAACAGGTGCGGAGGTTAAACGCTCCTTCAAAATTAGAAAAGCTTCCTCGCACTTCTCACTCCACTCGAATTTTGACTTTTTCTTCATCAAATTGGTCATTGGTCTCGCTATCTTCGAGAAATCTCTCACAAATCTCCTATAATAGCCAGTTAGACCTAGAATACTTCTAATATCTGACACGTTCTTTGGAGTAGGCCGCTCACTCACAGCTTAAATCTTAGCAAGATCTACATAGACTCCTTCCTTAGACACATAGTGACCCAAAAATGCTACTTTCCCTAAACGAAACTCACACTTAGAGAACTTGGCATACAATTGATTCTTCCTAAGCGTCTCTAATATAATCCTCAAGTGTTCATCATGCTCTTTTTCACTCTTTGAATAAATCAGGATATCATCAATGAATACCACAACGAACTTATCTAAGAACTCATGGAAAATCCTATTCATCAAGTCCTTAAATATGGCAGGTGCATTGGTTAACCCAAACGGCATTACAGTAAACTCATAATGACCATAACGAGTCCTAAACGCAGTCTTAGGTATATCCTGATCAGCTACCCTCAACTGGTGATACCCCGAACGCAAATCAATCTTCGAGAACACGCTCGCTCCATTCAATTGCTCGAATAGGTCATCTATCCTAGGCAAAGGATACTTGTTCTTAATGGTTACATTATTCAACTCCCTATAATCAATACACAACCTCATACTCCCATCTTTCTTCTTAACAAACAACACATGAGCTCCCCAAGGTTATGCACTAGGCCTAATATAACCCTTATCGAACAGCTCTTGCAACTGCGTCTTCAACTCACTCATCTCAGGAGGTGCCATTCTATAGGGTGCCTTAGATATAGGTGCAGTTCCAGGAACTAAGTCTATGGTGAACTCAACAGCTCTAGCATGCGGCATACCCGAAATCTCACTCGGAAACACATCCATAAACTTATTCACGATTGGAACATCCTCAATCTTTGATGTTATGGTTTTATATGGTGTTTTTCCCCCTATATTTGAGCTAAAATGTGTATCAATGGTGCTCTTAGGAGCCATTTCATGCTAACTTTTTCCATCTAGTTGTGGTTTTCTGTTCTGTGTCTGATTGCAGGTTTTAGGGAGTTATCTCTCTATTTTCTACCACTATCTGACCATTACACTAGACTGGAGAGGTTCGAAGACGTATTTGATGAGTTCCGAGGTCCCGAGAATGCTTTCCGAGGCCCTGGACAAAAGTAGAAGTGAAGCCTTGGGGTTTGAAGCCAAGGAATGAAGTATCGGACATGAGCCCGACTGGATCGGGCACCACACGCCCAATCGGGCGTTCAACTCCGTCACAAGCAAGAGTCGTTGCGGGCCCGATCGGGCGACGTTGCCCGGTCGTTGTTTCGTTGTCCAGCCCGATCGGGCGAGATGCCCCGATACCATCGGGCGATGTATTCTTTGGTGCACAGCTGCTGCGTTTGAGCCTTGCGCGCTAATGTCTAACGCCCGACTTCATCGGGCAAGGCAGCCCGATAGCATCGGGCGCTTGGTCTTTTGAACGCTGCTACTTTCTTTGTGCCCGACTTGATCGGGCTTGGTTGGCCCGATCGGGCTTCTCCTCCGCGCGCTCATTTAATGAGTTTCGGGCTACTTAGTATAAATAGAAAAGTTAGAACATCTTTGTTTTATCTTGTTTTTAGTCATTATTTCTCATAGTTTCTCTCAAGAACCCTAGCTTTTTACTACTCTTCATTGTGATTCAAGATTGAACCTTTGGATTATTCGCAAGTTTAATATAGTTCATTAATTTGGTAATCTTCTTCCTTGTTCTTTTCATTATTATTTGCTTCTCTATTATTGATTAGATTAGTTTCTTAGTTATTTGCAATAGTTCAAAGTCTGGATTTTTATATGGAATTTGTTATTGTTTTCTTAAGCATGAGTGAGTAGTTTTATTTCTAGGATTGTGGGGATCTATGTATGCAATGAAAGATTGATAGATTAGTATAATTACCCTTTATTTCAATTGTTTCCTGTGATTGAATCGTTCATGCTAGATTTATGAATTAGGCCTGATTTGTATTTCTACTATCGCAATATTGAATCGCGCCGAGAGGAGAGATTTCGTATAGGCTTTCAATCATTAGGCATAGTGATCCTTGACCATGCGAGAGCGGCTAGGTGATCTTTGAGGGAGGTAATGTTCGAGAGAAATTACATGTGCCCTAGATAAATTGACTTATTGGGTGATTATTATTCGTCTCTGATTTCCCGAATTGTATGCATAGTGATCCATAATCCTAGTTCTTTATCAATTGATTATTATCTTCATATTTAGTTCTATCATTTGCCTATTAGTTTAGTCACACACCAATTTTCATCAAGTTTAGTTAGTATAATATTAGAATTCAGATACAATAATATAACTTTTCCCTGTGGATTCGATCCTGACTTCCCTGACTACTTGTTAGTGGACTTTAGGTTATTTTTGATAAGGTGATACGACTTTAGCCTGTCAAATTTTATTTTGTTGTGCTTGACATGGAAGAGGATACTCAGATCCCAATTATTTTAGGAAGACCATTCCTTCATATCTTGCGCCATTGTCATAGATGTTAAGAATGGGAAATTAACTTTGACTGTGGGAGATGACAAGGTGACCTTTAGTTTGACCAATGCCTTAAAAAGTCCCATGCTCGAGGAAGCCTGTTATAGAATTGATGTCATTAATGTGCTCGTTAACGATGACATGCCTCAATCCCTTCTGCGGGATCCTCTGGAGGCTTTGCTTTGTTTTGCATCTTCTACAGGTGATGGTAATCCCTTGAGTGCTGCAGTGGATGACTGGGAAGCAGTTCTTACATGTGCGGAGTTTGACGGTATTACCACTCATGGCAAGGAACGGTTAGTATATGATACTCAACCGGTAGAGGTAAAGAAACCCGAACTGAAACCCCTTCCCCCTTCTATGCGATATGCTTTTTCCGGATGAATCGAAAATTATCCTGTGATTGTTAGTGCTTCTTCGAATGATGGTCAAATGTCTCAACTTCTCGTCTGTTTTGAGAAAACATAAACAAGCCATTGGATATAATATTGATGATTTGAAAGGCATAAGCCCCGACTTTCGCATGCATAGAATTCACTTAGAGGATGATCATCGTCCTAGTATACAAGGCCAACGTCGTTTGAACCCCAATATGCAGGAAGTGGTCAAGAAAGAGGTTATGAAATTGCTTGATGCTGGAATCATCTATCCCATTGCTGACTCCAAGTGGGTGAGTCCAGTTCAAGTGGTTCCTAAAAAGGGAGGTACTACTATTGTTAAAAATGAAAAAAATGAATTAATTGCTACAAGAGTAGTAAGCGGTTGGCGTATGTGCATTGACTATAGGAAATTAAATATTGCCACCAAGAAGGATCACTTTCCCCTCCCCTTCATTGACCAAATGTTGGAAAGGCTAGCTTGTCACTCTTATTTCTGTTATCTAGATGGGTATTCAGGTTTCTTCCAAATCCCTATCCACCCAGATGACTAGGAGAAGACCACATTTACCTGCCCTTATGGTACCTTTGCCTATCGAAGGATGCCATTTGGATTATGCAACGCCCCCGCCACCTTCCAACGTTGTATGATGGCCATTTTTTCTGAGTTCATTGAGTCCATTATGGAAGTGTTTATGGATGACTTTAGCGTGTATGGAATTGATTTTGATGCATGTTTGATAAATCGGCTAAAGTTTTGAAAAGGTGTGAAGATGTCAATCTTGTATTGAATCGGGAGAAGTGCCACTTCATGGTTCTTGAAGGAGTGGTACTTGGTCATATTATCTCGAACGTGGTATCCAAGTGGATAAAGCAAAAATTCAAGTGATTGAGCAATTGCCCCCTCCTGTGAATGTAAAAGGGGTGCGAGGCTTTCTTGGTCATGCGGGGTTTTATCGCCGCTTCATCAAGGATTTCTCTAAAATTGCTAAACCACTTACTCAATTACTCCTCAAGGATGCCCCGTTCTGTTTGCGATGATTGTTTTGTATCTTTCAACGGGATCAAGCAAGCTTTGATTCTTGCTCCTATCATTCGTTCTCCGGATTGGAACCTTCCATTCGAGATTATGTGTGATGCTAGCGACTATCTTTGTGGGAGCGTGGCTTGGTCGGAGGAAGGGCACCATCCTCTATGCGATATACTACGCTAGTAAGACACTAGATGAAGCTCAAGTTAACTATGCCACCACCGAGAAAGAGCTTCTAGGCGTGGTCTATGCATTGGACAAGTTCGGGACTTATTTCTTTGGGGTCTAAGGTCATTGTTTATACCGACCATGCTTGCATTGAAGTACCTCCTAGCCAAAAAGGAGGCCAAGCCTAGACTCATTCGGTGGATTTTCTTTGCTCCAAGAATTCGATTTAGAGATCGGAGATAAAAAGGGAGCGAGAAAATGTAGTGGCCGATCACTGGCCCAGTTGCGGTATGAAGATATGGAAGAAGGTCTACCCATTGATGACTCATTTCCCGATGATCGGCTCCCGGGCAAGTTACTTCGTCACCCCATGGTATGCCGACTTCGCCAACTTCGTGTGAGTGGACGGACTCCCCCGAAGGCGAGTTACCGGCGAGAGGAAGAAATTCCTCCATGAGGCTAAAAAGTATTTTTGGGACGACCCTCTACTGTACAAGCTCTGCGCTGACACCATCTATAGGCGATGTATTCCAGAATGGGAGGTGCATGACATTCCGAAGCACTCCCACTCCCTGCCATGTGGAGGCCATGCTGGGCCCTCCAAAACCGTTGCTAAGGTACTTCAATCTGGTTTTTACTGGCCTACTTTATTTCATGATGCTAGTACCTTTGTTAAGTCCTGTGATGCATGCCAACGAACGGGAAATATTTCCCGTAGACATGAGATGCCCCAAACCCCCATTTTGGAAGTTGAATTATTTGATGTATGGGGTATTGATTTTATGGGCCCCTTTCCCTCTTCATCGGGCAATAATTTTATCCTTGTTGCTATTGATTATGTGTCTAAGTGGGTAGAAGCCCTTGCATCCCCAACTAACGACTCTAAAGTCGTTATGAAAATGTTCAAAAAGATTATCTTTCCAAGGTTTGGGGTACCAAGGGTTGTCATAAGTGATGGTGGATCTCATTTTCACAAACGCACTTTCGAGGCTCTGCTTAAGAAGTATGGTGTCTACCATAGGAGCGGCCTAGCTTATCACCCTCGCACGGTGGGCGAGGTAGAAGTGTCTAATCGTGAGATAAAGACTATCTTAGAGAAGGTGGTAGCTAAATCTAGGAAGGATTGGAGTGACAAATTAGATGACACCTTATGGGCTTACGTAATCGCTTTTAAGACCCCTATTGGCACCACCCCTTACAGGTTAGTTTATGGGAAAGCATGTCACTTACCTGTTGAGCTAGAGTACAAGGCTTTTTGGGTTGTTCGGGAGCCGAACTTTGATGCTAAGTTAGCGGGAGAAAACGCCTTTTGCAGATTAATGAACTTGATGAACTCCTAGTGAATGCTTATGATAGTTCGCGTCTCTACAAGGAGCGCACTAAGAGATGGCATGATAAGAAAATTTTGAGTAGAGAGTTCTCAATTGGTGACAAGGTCTTATTGTACAACTCTAGATTAAAACTTTTCCCGGTAAGTTGAAGTCTAGGTGGTCCGGTCCATTTTTCGTCACTAATGTTAACAAGTTTGGTTCTATTGAGGTGATGAATGCAACAGGTGAAAAATTCAAAGTTAATGGCCAACGCTTAAAGCTGTATCATACAGGAGCTCTTGTTGGATCTGTGGAGGAATTATACCTCCAACCCCCTTCCCCTTCTGTTTGAGGGATGCGGCATTATGGTCGTGCGGGACCCTTATAAACCAGCGCTACTCGGGAGGCAACCCGACTTCCCCTTTCCTTTTCTTCTTAATTTTTTTTTAGTTTTTCAAGTTTCGTAGTTTTGGTAAGAGAGTGCGAGGGTACTAATCATCATCTTGAGGCTATATGTGTGCAGGAATTTTTTTTTTTTAGCTTGGCCCGTTTTCCCATTGAAAATATCGCAAAATTTTGAGAAAACGGCTATTTGGGCATCCGCCCGATTAGATCGGGCAGTGCCGCCCGATCGGGCCCGCGAAGAAAATTGGCAAAAGTAAGAAAACACAGCCGCCCGATTGGATCGGGCCACTTCGCCCGATCGGGCAATGTTCCGTCAACGAAAACCAAAGCGCCCGATTTGATCGGGCAGAGTGCCTGAACGAATAAGTCTGACGCCCGATTTAATCGAGCGAGGTCGCCCGATCGGGCCCGTGACCAGAATCCTCACACAGAAAATCGCCCGATGTCGTCGGGCTCAACTCGCCCGATCGGGCCGTATGCAGCGATATCATTAAATCGGGATTTTTCACTCATTTTTCTCATTCATCTCCAAATCTCTTTCTCTCTCTTCTTCAAGCCCTAACCCCCCAATTCTCACCTTCTTCCCCAAATTCTCCCTCCACCATTAAAGACCTCCATCCAAGTAACTTCTATCTTCACAAAATCACTCCTCTCATTTTCTCCTACCAATTACCCACTCCATCCTCTTCACTTTTCTTTCACTCCATCTCTCACATCCATCCTTTTCCTCCTTCCTTCCACCATTAAAGTGAGTGAAAAGCTTCCCTCCATCATTTCCCATTAGAGTGAGTGTGAAATCCTCTACATTTTCCAAGCAACATGAGTTCGAGGAGGCGTCGTGGATCCGGCACCGGGTCCACGACCACCACCACCACCGGTCCCCCGGGACGAGACTTTTCCGGATGTCATCTTCTCGTCGCCGGAGCAGCGGGAAAGGTTTCAGCGCCTAAAAGGGCGCGAGGTGAGTCCTACCCACTTTCTTGATATTGAATTTTTGAATAAATTGGGTATTGCCTCTGAATTCAAGGATTTCATGAAAATAATTGGGATGGAATCATTCTTTTCTGTGCATGTTAATACATATCCTATACTTGTCTATGAATTCTATAGTAGTCTTGAGGTTACCAAACCCCGAACTGGACCCGTCTCATTTGTATCCTTTAGACTGCTAAATCAGGATTTCCACCTATCCCCTAGGACTTTGCACGAATTATTCGAGTCCAATGTCGTGGGGAGATTGGGCACCCCCCTAACTACCACCATCATGACACCTATTTTGCCATCACCGGTGATGGAAATGACTTCACCCTACAACATTGCAAGGGTAAATACATCCATCAACCCATCTTTAAAATTTGGGTCCGATTTATGTCCCAGACACTATTTGGGAGGGTGGAAGGCCAATTAATCAGGGGGGATGAGCTGTACTTAATAGGAAGCTACATGCTTAGAGGGACGCGCCACCAATTTCAATACAACATCCCTCATCATGTTGCGCTCCAGATGGAGCGTATAGCTACCACATATCCCAAGAGGCGAGCAGACGGTACCTTGACCTCTCGCGCCATTGTCAATGGGGGGTTGGTCACTCTTTTTGCTAGGAAAATCCCCGGTTTTGACGAGTCTCGCTACCCGGCCCGACCATAGGACCTACCCTCCCGGATTATGCTTTCCTAGATCGTCTCCATTGGTTAGAGAGAGGGTGGGGATAAATATCGATGGCGCATCAACGGGAGGCGCTCATTGAGCTACCTAGTCCCTTAGCAAAAATCCGACAGGCGGCCCCATTACCACCTTCCCATTCTTTGGTTTCGACTTTCCCACCCCGTGCTCGAAATACCCCGGCGCACCTTTCACCGCCGCCTCCCCTCATTCGATGATATTGCCTCTCACTACGATCTTGCCCCTCCCCATATTCCTGCTGCTCCTCCTCCCTCTTTTGATTTTCAGGAAATGATGAGCATGCTCCAGCGGATGGAGTCTGGTATCACTGCCAACTCTACCGTCATCCAGAGCATCGGTCAGCAGGTTGATGCCAACTCTGCCGTTCTCCAGAGCCTTAGCCAGCGTGTTGATACATTGGCCAATGATCAACACCTAGCTATGTACCCCATGTACGATGACTACTGCAGACTGCATACAATTGCAGAAACAGATGCCCACCCATCTTGGTACACTTGGAACCCGAGTTACAGCCAGCCGGGGTCCAGTAGTAGGGGTGGCGAAGGTGAGGATGCTGATGGTGATGACCTTTCCATGGATGACTGATATCCATGCGTTCCCTTTCCCTTGTTGCAATGAGGCCATTGCCCCGTTCAGCTTGGGGGAGGACTTTTGTAAGTATTCGTATTGTTTTTGTTTTTAGTTTTTTTTTAGGTTAGTTAAGTTAGTTTAAGTTCTTTGAAAAAAAATGAAAAATTACAAAAAAATGAAATATTGCTGGAAAAAAAAAAAACACAAAAATACGAGTTGAATATGAATAGATTGATTGCTTCCCTGTGCCCCGAACTTTGTTATGAAAAAACGATTTAACTCATTATACTGGATAGTTGGGCATTTGTGATTGGGATGTTGTGATGTGATCTCTGATTGTCTCGATCTTGAGTGAATTTTGACGATAAAGTGCCTATTTTAACTGCATGCTTGAATTGGTTAGATTGTGAGGATTCATTCTAGCCCTCGGATTTATGTCTATATCCGGTATATTCTTGTGTGTTAGTTCCTCGTAGCATTCTTATCTTGGCTTTGGCATTGTACTCGTTGATTTCTGGTGACTTTGGACATGTGATGTGATAGAGGCGTTCATTTGTTTAATCTTTAAGCCTCAGAGTTGTTCAATGAATCATTTTCCCCCTAGCCCCGCTGAGCCTAATGACTTCTTTTTGGATCTATATTAAGCCACATTACACGCCTTGAGCCTTTGCAATGATTATTGTCCCAAGCCTAGCTTGGGGGAGCATTTGTTAAGTTTATATCATATTGTGTGGTTGATTCCGTAGGGCGGTTGGAAAATAATGATATGGTTGTACAAAGAAAAGAAAGAAAGAGAAAAAAATTTGATAGTGAAAAATCTGAAAAATTTCTATGATCTTCATTCGGTAACTATCAAAAGTGTTGGAAATTATGTTGAAAATGACAATTGTTGGTTGGTTCGTGAAATTTCAAAAGTTGGTTATTATCTTGGTTAAGTTGTTGATGCCATGGGAGTTGTTTCTACCACACCTAGTCCTACTAGTTTTTGGCTTGCTCCCCTTTCTTGGCTTTTCCACCACATTTCCTAAATAATTTCCGTACCTTTACCCGAGCTCCATTACAACCCTGAAAAAGACCTTTTGAGCACGTGCTTGATTGTTTATTGGAATAATATTGAGTCAATTTGCCAAAGTCGAAGATTAAGTCTGTTATTTGAGTCGACCTGATTAGGATGAGCGATATTATACCTTTCTAAACACATGAGAGTGTGAGTGGGAAGGGCTATTATGGTTGGGTTGGTGAGCGATCGGGCACATATTTTGCCTGCCACAAAATTGAGAGGAGTGACACTACGGTGAGCACCTTTCCAAGATTTGCATGATATGTAGGGCAGCTGCGTTTGATGGTTTACTTAAGTGATTGGTAGTCAGGTGATCTGAGCAACTGAACTTGAATTTTGCTTGCTTGAATGATTTTGAGTTGGAAGTAATTGAGTTTAAACTTTTCCATCTGAGGGGTGAAGCAATCCTATTCTTATTCCTGCTATGCTTTTCTTGAGGACAAGCAAAGGTTTAGCTTGGGGGAGTTTGATGTTATGGTTTTATATGGTGTTTTTCCCCCTATATTTGAGCTAAAATGTGTATCAATGGTGCTCTTAGGAGCCATTTCATGCTAACTTTCTCCATCTAGTTGTGGTTTTCTGTTCTGTGTCGATTGCAGGTTTTAGGGAGTTATCTCTCTATTTTCTACCACTATCCGACCATTACACTGGACTGGAGAGGTTCGAAGACGTATTTGATGAGTTCCGAGGTCCCGAGAATGCTTTCCGTGGCCCTGGACAAAAGTAGAAGTGAAGCCTTGGCGTTTGAAGCCAAGGAATGAAGTATCGGACATGAGCCCGATTGGATCGGGCACCACACGCCCGATCGGGCGTTCAACTCCGTCACAAGCAAGAGTCGTTGCGGGCCCGATCGGGCGACGTTGCCCGGTCGTTGTTTCGTTGTCCAGCCCGATCGGGCGAGATGCCCCGATACCATCGGGCGATGTATTCTTTGGTGCAGTTCTTTGCGTTTGAGCCTTGCGCGCTAATGTCCTAACGCCCGACTTCATCGGGCGGGCGGCGGCCGGCTGACATCGGGCGCTTGGTCTTTTGACACGTTGCTACTTTCTTTGTGCCCGACTTGATCGGGCTTGGTTGGCCCGATCGGGCTTCTCCTCCGCGCGCTCATTTAATGAGTTTCGGGCTACTTAGTATAAATAGAAAAGTTAGAACATCTTTGTTTTATCTTGTTTTTAGTCATTATTTCTCATAGTTTCTCTCAAGAACCCTAGCTTTTTACTACTCTTCATTGTGATTCAAGATTGAACCTTTGGATTATTCGCAAGTTTAATATAGTTCATTAATTTGGTAATCTTCTTCCTTGTTCTTTTCATTATTATTTGCTTCTCTATTATTGATTAGATTAGTTTCTTAGTTATTTGCAATAGTTCAAAGTATGGATTTTTATATGGAATTTGTTATTGTTTTCTTAAGCATGAGTGAGTAGTTTTATTTCTAGGATTGTGGGGATCTATGTATGCAATGAAAGATTGATAGATTAGTATAATTACCCTTTATTTCAATTGTTTCCTGTGATTGAATCGTTCATGCTAGATTTATGAATTAGGCCTGATTTGTATTTCTACTATCGCAATATTGAATCTGCTTCGAGAGGAGAGATTTCGTATAGGCTTTCAATCATTAGGCATAGTGATCCTTGACCATGCGAGAGCGGCTAGGTGATCTTTGAGGGTGGTAATGTTCGAGAGAAATTACATGTGCCCTAGATAAATTGACTTATTGGGTGATTATTATTCGTCTCTGATTTCCCGAATTGTATGCATAGTGATCCATAATCCTAGTTCTTTATCAATTGATTATTATCTTCATATTTAGTTCTATCATTTGCCTATTAGTTTAGTCACACACCAATTTTCATCGGATTTAGTTAGTATAATATTAGAATTCAGATACAATAATATAACTTTCTCCCTGTGGATTCGATCCTGACTTCCCTGACAACTTGTTAGTGGACTTTAGGTTATTTTTGATAAGGTGATACGACTTTAGCCTGTCAATCTTCACTCCAACCTCTTTGCTCACATCTTGCACACTACAGAAAAACAGCTCACACCCCTTGTTCATCAACTTCCTCACTTGCATCGTAGAAACAACCCTAAAGTTCTTGGGCTTCCCAAAACGTTTATATGAGGTCAACTTCCTCAAATAGTTTCTCAACACTACGTTCTGAACTTCACAGTCTATCTTGGCCTTGTAGAAGCCTAACCAATCCATCCCTAGAATTACATCTAGGTCTCCCAGATTCAACTCTATCAAATCAGAAGTAACGTACAATCTCCTATCTTCATAGGCAAATCTTTAAACAACTTGGTACACCTTATGGTCTCTCCAGTAGGTATACTAACAGGCAAATCAATCACCTCAAAATCTACTAACCCCAGACTCTTAATGACAGACGCCGAAACAAACGAATAAGTCGCCTCCGAATCAAATAACGCTTTAACGAGAACGGAATTAATAGAAAAAGTACCAGAAACTACGTCGGCAGATCGTTCAGCTTCATTGCGACTCATCACGAACAGTTTACCCGGAGCCTTGTTATGGTTGTTGTTGCTCTCACTAGCAGGCTTATGGTAGCTTCCTTGGTTGATCTGTGACCCTACAGGCTTAGAACCTTGATTTCCCGACTGGTTGAACCCAGACCTCACCTGGTTATCACTCTCATTGCCATTTTGCTCTTTCTTATGCTTAGTAAAGCACTCATACTCCCTATGGCCCTTTTTCTGACAGTAGTTACAGGTCACTAAGTCTCCCTTGCAGTCTCTACCAGGGTGGTTATTGCTGCACTTCTTACAGTGGTACACTCTCTCAGATTGACCCTTATTATTGTAGCCCTGATTATTCCTCCCTTGGAAATTCCCATTCCTGTTCTTCTTGAAATTCCCTTGATTTCCCCAGCATTGAAATCCTTTCTTTTTTCACCCACTACAGCATTCTTCTTATCACGCCTCGACTGAAGACCATAAATGTGAGCGGCTCTTCCATACAATATCTAGAGATGAAAAAGTTTGACCACCTAACCCCAACTGGATTTCCTCAGTCAAACCTTGCTCAAACCTTTGAGCTTTTAACTCCTCAGTGGCTACTACCTTAGGTGCAAACCTCGACAGTGCTATGAACTTCCTATAGTACTCAGAGATGGTCATACTCCCCATCCTAAGGTTGATAAATTCTTGGGCTTTCTGTTTCCTCATAAAAGCAGGGTAAAACTTCCCTCTCAAGGCAGTAACAAAAGAATCCCAATTAAACCCCTCAACAGCACTCAGTCTAGCCCTATTTTCTCTCCACCACAAATCAACCTCATCTTTTAGGTACAGTACAGCTTGACCTACTTTCATACCCTCAAGACAGTTCACAGCCCCAAAGATTTTCTCAAACTCCCTAATCCAACTCTCTAAGAAGGTAGGATCAACTTGCCCCTTAAAGTATGGTGGTTTATCCTTGGCCAGTCTCTCGAACATGTCCCCAGCAGAATCGGGACGCTCAGCTCTTTCCTGAGTCAGTTTCTCCGCCAAAAGGCGAATAGCAGTAGCTAAATCGTTACCGTTGTTAGCCATTCTACTGCGCGACCTGAAATTAACGTCCTCTACTTTAGGTTTCAATACATAACTTACATGCCATTCCCAAGGAAGGCAACATTTGATTTGACCATAAAGATCGCATCAACAAACAATTTCTCATGAAGTTACAACCATATCACAGAATAATCATCATCAATCACATAATCATCCATGAAAATATTCGCATCAAGAACACACAATTGAGGATCAATGAATAAAAATTCAATCATAACAAATAAATAAAAATATTTCCTTTCGCGTGCCAAATAAATTCTTGCTCACTTGGATAACTAAATATTTGTCTTTTATTTCTCAAAAGATGCTAGTAACAATTTTCTAACCATAATACTGTACTTTTACTAAAATAAAATAAACGTACTACGAAATAAATTTAAACCACTGCTGGACGAATTATCCAACATTATTCTTAAAACATAAATAAATAGGTAAATAATCTAAGGTAAAACATCGTCAGTCTTATCCTTTGATTCTTTGTACTTTTCTGCAGTGAAAATCTCATCTTCAAATTCATCAATGTCCTCAGTATTATAATAAACATATCTTCTAAATCTCGTGGATCTTCGCAACCTTTTAGATTGAGGCTCGTCCTCTTCTGACTCAGAATCACTCTCGGGTCTCAAAACAGCATGGTAGATATCTCTTCTGGTCTGTCCTCTAGCACGGTCAAACTCATGAAGAACCTCATCATCACTATCAGGCATGCCTGCTCTTAATACATTACGCATAATGAACTCTAGGCTAGTGTAGCTATCACTGTCAGACTCATAACCTCCATCACTCTCATCATCACTCAACACAACAAGGTTGTAGTAGCTCCCTACTCTAGTATCTTCTCTATCAGACATGGCTAGAGATCTACAACAAATAAATATAACTTCTATAAGCAATTGGTACTCTCACTTAACGTATAATCCCAACAATAAACAATAAGCATGAATAACAACAATAATATGAGGCATAGGAATAACATAAACAGTTAGCACGGAAGAAAAAATATAATCATGCTGAACTAGCCATTTAATGCAGACATATAATATTTCTATCCTATATTACCTTCCTATACTACCCATCTCTCATAAAATAATAAAATAATCAAAATAAACTAGAGTATTAAAATAATTTAAATAATAATTTTGAATTTATAAAGGAACGGAAAAACGAAATAAAAAAAATAACTATTATAGTTCGAAATTTTCGAACTTAAAAAAAAATCGGACACAATAAAATAAAAATTCGGACCCTTTTACAAAAATTTAATTCGAACCGAAATAATACTTGAAATTTTGAAACAGAACTTCCGAAAGGTAATTTGAACACAATGAATAAGTAGGAGCTCAATTCTAAGAAATTCATTTTAGGTAACTAGCTAGTTAGGCGCATAAAAATTTAAGGTTGGCACGAAAGGCAAATAAAACCTAAAACTCGGATACCACTTTGTAACACCCCGATAATTCTCTCTTTTCTAAAATACCTTTTTAATATAAAACATAGAGAATTATCAAAGTATTATCGCCCGTGTGAAAACGTATCGGCTTATTCAAAATTTTGCAGTGGAAAAACAGAATAATAAACTTTATAAATAAAACTTATTCAACTACAAAGTCAACTCCAAAAGTCAAGCCAACAAAAGTCAAAGTCAAACTTAAAACCAAAACCAACTACGAAAAGTATAAATTCAAAGTACGATAAATAATCTACACAAGCTCTCCAATCCCGAACTCAATGATGCATCATCTTCAAACCTGTAGTTGGACAATGCACTATTGATCCCTAGAGACTGCTCACCAAAATGGGTCATCACAGGATCAATAAGGCATAGCCATGATCAACATACACACAGAAAAGCACGTAATCAGCAAAGCTGAGTACTACATACTAAATAAATAAACAGTCCTAACATGATACTAATAAGTAGTAAGCTGGAATAAATAATAATATAATAACTTGCAGACAACTTTTACTGAACTAAACTTTACAACAACATTTTTATTACTTTGAATGGAATAGTCAATGCACCGAGTTGTCTAACTAAAACCAGCCTTCCCTTTGGAAGACGAAATACGGGCGCGACTCCGTATTCCCATGACCTACGATATCGAGGAACCTTTTTAAATAAAAATAGGACACGGTGATCAATCCGGTCCCGGGAAAAGCCATGGGCTACCACCATGTACTCCAACTCCTAATTGTCTAACACTTCAGACGTGCACAAGTCTAAAGCTATTGCTATCCATGTTTCACCTTACATGATTTATCAGTTATTACTTGTTATGACTCACAAGTAAAACAAACATTATATACATTCAACAGTCATAAACTTCCATTGTTATCTTAGGATTAGATAAGTGATCACACAACTTAACAACCCAAGATTAATTTTAACTTTAATCCAATCTTCCTTTATTTGTTGACCTAGCCAACAACCAAACTACCTTTCATAGGTATAAAATATCAACTTACTAAATAAGGCCCTCGGTCCTTATAAAGTAGTGAAATACTAAAATGGGAACAACATGCCCCATGTGAATTAATAAAATAAAGTTCCCAAATTCTCATGCTTGCATCAATCTTCCATACAAACATAATATAAACATGATAATCAACATGTTTCATACAACGGCACAAAACATGCAATCTAACTTTAATAGAAATCACATATGAACTAACAATAGTTCCTATACATGATACTACAACAACTCTCATCCTTAAAATCATGATACTAATCCAATCAACACATAGGTATGTACGTACCTTGTGTAGACAAATTGAGAGCCCACTTTAACAGTCTTAAAAGTCGCCTACAGAGAATTCTCCGCCTAAAACAACCAATATAAATTCACAATCAATCCTTTATGAATTTACAGCAATAAAAAAATACTTTAAACCCTTCTTAAACATGTTTAAAACCTTTCCCATCATAAAACTTAATTATTAAACCTCCTAGTATAGTACTACTACACTAGTTGTTAAAACTCATCATAAGAACTCCATATCAATACTCCCTCTAACTTTCCAGCAATATATTATATGTTAGAACTCCCTTAAAACATATTTAAACATATTTAAGATCATAAAAATAATCAGTTTCATAACTTATAATAAACTACTTTGATTTTCCAACCTTTAAAACCCTAAAAATTCATGCTTTGATAATTAAATATCCAATTCAAACCTAATATGCAAATCTGAATTTTTATTTCTTCAATACATAAATTATATAAACTTAGGTTCATAAATAAATCATCAAACTAAACTTTTAAACATAATCAAATTAAAATAAATCTTTAAAACATAAACTTTGAATAAATAAAACTTGAGGAGGAAGAAATTAACCAAAGCAAAGAAAGAAGAGAAGGGACGCCGACGGGGAGGCAGCGACGGCTTCCGGGAGACAGAAACGGCTTCCGGCGGTCGGTAAACGGCCGACGGAACGGCAGCAACCGGCGAGGAAAGAAGTGAAGGCCGAAGGAGAGGGAGGACGAAAACTGAAAAGAGAGAAAAGAAATAAGGAGGGCCGAAATTGTGGGAGGAAGGAGGAGAGAGAAAATAATTGTGTGGGAAAAATTGGGGGTTTATGGGGTTTTTATAGTTTCCCCTTATGGGCTTAGGAAAAGGTAATTGGGCTCAAACTACAAATCATTTTCCAAATCAAAAAGTGTTTGGGTTCCTCAAACCCAATTAGGAATCCTTTTCCAAATCCGAAAAGTGTTTCCAACATTTCAAATATTTTTCAAAGCATGATTTAATGAAATATTTTACTTCCTTAAATCATTAAAATAATTCCTTCGACTTTCAAATAGTCAACGTTTGAAGAAATAAATCATTTAAATGCTAAAATATACTTAAATATAAATAACTATACATTAAAATATATTTATAAAATTCATAAATTTACGGGGGATTACATACAACACACAAACAACTACAACTAACAATTGAATTCATTTGTTCAATAAATTTGATATATTTACAAATCCCTAATTACAAAAAATATATATAATTTATCAAAAACAATAAAATTGAAAAGAGGAAAAAAAGAAAAGGAAAATAAAAAATATACAGAAAAAATTAAAAGTTAAAACGAAACTAGTGAAGGTTGAGCGACTTGTTGTTCAACCAAAACAAAATTGGCGACAGAAGAGGGACGAGCGACGAACGAATGGTTGTTGTCGACGGACGAGGAGCGAGCATTGAGCAATTAGGCGACGAAAGACGAGAAGCGAGGAGAGAAGACAGGCAGCGAGCGATTGGGCAACAACAAGGAGAGATGAGTACGGCGAGCGAAGAGAGAAGAGAACGACAAAGACGACTCTATGCGGCGGCGAGAAAAGATGAGTACGGCGAGCGAGGAGAGAAGAGAACGGTGAAAACGACTGTGGGCGACAGCGAGGAGAGATGAGTACGGTGAGCGAGGAGAGAAGAGAATGGCGAAGACCACTGTAATAGCCTGCACCAAAATACCTTTTTAAATAAGTATATCTATAACAGCGGAAGTTCCAAGCTTGGGCGAACTATTACTTGGATCTCCCTCAAGTCTAAGCTTAAGAGAATGAACATTTTACAACATAAACTAAAAGTTTACTTACAAAATAACCATCTTAAACTTCTTAATCAAAATATTACAAACCCAAAATACACCATGGTTTTTCAAATATTGTCCACCATGTTAACAACAACAAACAATATAAGTCTTCAAAAGAGCATCTGACATCCATACATTAATATTAACAATCACCTGCAAAACGATAATCAACTGCCCCCACCGAGACAAAGTTCAAAGAACAAAACACAAGTCGACAAAGCCGAGTACACAAGTAGAATATTAGGAAAATATTATGGTGGCTAAATCTAGTTTTTCTTTCACAATTACTTTATTTCGAAAGAACCATTCCAAAAGAATATAATATACAACACATCAAGTACTCACATCCTCGTTGCTTCCTTACTACCATTATAGTTCTCTCTATTAGTTCAACATTGATATCAATCGTTATCATTAAATCCTTATGGGGAAAGTGAACACGATTAGAGAGGGGTCACCACGACCGACTGTCTCTAAACTGTGGGGGGTCGTCACCCTCCTATTTATCATATGCTTGCAAGACTTTCAGGACATGTCCCTAGTAGCTACGAGACACCACGCTCGGCTGCAATTTATAACTTAATAACGGCAGCTACGAGACACCACGCTCGCCTGCAATTGTTGTTCATCATCGTTCACGGCTACTTCCCATTCTTTTAGGTGATCGCACAAGCACATTGATAATTTTAATTCCTCTTAATTGTTGTTAAGTCATTATCTGGAATAACTCGTAAGAAATGGACCTAGCCTCTTGAGGAAAGATTTATATAAGTGTAACTTCCACGAGGTTTATCACAAAAGTATTTATTAGGAAACTAACAATTTGAAATGAACAAGAAAATAAATATATGAAAGTATGGATTCCTAATAAAACATAAGGATTAAAGTATTGGCTTTCATAAACATAAGTCATTCGATTATTACTCTTAGAATTGTTAAAAGAATATCAAACATTAAAGGTGGGTGAGGAAACTAGTATCATTTGATATTAGAAACTATGGTTTAGTAAGTAAAGATTTTAGAACATATGGTTGTAATTAAACTTGGTGAGAGGTTTACAAATTAAGTACTTCTTGAACATATCTTTCATTACAATTTTTTTTTTTTTGAAAACTTATAATCAACAAATCAATCAGACTCCAAGAGTTATAGGAAGTAAATTAAATAATTCATTGATAAAGGAACTTATTACTATTTTACCCAATCATCGTTTATCCTTCGAAACATTCACAATCATAATTCATCCTTACAATACTATTTGAAACATTTTTTGGGAAAATCTGGAATGTACCACAACTTCTATTAAAAGCCGAAATTGTCCCGCAAAAATGCAATTTTCGAACAAAACTTAAATGACCGTAACTTCCTCATACAAAACCCAAATCGATCGGACGATTCTGGTGCCTATCATGAGTAAAATTTTAATACCAACAACGTTTGTGAAATATCATTTTTGGCCAAAAATGCCCAGAAAATTTCGAAAAACATGTTTTAATAAAACTGGTCCAAATTCTTACGAGAAGGTAGAAGTTTATGTTTCAATTTTAATCTACTTCACAAGCACTTGGCTTCTTCCATAAAAAGGAATTCAACAACATTTTGACAACAAAATATAGCCCTTGATTTCATTAAACTCACAAGATCAAATACTCAAGTAAAATATTAAACCCTTTACTAAGAAAACTTTTATTTCTCAACTATATATCGTTAGATCTCAACTTGCAACTCATAACTCCATAATCAAATCAACAAGAAACATTTAATTATCCTCAAATAAAAACATGCAAGAAAAGCAAATCCATATGATATATATACATTCGAAGATACAACATATTTTTCCCAAAACCCACATGCATGCACTTATTTACAAGAAATTAAACTTTTAGTCAAATCTCATTTCAAACACAAAGAGAGTTAATGACTTGTGTACCTTAATCCCCTTTGCTCAAACTCTTCTTTCTTCATCCAAATATGTAGAATTTTCGGGCCTTCCAAAAATCCCAAAGTGTTCATATTAGTTATTACTCTTACCACAAGATATTAAGAACAAAACTTCCTCTTTCCAAAAAAAAAATCAGTTTACCTTCACCTTTTTAAGCTCGGGCTTCGGGGTATTTTTCCACTCCTTGAAAATTTTCTTTGGTAATACCTAGTATACACATCAAGGAAAATAATAGTGAGTTTGCATGTAAGATTGGGTAGAAAAATAGGTAAGAAATTGTAGAGAGAATGATGGGTTAAACCTTAGTTCTTCCTCTCTATTTTTCTCTTTCCTTCTTTCTCTCTCTTCCTTATTACTCTCACTTTCTCTCTGTTTTTTTCTGATTTTTGGGGTTTGAGTTTGACGGGGTGTAGGGGTTGGGGTTGGAATTGTGAGTTTTTAAGTTAGGCTAAAGGAGAGGTAATTAAGGGTGTTAGTGGGTGATGCCTTGGGTAACAAATTTTCCTCTTTTTTTTATCTATTAGCTACCTTTACTTTCCTAACCTCCCAACAACTATTAAATTAAACCTAATGAATTTATCCACTTGCATATTATAATTCAACATTGTCCCTCCTTTATTTTTTACTTTGCCCAAAAGGATATTAACTTGTCTGTTGTTTGTCCCATCAACCTCATATACTAGTTTACAATTACCCTTTATAACTTCCTGAATACGATTCTTACTGTTATTTGACTAGGAACACTACAAGAGGGGGGTGAATTATATGTGTAGAACTAAACATAACTTTTTGCGGAATTATAAAACTTAAACAAAGAAACAAGCTAAAGGAACACAAGGGATTTTTACGAGGAAAAACTTCTTGGGCCCAACAAGAAGAAACAACTTCGACCACTAGGGATTTTAAACACAACACTTCCACTAATTAGGCCAAACAACTTTGTTACAACCTAATTATACTCACGGGCCACACCTTGAATTCCTAAACTGAAGTTCCTGAACAACTGTTCCCTTAACAGTTGTTCCTCTCAACTTCACTTGAAGTTTTCTCACTTTAACTCACTTCACTCAAAGCTTTCTCTCTTACGGGACTTCACTCAAAATCCCCTTAACCCAAAACCAAAATACAATGATCAATAAACTTAGTGGAATTAGAGTAAGAAGGCAAAGAACAAATGGCTTTTATGAGAGAATGAAGGCACTGACTCTTTACTTAGTTAAACTCACTAATTCACTTGGTCAGTAACTCTTTGGTGTGACTACTAAAAGTCAGACACTCTTTGGTGTGACTACTAAAAGTCAGACACAAATTGAAACTTAATTATACATAGGTATTTATAGTGGTGCATACTTAGAACGTGGGATTAAATCATGTGTTAGTGGTAAAAACATTTTCCCATAATGTTCCTCAATTAGAGGAACACGTTCTTTCTTAACACTCATGATCTCCATGATCTCTGTTAAACGTGGGTAATGGAAATTTTACTGCTTCCTTAAATTTAGCAACCACTTAGGCGGTAAACCAAAAATCTGATTTAATTAAAAAGTATTTTAATTAATAAAACCAAAATTAAATCCTTTTATCAAAATATTATCTTCAAAAATATTTTCCATAAAACCGAAAAGGATTTTTATTATCTTTATAAAAATAAAATCTTTTCCTTTAAAAGATTTTCCTTAAAATCATATTTTTACTAAATGAAAACGGTTTCCTAGAATCTAGGCATAAATCACTCAAGCGAGATTTTTTAACCGTTATACTTATTTACATATGTCTAGTTCCTTTTAAATAGTTAGTTCCATTAACTTAATATGAAAGTGTCAGTCCGTCTTTTAAATTGTCATAGTTCCTTACCAATTCTTACTCGTTCTTTTACATTGGAACTAGAAACAAAAAGCCTTGCTTTGATCTTCTTGCTCCAATGCTTCTCCAGTATCAAACTTTGAGCATCTTCACTTAGTCTTCAAAATCCAAACTTGATTTCTTCTTTGACTTAGTATTCTCTTTGCTCCTTTCTTTGATACCTTATAAAATCCATTCACTTAACAACTTGTTAGTTCAATACTTAGTTTGTATCTTTGTTCTTTTGTCATCATCAAAACTAGGGTTCAACACTGACTATATTCCTAAAAAAAATCCCATATCAACCATTTCCATAATATTTTCTCCTATAACTTCTCGACTAAAATAAACAGAGGTATAAGTACATATAACATAAGTCATATACCATAAACAAATTAGAATTTTACCTACCTTTACTACCTATATGATAATATAGAATAAATTTAAAGTAGAATATTCGTGTTGTTGGGGTGGCTATTACAACCATTGGCGACGGCGACAGCGAAGAGGACGGTGATGGAGTTCAGAAGATGAGAGCGGTGATGGTCATTGTAGATGAGAGAGGTTTCAATTTTTTGTGGGTGAGAGAGGAAGATAGAATAGTTATAATATACCATGTTGGCCAATTTTTTGTAGATGAAAGACCCATGTCGGCCAAATGACATACCATCTTCAAAGGATATGGTCATAAGATGAACAGCGATCCATGCTGGCCAGATGACAGGCCACAATCAAAAGACAATCATATAATATACCAAGACTTATATCGGCCAAATGACATGCCAGGATTAAAAACTTGATCATTTGAGAAATCGACATCCATATCAGCCATATCACAGGCCATGACCAAAAAATAATTATAATATATACCAAAGTCTATATCAATCATATGATAGGTTAAATTTAGAAAATTGATAAAGACAAGCCAACATCTGTCTCAACCATATGATAGGCTAGAATAAAAAAAAATGGTCATAAGTTAAACAGATGTCCATATCGGCCATATCACAAGCCATCCAAAAATGGTCATGAGATAAATGAACCATTTTCAATTTAGTTTACAGACAATATATTGTTGCATGTTTTTCTTTTAGATAATTAAGAATAAGTCATACGATGTTGTCGTAATATTAAGGAGGGCCCATTAGCTATATATAATTGTTGGGATATAGTCGAAGGTAAATTTTGGAATGGATCTATGAAGGAACTTATGTAAGGTCAAAATAGATTAGTTTTCTCTTATGAGATTTTATAAGAAACATATATATTAACTTTTGTTGTTTTATGTGAGGCGAATTATCTCGCAGTTTATGTATGGTGGTGATCAAGAGTAATGGGCCATTGGAGAGGGATTGTGGAATTGAAGAGATATTTAGGGATCGTGTAAAGGTACACATTGTCCTTCCACGTATGAGCTGAATTGCATTTGCAAAGTTCTAAGTTGTATAAAGTTCCATGATTTGCCAAACAGAAACTAGGATTTTAACTAGGACTTGTTATGGTTTTATGATTATAGGTTCAACTTTGGTTTGGAAGGAGTGATTCTTGAGTTATAAGCTTGTTGGATTTCATGAGTATGTGATTTGATGCCAAGTGTTTCGCCTATATAAGGATAAACCTTAATTTCCCAATTATGGTTTGAGATATGTTTATAAGTTTTGCTATTAAGTACAGTTTTATTTGAATATATTGAAGTAAGTAAAAGTTATCCAACAACATCAACTCATGTCATACTAAGCCAATCGTGTTTTCAGACTAAAGTATATTTTGGTTTCTCAATTTTAATAGTATAAGTTCAGTGACCCATGTTCTAAGATATGATATGAAAGATATGGATGTTAATTGGAGTATAAGTACTTAAATAATAGTTGTCGATATATTTCTGAATATATCTATAAGTAAAATATGTTGGTTTTGTTTTTAAAGCGGAAGTTATTTGGTTTGTGAGGCAAAGTTTTTAATGGATGTTGAATGATGTGGCAACAACAAAGGCTGTAGGAAGATGACCTTTTTCTTCATTAAATATCTTGCAATTTACAAGCTATAGTGTACATTGTCGGTGTTTTTGCCGACTTATGTTTGACAACATCTTGTTGTTTCTAGATATATCTCTAGCTAGATGATTCTAGATTATCTATACATGTGTTGGCTACAAATTATTTCCTTAGTCATAATTTATTCTAGATTCATCTACCTATTACTATTTGGGAAATTCTCTCTGGTAGCCCTGTACTATTGTTTTTTCTCTTTGGTGGCTTTTCTTATGGGTTAATGTCTCTGGTAGCCCTAAATTAATTAAAATGTTAGTAAAATAGGATTATTTAATGAAAAACGTTTAGTTATTGTTAAAAAACGTTAGTTAGTTAGTTAGTGAGTTAGTTTAGGTTAACCTAACCCTAAACTCTAAACCTAACCCTCTCCCACCACCCCTTACCCCCACCACCCCTTACCCCACTACACCACTACTCAAACATGCCCCCCCCCTCCCCCCTTCCCCCGCAGCCCCCCCCTCCCCCCGCAAGACCCCCTCCACCCCTCACCGCACCCCCCCCCCTTCGCGGTGAACCCCCTCCCCTTCCCCCGTTGACGCCCTCCCCTTCCCCCATTGTTGTTCACGAGATGGGGTTGCTGTGACGCCCTCTCCCTTCCCCGCCGACGCCCTCCCCTTCCCCGTTGTTGCACCGCTTCTCTCTCTTCCCTTGGCGGTCTTGTTGCCGTCGATCTTGCCGGATTTGTTGTCGTCGTTCTCACCGACTCTCTCTTCCCTTGCCGGATTTCTTGCGCGACGGCGGGGAAGGGGGAGGGGCGATTAATGCTATGGAAATGGGAGGGGAAGGGGAGGGGCGATTAATGCTATGGAAATGGGAGGGGGAGGGGGCCATGGGAGGGTGGAGGGGGCTGGGGAGGGGGCTGTTGGGGTGGTGGTGCAGTGGGGTAACGGGTGGTGGGGGGCTTGGGACGGTGGGGGAAGGGGTGGTGGGAGGGGTGGTGGTGGGAGAGGGTTAGGTTTAGAGTTTAGGGTTAGGTTAACCTAAACTAACTCACTAACTAACTAACTAACGTTTTTTAACACTAACTAAACGTTTTTCATTAAATAATCCTATTTTACTAACATTTTAATTAATTTAGGGCTACCAGAGACATTAACCCATAAGAAAAGCCGCCAAAGAGAAAAAACAATAGTACAGGGCTACCAGAGAGAATTTCCCATACTATTTTTCTATTTTTTACAAAATTCAAGCTACATCTAGATATTTCTAGGATTCTTTGCTAATAGTTTTTCTAGATTTTTCTACATTATTTTAACACTACCCCTAATGGGAAAAATCTTGAACTCTGAGTTGTTCTCTGAATTGCATGAATTTTTTTGCTGAAATTGCCTTTGTAAAAATGTCTGATAGCTGCTCCCCTGTCTTGCAAAATTGTAGCTCGATCTCTTGTTTGTCGACCAGCTCCCGAATGAAATGGTGTTGTATCTCGATGTGCTTCGTGCGGCTGTGAAAGACAGGATTCTTTGTCATGGCTATTGCAGACATGTTGTCGAAGTAGATAGTTGTTGGTTCTTCTGTAAGTTGTTGTAGATCTTCGAGAATTCTTTTAAGCCATACCGCTTCAAATGTTGCACATGTTACTGCTACGTACTCTGCTTCCGCTGATGACAGAGCTACTATTGATTGTTTCTTTGTTGACCAAGATATGTTCTTGGTTCCCAGTCGGAAGACGTAGCCACTTGTACTCTTCTGATCGTCAATGCTTCCGGCCCAATCGCTGTCTATGTATCCCGTAAGCTTGTGATTGTCCTCTGTCTCGTACATGATTCCATAACTTTTTGTTCCCTTGACATACCTGAGAATCCTTTTTGTTGCTGCCAGGTGAGCTTTACTTGGCTCACTCATGAACCTTGACACAATGCTTTTTGCATGAACTATTTCGGGCCTCGTGTGTGTGAAATAGATGAGAGAGCCGACCAAACTTCAATATATAGATGCATCAACCTTCTCTTTGCCATCATGCTTAGATAGCCTTTCATTAAGTGCCATTGGTGTAGCCAATGGCTTGCATTCGCTCATGTTGAACTTCTTGAGTGGTCGTCTGCATATTTCTCTTGTGTGAGAAATATTCTTCCTAGGCTTTACTTGACTTGCATGCCAAGGAAGTATTTCATGGCTCCAAGGTCGGTCATCTCGTACTCCGACATCATTGCATTCTTGAATTCTGTAATCATTTTTGAATTAGTGCCTGTGTAGATTAGATCATCTACATAGAGGCACAATATGAGAAAATCTTGAGCTCCTTAGGCCTTGATATATAGTGATGGCTCACTTGGGCTTTTTGTGATGCCATTTTGGAGCAGATAGCCATCAATTTTGCTATTCCAAGCTCGGGGAGCTTGTTTTAGCCCGTAAAGAGCTTTTCGAAGGCGATATACCTTATCTTCTTGGCCTTCGATGACATAACCTTGAGGTTGCTTGACATAAAATTCTTCTTCGAGCTCCCCGTTCAAAAATGCAGATTTGACATCTAATTGAAATACTAGTAATTTTAATTGAGCTGCAAGTGCAAGGACTAACCTGATTCTCTCCATACGAACTACTGGAGCATATGTCTCGTTGAAATCAATTCCTGGTTGCTGAGAGTAGCCTTTTGCAACTAGATGTGCCTTGTATTTTTAGATGGAGCCATCTTCATTGTACTTGACTTTGTAGACCCATTTGAGGCCGATAATATCCTTTTCTTCAGGTTCGTCGACTAGCTCCCATGTGTTATTCTTCTCGATCATTTTGATCTCTTCATTCATGGCTCTGATACCACTGTTGGTTTTGTTTTTCAAGCGGAAGTTATTTGGTTTGTGAGGCAAAGTTTTTGATGGATGTTGAATGATGTGAAAACAATAAAGGATGTAGGAAAATGACATTTTTCTTCATTAACAATCTTGCAAGTTACAAGCTGTATATATAGTGTACATTGTCGGTGTTTTTGCCGACTTATATGTTTGACAACATCTTCTTGTTTCTAGATATATCTCTAGCTAGATAATTCTAGATTATCTATACATATGTTGGCTACAAATTCTTTCCTTAGTCATATAATTTATTCTAGATTCATCTACCTAATTCTATTTTTCAATTTTTTACAAACTTCAAGCTACATCTAGATATTTATAGGATAGTTTGCTAATTGTTTTTCTAGATTTCTCTACAATTTGCTAATAGTTTTTCTAGATTTTTCTTCATCTAGATATTTCTAGGTCATTTTCCTACATCCTTTGTATTGCATATGCCCACATCACGAAAGAAAATCGGGAAAAGCTCAACAGAGAAGGAGAAAATGTATCTTTATTGGATACAGTGTCGAATCTAAAGGATATCGTCTTTAACAGCCTGAATCCAAGAAGTTAATCATTTCAAGAGATGTCATCTTCGATGAAGGAGCACAATGGACATGTACAGAGATAGAATCTCAACCACATGAAGGAGATTTTCTTCCACCAAGTCCACGTGAAGATGAAGGCCCAATTCATCCAGCAACGCAACCATCATCCATCCCGTCATCATCGAGATCTCCAAAAACATCCTCGAGATCGTTGAGTCCAACATCAGAGTCTAGCTCTCAAGCATTTCGATGATCACAAAGAGATCGCGACCACCAAGCTACTTGGAAGATTTTCGGTGCAATCAAGATATCATGGCTCTCTTCACCAGCGAACCACAAAGCTTTCAAGAAGCAGCACGAGAAGAAAAATGGGTCGAAGCTATGAATAAAGAGATGAAAATAATGAAGAAGAATAGCACAAGGGAGCTAGTTAACGAACTTGAAGAAAAGGATATTATCGGCCTCAAATGGGTATACAAAGTCAAGTACAATGAAGATGGCTCCATCCAAAAATACAAGGCACGTGTCGTTGCAAAAGGCTACTCTCGGCAACTAGGAATTGACTTCAACGAGACATATGCTCCAGTAGTTCGTATGGAGACAATCACGTCAGTCCTTGCACTTGCAGGTCAGTCCTTGCACTTGTAGGCTTGCAGCTCAGTTAAAATTACCAGTATTTCAATTAGATAATGTCAAATCCACATTTTTAAACGCGAGCTCGAAGAAGAAGTATATGTCGAGCAACATCAAGGTTATGTCATCGAAGGCCAAGAAGATAAAGTATATCCCCTTCGAAAAGCTCTTTACGGGATAAATCAAGCTCCCCGAGCTTGGAAATAGCAAAATTGATGGCTATCTTCTCCAAAATGGCTTCACAAAAAGCCCAAGTGAGCCGTCACTATATATCAAGGCCCAAGGAGCTCAAGATTTTTTCATATTGTGCTTCTATGTAGATGATCTAATCTACACAGGCACTAATTCGAAAATGATTAAAGAATTCAAGAATGCAATGATGTCGGAGTACGAGATGACCAACCTTGGAGCCATGAAATACTTCCCTGGCATGCAAGTCAAGTAAAGCCTAGGAAGAATATTTCTCACACAAGAGAAATATGCAGACAACCTACTCAAGAAGTTCAACATGAGCGAATGCAAGCCATTGGACACACCAATGGCACTTATTGAAAGATTATATCTAAGCATGATGGCAAAGAGAAGGTTGATGCATCTATATATTGAAGTTTGGTCGGCTCTCTCATCTATTTCACACACACGAGGCCCGACATAGTTCATGATGTAAGCATTGTATCAAGGTTCATGAGTGAGCCAAGTAAAGCTCACCTTGCAGCAGCAAAAAGGATTCGCAGGTATGTCAAGGGAACAAAAAGTTATGGAATCATTTACGAGCACTAGTGGAAAAAACTTCTTTTGCTACTTTACAAATGCTTGGGTATTTAAACAACCCGAGCATTTGATAGCCTTTCTAAAAAAATTTAAAAAAAATTCACTAATGCTTGGGTTTTTTAAAACAACCCGAGCATTTGACTATTTTAATAAAACTTTCTTTTTATTTATTCTCTTTTTCCCCTATTTGGTCATTGGAATTAGAAACCCCATACTTGGGTTACCCCCCTTTCTCTCTCCTCTTTTCCTCTCTGCCTCCTATTTTCATTTCTCTTCATCGACTTAGGGTTTTCTCACCTTCTCTCTGTTTCTTCCTCTCCCTTGTAAAGCAAGTTATCAGTTTCTTCAAATTGAGCGATATATTAGCATCTTTTCGCGAACAACCAGCAGTTTTTTATGGATGACGCTGCTGCCGCGACTTTAGAAGCCTCAGTTCGTCGTTCGATCGGTAAGTTTCAACACTTCTTCTCTCTCTCTCTCCTCTCTTTCTCTCTCGTCTCTGCTTCAATCATGTCGATAATGATGGATTTGTGTGCGTAGAAAAGAAAAAGAGGTGCGAAGTTGAATCCTAAACCTAGTGAACAAAACCCCTACTGATCTTGACAGAGAAGATTATGACGACATTCTTGAGGATGTTCTCCCGAAAGTTAAGCGCAATTGTGTTGTTGGAGCTGCAACTGCTGTTAAATTTGACCAGATTAGCTTGATTGGTGAGTTAAATTCGATTTAGGGTTTTGATTTTCGATTATTATGATTCGATGTTGAAAAATCAGTGCCAAATTAGCCAAATTCATGATCTCTTATCTGTAATGTGGTTGTTTTGGACTCCTAGTGTGGCTTTGTTATCTGTTTAATCGAATTTATCTGTAATATGCTTGATTTAGTTAGACGTAGAATTTAGTTGATTCGTTGGTGTAATTCTGGAAGATTGTGAGAAGTTTTAGCCTTTTGTTGATGTAATGTATTCAAGTTTGCAATTTCGAAGTAGCTGGATTGATTTGGTTCGCGATTTTCATATGTAAATGAGTAAAATTAGGATGTTTTAAACCTCTTTTTGAGTATTATTGGAATTTACAGTTTTGAGATAGATAGAATTACTTGTTAATAGTTTGATTGGGTGTTGGTGGGTGTACTGCACTTTGTAGAGTGACGGTGTGATTGTATAGTTATACTACTTATGATTTGTGGATTATTTTAGTGTCTCTTATTTGCTTTAGTAAGTTCTGCAATTGTGGATATGAGTTTGGACTTGTATGACTGAGCCATGGATAGGGCTGTTGAAAACCACAATATTTCAGGTTCTTATTATGTGAGTTCGCCACTTACCGCTCTCGAACTTCTATTCTTGTGGGTGGTGGTCACCTAATGATGTTTTACTGAAGTGTTGTTTCTATATGGTTCATTGTGCTGCTGCTAGTTTAGTTGCAATTTTTCTGCTTCCCTCCCTTCTCTCTACTGTTTTGGTCTGAGTTGTCATGGAGTGCTACTTCATTTGGTTAGCTAACTCGATTTAGTTCATTATGATCATGTCAATTGTTTACTGATGTGATTCGATCCTCCCCCCCTCCAAATTCCTATCGAATTTGAATGTTTCTTTTGCATTTAGATTTTCTTACAATGGTTTTCATTTGGATTATTACATTGAATTTACTGGAGATCCGACGGAATCTTCGTTGTATCTTTGTTTTCATTTCAATCTTCAGTCTGTTCTTCTCAATATCAAGGTACATTTGATTGATTTGATAATAGTGCTATGTGCATGATAATCGTCGCCTATGTAGTTCAAACTTCAAAATACTGAAACAGAGTTGAAAGAGTGAAGAATGAAGATTCTGAAATGATTGCTCGGTTGCTCCTCTGGATCTCTCCCTTATAATACAGAAGTATTCAAGTCCCAAAAGGTATTACTAGCATGTTCATCAACAATTGCTAGTTCCATAAATAGTGATTGATCATTTCATGAATTCACTGCCACTTTTTGTCTGTTGCAGATGGGATATCAAGGAGGAAACTGCTAGCTCTTGGCATTACTATCCCTAGAATAATTCTGTTCACGGACTCCCCTATCTCATGTGAGTGGTGATGATTCAAACCGTACTTGTTTTTTTCTGGAATTTGGAGCATGCTTATGATTTGCTAAAATGGCAACAAGAAAATTAAGATTTTGGTTTATGTTAATCTTTGTGATATATTTAAATCGAGTGAAGTCTAGAATTGCAACATCTCATAATAATGGTGGCATATATTCTAAAAGCACACCCTTGACGAGACGAAAAGCAAGTTTTTTAAAAGGAATGAAAGAAAGAAAACAGACAACAGGTGCTTTGTTTAACCTTTTCTTTTCCTAAGAAATCCTTATGTGCTTTATACTTCATATATCTTGGGTGTTTACTAAAGTGAACACTTCTGGACACCAATTGAAACAGCAATATAGATCAATTTGTGAGGATAAGTTTTTCCAAGCGTTTAAGTTTAAGTTTTACTCTTAAGATTTGTACAGTTTGGTGTCAGTTGCTTTGATGTCTATTTATGGCCTAGTTGTTGACCTATTTCAGCTTCTATACTCACCATTCCATCTTCCTCACTCGTACATAATGACAATAGGTGTGCTGTCAACCTTATCAAATCGTGTGCTATAATATTTTCTATATTACTTTTGCTATCTAAGGCTGTTATTACTGAAAATTCTTGTTTCTGTTGTACTGTTATAGTGTAACACGTCTTTTATGTATTCTTCGACTTCTCAACTTCTTTTGATATGCAGTTTCCTTCTTCGGACCTATCTTTGCTTCCCTCCGGGAACTTTGTCATGTTCCACTCCATATATGTTCTCCTATGGCCAATTATGCCGCCTCTTTCCATGGTAGCATAGACAAGGTTGTTCAAGAGATAATGATGCTTATAGCAAAGTAGTAAGCAGAGCAACTGAGGTTAGTCATTTGGCTACAAGTTTATCTAAAGCAAAGTCAACCATAACAGAAGTTTCCATGTGGAGTTCTCTATGGCAAGAACTAATTACTAAGGTAGGCTAATTACTTGCCTATATATGTGTGCTGTTGAGAGTCCGTCTCTATATATATAATTTATGAGGTTTTGTATTTCGTGCTTTAATCTTATATTAATTGCATGTAAACTCATCGGAATCACAGCACATCCAACCATCTCAGCGAATACATAAGGCGCATGTCTGAACTATTATCATCAGGATTAGAAGCTTCTCAGAAAGCACTTCCAGGACTGGAGGGTTCTCAGCGAGCATTTCCAAGCATCGGGATCGGAGGCTTCGGTCTTGTTGGTTTCTCCTTCAAGATCAAGATGCTCCACTTGCCTACAGAGCAAGTGACAAGACAAATCAAGTTCAGGTACATATAGCGGAATTTTTCTGTTTTCACTAGAAGATATTATTGTCTATATCTCCTTACATCCCTAAAGAAACTATATGTTATTTATCTATTGATATATGGAATGGGCCTTTTTTTTCTTTTGCTTCCTGGTCTGTGAGAATCCCTTTGCTACTTGTTTTGAAGCTTGAGAGCTGCGAGGGCATAACTGTTGCCTCAATGGCTGCCACAATGTTCTTTACCTGAGTGTTACTACTTTCAGTCTTCAAGTTCCGGAAGCTCCTACACATTCATTTTCATTATATTTTGCCTGAAGTATGAAGAACTTATTTACTCGCCTCCCAACTTTTTAATACTAGTTGACTAGTTTTATTTTTAAGATAGTGGAATTATTGCTTTTAATCTTCAATCACTTACTTATTACTATGTTATGCGGTTAGATTAGGTTCGACTTCTATTTTTAGTCACTGAGTGCTCACTAGTGGAAAATTGTGATGTGCTATATCTTAGTTCTGAGAGTCCATTAACATCTTTGGTTTGCTATTTCTATTACAATATTTAACCCCTAAACAAGTTTCTTTTGTGCCACCTTTTGGAAAGTTGATCCATCTTATATTTTTTATCATGTTTCTCAGGCCTAAGCTCTTATCTTTTGCATATCATTGAATGATCTGTTTGGCTTTTTTAATCATAAAAAAATGTATATGTTGGACATAATGGGTGCTAAACTTATATTGTACTTGTTAGATGTGCTCATAAGCCTTGGATCAACCAACAACCATCTTGTACTTTGTCTACCTCAGGGCATTTATTTTGTGATGTTTATCAGTTATGAATTTGCTGTATTGGACTTGTCATGTGTTTTTGAGTTATATATCTAATTACATATCTTCGAAAAAATTTCTTCTACACGCGTCTTGTTTCCTTTGGCTGAGTCTATCATATTTGGCTTTAGATTATAGTCTGATTGATTGAGTTTTGGGCTACATGAGTAAATATGGGAACAAGAAGGTATGTTTGTTGGAAAGAGTAGGGATGGTGCTGCTTTAAATTCCCTTGTGCCCCATTTTTTGTCTTTGTGAAGGATGATATAACACATGTATCTAAGAGTCTCCTGGGTGCTGCCTTGGCTCTTTACGAAATTGGTTTTCTTGTGCTTAGAGATGCTTATTAACATTTATGTATTTGCTTGACTTTGCTCTGCAGACACAATGATGAAGATCTATTTCATTTGAGATGATTTATAAACATGCCATTCCAATTCACCTAGAGTGAGTGCAACAGCCTATGTAGCTTGGAGCGAGCTTCGCTGGTGGATAGATGCCTGCTAACAACCTTGTTTCTTTCCTCAATAATGTCAAGGAAGCTAAAGTTGGTGATGTAATGGTTAATAATAAGCAGGTCCACTGATATTTCCTCACTGGATGGTGGGAAATAATTATCTTTTGGCTCTTTTTATTCATGACTATCTTAAACTTCTAGTAACTCTAGGTAATTCTATTGAGTAGGATGGTTTTGTACTCATCCTATTGAGAACTCTTTAAAGAGTATTCAAGTTAGACGATTTATAGGGTATGGTTCACTAGTGGAAAAAACAGCTTTTGCTACTTATCAAATGCTTTGGTTGAATAATCAACCCGAGCATTTGTGATAATTTTAGTAAAAAATATTCACAAATGCTCGTGTTGATTAATCAACCGGAGCAGTTGATGTCAAATGCTCCGGTTGACTAATCAACACGAGCATTTGTGAATAAATGCTCCGGTTAGTCAATGGAGCACATGGATTGTGAAGCGCGAGTTTTTTTGTTTTTTGGTGAAATTTCCCCCTGCTAATTCAATCAAATATTAGTCGACCATGTAGATCAGCTTCAGTCCCTACTCCCTCCCTCTCCTAAGTCGCCCGCTCTCTCACTCACTCAGCCGTCCTCCGTCTTCCCTCCCTCCCAAGTCCTTCGCTTTCTCCCCCACTCAGTCGTCCTCCGTCGTCCACTGCTTCTGTTCGGTCGACATATTAGGGCTCAAGTCCTTCTGTTTGGTCGACATATTAGGGCTCAAGTCGACTTCTGTTTGGTCGACAAATTAGGGCTCCGTCGTCGACTTCTGTTCGGTTAATGCTTGTTGGCTTGTGAAATATGTTGCTAATTAGGTAAAATCGATAGATGGTAAACTAAAAATTTGATGCTAAGTTGTGATATTACTCCCTCCGTCGTTCTCTCTCTCTCCCTCATCAAACTGCTTCTCTGTCCCTCTTCACTCTCGATCCGCTCCTTGGAATGCATGTTCAGGTAATTTCGTACAAACTTTATTGTTGTGATTTAGTTTTATTGCTGTATTTTTAGGTTCCTTTTTTTGGTTTCCTAGATTTGGGGATTTTTTTAGGGTTGTCTTTGATTTCATCTAGGGTTTTGTTTGGGTCAACAACTTTATCTCTTACCTCGATTCCAATTCCGGCAACCGCAGCAAGCCAATGTTGTTCCGGTGCTGCTGTTCTGGAGCATGCTAAAACACGGAAGTAATTGAGCTCCTGCTGACGCTATTAGAGATGCGTTCAAATTGGAGTTTAATGATGAATGTAATGTGAGTTTTCAGTAGTGCTTCTTTATTTGGCCTCTATGGATCTTTATATTTTCTTACTTTGAATTTGTTGGATCCCAGATTAATATGAAGCTTTGGGGTTGTCTTTGCAATTGATTATTACTATTAAATTGAAGAACAAAAAAAAAATGATGATCCGTGATTTTGAGTGGAAGAAAACTTGATTGGGGGTACTAGGGAATTAAGTAGAGGTGAGGCCTTGACTGAGTGTGAACGGCAAAATCTTGAGGAGAAGTAGCAGGTGAGATTTTTTATTAAGATTTATGCTCCAATCAAAGGTAAATTTTTCATCTTTTAAGTACATGCATCTGCTTATGCTTTTCACACTTTCTGGACTATACTTTTCTTTTTTCCTTAAGGTTAGAATATATTCATATTAGTGCAGATACAATCTGTTATAAGACTTCGACAAACCGTGCTTTATAAGTATTTAGGGTCTTAGGGATACTTACAATGAAGGTATTGAACAATCTCCGATAGGTTGCCTCGGGTCTTATGGGTTCTAGAGTAATATTTAATAAATATGTTGCTTGGATGTTATGAAAAACTAGTACACGCGCCCGAGCAGTGCTCGCTTAATTTGGTGGGCACACAAGTAAGTTTGGTGAGCATTAGTTTCCCCGCCGATATTGTCGACCGTCACTTTGAAGTTAGCATCAAGCCCGGCAAGAAAATTCCCATTGAGTTTGCATTTTTGAGGTATTGCACCCCTTGTGTCACTTCACTATGTTGGTTATTGTTTCTCTGTTTTCAATTTTAAGTATTTGAAAACCGAAAACATATGAAAATCACAAAAAAATAAAGTAGATATTGGTATGAGTTTTCAAAATTATTAATTTCGCTAATTTCGCTAGTCAAGTATATACTCGTTGTTTTACGGGAAAATGATGATGGTGAAGGTATAGCCAACTAACGAATATTCATTGTTCACTCTCCTTTTTCCCTCCTTTTCCCTTCTAATTCCTTCGTTAAAACACACTATTAGCGTTTAGAGTACCAATTTACTCAGTAGAAAATATTTGTTAAAGTGTTCTTTTGTAAGATCTTTTGAACATATTCGGTTATGTTCTTTGAACCGGTTTCTAGTTTATGCCCCGAAGTGGCTCATGATGTTTCCATGGACTCTAGTATTGGTTAGAAGTGTCCCAATTACATGAGCTTCCAGATTGACTTTTAAATAGAGAATAGTAACATCTCAGTAAAATACGATATGTGCTTTTAGTATTTTGGTATTGTTTATTACTTTATTTTCTGACCTTATCTAAGGATTGTTGATTTTTTATTCTAATTTTATAGTGTCTAACAGGTTGGTCCTGATACGAAAGGAAAATCGTTTGCGAAGTATTGGTGATAGGATAGCTGCTTGCAATTTACTTGGAAAATTGGATGCTTTTGTGAATTCCTATGCTTATGAAGGTAAATTTAAGAAGCTTTACCATGTTTATATCCTGGATGTGACCATTATAGATTTGCAATATACGAAATCAGAATGTAAAGAATGATGGAGAGTTGGCTTAGGAATTCAAGCATAGTATGAACAACCCCCCTTCCCAATAACTATATAAAAAAGGAAAACGAGAGAATGCACAGTGACTGGTAGTTTAATTTATATATTTGCATTCATCAAGTGTCCACTTATCGTTGTCATTCGTTATTATAGATTATCTATGTAATACAATATTCATGGATCAAGATTACAGGATGATAGATAGCTCGTCTTCGCTTTCCCTTTAATTTTATTGTTTCTTTTTCTCTCGCAAATGTGGATCAAGATTCAAGATAAAGGGACGTGTGGGGGTGAAAATGGAAGTGTTTGGTAAGGCTTTCATATCTTTGTTGGAGTGTCAAACACGGGTACTTTCGGGATAATTAGAAGAGTCACATTAACACGAGACGGTAGCATGTTTGATTGATCTTTGCGATTGACGAAGAATAATAGTAATAGTTGCTTGCTAGATATGGCATTCTTGCATTATAGCCTATTCTTCTTGAAGATGCTCCTACGAGATCTTGAGTTTCTTGAATGTATTTTATATCATGTGACATGATAAGTGACGAGTCTTTTACTAATGGTCAAGATAATTATGTGTATGTTTTAGGTTGTTATTGGATCTTGTTTCGTCATTATTGTAGTTCCATTCCATGATATACATAGTTGCTTTTGCAGTATAATTTTCGTCTCAGTTCAGTAATTGATGCTTGTGTATAGAAGTTCAACTCTTGAGAATAACTTGATGAACGAAACATTTTTTTATATCTAGGGGCTCCTTACGAACGTCCAACACTCAGCACCTGCAGGCCATATGCTGCACCAACAGCTTGCCTGGCGACGCCAGAGGAGCTCGGCCAGCAGCCCCGGCTCCACGCTAGCTGAAGAAGAACTCATGAAGAGATCAAATCCTTTGAGTTGTGAGCCGTAAATTCCTTTGATGTCCATTATGCTTGGTGGATTATTTTGGTATTACAAACGTGAGAACTATAAAATTGAATTTTACTATCAGTTGTCTTACTTTTATGATGATCTCATGAAGAGATCAAATCACAAAGTTAAACAACATATTGAAGGTGTGATACTTCATATCTTGCTTTGTGTATCATCTATGAAGACTTAAGTTATCTACATTTCCTCATAGGTTCTGCTACAATCTTATATTTATAGTTTGCTCATAAAATTGCCTATGCTTTGATCTCAATATTTAGCTTAGCTAAGTCTGGATTATGGTTGGAGTCATATGTGTAGTTGTTTCTGAAAAGATAAATGAAGACCTGCGTGAATTAGGTGTCAATTTCTGCTGACTTTAGTTTCCTTTTATGATTTATCTATCCTGAGGGGCTGGTTTGGCATAATGGCTAATGCTTATGGTTCCATTTTGCGACGTCTGTGCTCTTGTTGTGGGATATCTTGGAGATATTATCAGCTCCGTTCTTAAATGTTTTTACCGTAGAAAGAAAAAGAGTAAGTATTATGTCGCATCCAACTTATGTGTAATTGCGTTGAAATGATAATACGAGATGAGTAGAACACATAAAACCTATCTCATTCCTCGGACAACAATAGGTCGGTGACGCTTCACCAAAGACCAAAGACCCACTACTAGCCTAGGCATATAGCCTGTTGCCTTCTACAAATGACCTCTTCAATCTTTTTCGCTTACTGCAACCTGTACACTTGCTACAAGCTTACAACTCAACTTCCATGTATCATCTTTGTCACTGATATCGACCAGAAAGTTCTGCGTCATGCGTCAACTGTAGTCTTACTCAAAGAGAGGGGGAGAAGGGGGGGAAGCTCAGTCAGGGGGAACTAAGAGAGAAGAAATAGATCCTCAACTGCTCTGTGTATGCACTTAAATCTTGTAGATTAGAGGGTGTTGGGTGGATGTTGAGTTATATGTTTGCTATGTAGAATGGTGGCTCCACCCTCTGATCTGGAGGCATAGACTGCTGTGCTCTAGTGAGCTTCATTTCTTCTTCTTTTGAGAGATATTTACTAGTACTATATATTTTAATGAAAGCCGGAAGGACTATATGATCATAAGTTGTGTTTGTGTAGTCGCTTTTCCTGTGATTATGCTCAAGATATGATTGGAAACTGAAGATATTCTCTAGTGTTGCAAAAATGCACAGGGACCAATACTATCCTTACGGGAAACTTGGTTCAAGTACTTGAAATGGAATGGTAGGAGAATGAGATCCCAATGGGCCATGAGTATGGGTTGGGAATGGATTACTTTTTTTAGTTGTTTGGTTCACTTGTAGTATGGGTTTAGAACCCATTACTAAGGTGGGAGGTGTGGGGGTCTCCATTTATAAGCTAGTGGTGAATATGAGGTCAAGGGATTTAGCGGGGATTAGAAACTTGTTACCTCAAACAAACAATTTGATCATCTTTAATTGTATCCCATCCATCCTATTCCAAAACCTTTGACCAAACACCCCTTGAGTTCAAACAAGGTCCCCCTTTCCATTTTGTGCCTGAATGAAGCGTGAAATTTTTTTATGCTTGAGATAGGAAGTTTCGATCTTCATGTTCCATAAATGGCTAATGTTATGGATCTTCTACATGGTTTCACCTGTATCATGTTGGAGAAATATTGTCTATACATATATTATGCATTGACTTTGATTATATTATGCCTGCATATGAGGATCTCCAATCTGATTTAGTTTGGCATATGCAGGCATATTGTACATTGCTTTGATTATATTGGCATATGCATGCATGCTATATTTTTGTTTCTTCTGTATTATAAAATATTGATCCTACTTATGGTGCAGCTAGCTGATGATATGGTCCATATAAATGCTTTTGCGAAGTTACTGCTTGTTCTAAGTCGTCTTGAAAATGTGAGTGAATTCTTCATTTTCTTGGCTGCTATTCTTTTACTTACTGCATGACTTGTGGCATATATAATTTAGTTGTTCGTTGAAGGCAAAAGGATCCATCATGACACATAAGTTATTGATTTATGGTTTCTGTATTAGCAGTGTTCATCCTTTGTTTATTACCATCTAAGATGTGGAATTTTTTTCTGCTGCTTCTCACATTGTAATGTTACTCTCTCTTGTGTTGTGCTGTTTACTTTCTTGCTAACGTTTTCCCTTTATTTCTTTTTTTTTTTGCGAGTTTAACGGCTGAACAAGATGGTGAAACTAGAAAAGGTGCTTTAAACGTCTTGGCCATCGGTTACAAAATTCTAGGTATAAAATGAATGACTCTTGATTTGTTTGCCATTTTGCATCTCCTATATGAGTTATACTTTAGTGATTTGTTGATTTTTCACAATGATTTCAGGTCTTATAGTTGTATGGTAAAAGGTATAGTTAATTATGTGGTTATTGAAGATTGCTCATAATTTTCCTGATATCCTATGTTTCTTTTCGAGATCTATTAACCCTCCCCCCCTCCTATCCCGCACCTTTTTGTCTAAAATTTCGAATTTCATGCTTTCTGACTTCATCTAAAACAATGGCCTTTTTAAACTGTGGAGATCAATATTCAGAATTTGAAATTAGCTTGCTAAAAAATATACATATTTGAGTGTAAATTGATTCATTAGATTTTTTTTAAGGTTCTCTAGTTTGCTGATTGAGTAAATAAAATAACGGTCTAATTATGACCGACAAGTCTGCAAAAGTCCAAGAAACTATTTCAGTAAGATGTTTTGAATGACTCTCTACTGTGGCTTGATAGCAAATTGATTCATTAGATCAATTAAGATTTGTTGCCTATGTAAGTGTTAATAACGCATTTTGATACTTGAAGTCATGGATTTCAGTAAGCTATTTTTGAATGACTCTCTACTCCTTTCTCTCTCTCCTTGAGAATCTGGTGGCTGAATTTGATATTATAGTATATGCTATATATCCGTCCCGATTGTTTATGACATGCCATGAATGTACCCAGTGGCTGCTATATTTAATATTGTAGTATGCTAGTGGCCTGCTGCTGCTTGCTAGCATGCGTGCTGCTGGCTGGCGGTAGCTGGAATTTTTGAATAGAGAAAATAAACGTTCCATCCTTCTCTTTCTTTCTTTAACTTTGGAAGGTCACTAAAATGGAACCCTCTGATTTTTATTTGGGTTCTTTATGCGAGTTTCTGCGACCAACTTGAAAGTAGAAAACGCTGGAGGTAAAAGTGGCAACACCAAAGGTCTCTTTCATTGGTTAACAACGCTTTCTTGGCTTTTATTAGAAGCTGTGTAGAGTTTCACCCTCTTTTCAGCTATTGCATCTATTCTTGGTATTTAGTTACTGAACATGAAGAATTTGCAGGAAGAGATGATGAGATCATCCACAAAAAAGATATTCAGATATTTGTGGCTATAATATAGCTCCATCTATTACCAAACAACTTTTGCAGGTGAGTTTTTGCCTTGTCTTGAATTAAATTGATCAATTATTTCAATGATTTGTTTTTTTCAATTTTAAATTTCTAAATATCCTTCATATAATATTACTTCCCTTTACCTTTCCCTACTTTTCAGCCATTTTGAGAAATACAGAGACATCAGTACTGATCTTTACATGCCTAAAGTAAGTTTCTAGTAATTACTCTTGAATGCCTCTCAAGTATTTATATTGCTACTGTTTTAAGTTGTTGATGTCTACATATCTTGATTCTTGCATTCAAGTTATGGGCTATATGATTTAAGTTCTCTTTTAGGGTGTAAGTGCATCCAAATAAAGTGTAATTTCATAGGCTATGGAATACTGCGTGCCCCTTATTATCTTTGTGAAACACGCATTGGAGATATGAACACCCCCGTCCCCCTTTACGGATTGGATGTGTGTCAATGTTCTGACTGATCCAGATCCACCTTGTTTGGCAGGTTTAAACTTTATGCCTCAAAGATATGCACTGTGTTTGTAATTTGTGTTTAAAATCAGTATAGATATAGAACTAGAATAACAATTAAATGTACTTTTCAAGTTTCTTAGCAACATGGTGTTGACAACCTCTATGCCCTTTCGTCATATACGATTTCCGAGGGCATCTAGCAATCTGAGGGGCAAATTTCCAATTGGATATGGGAGTCGGGGAGCATTAGCATTGCCAACCTTGTATTTCCTCTCTCTACACCAGCAAAGTCAGGTTATCTCAGAGCAACACGATGCTCTCCTATTGTTTGTCCTTGCCAGTCGAAGAGTAAGCAGTAATTTTATGTAGCTTGTTTAACTAGGCAGAGAGATTGTGTTTTCCTGATTGATTGTCTATTAAGTAAGGTCCAACATCGTTCAGTGCATTGCTGAAAGTCCTGACTTTGATCGTGTATAGTGTTCCTATGTAAGAGCAATTAAATAAAACTATGTTGAAGACTTTAATAATTCAAGCACTTGATTTTGTGATCTCACAATGTTTTTGGACTTTATAAGCTTGACATGGATTTTACAAGCAATTCAAATTATAATATGATGTCAGTTGAGCTGATTTATGTGCCTCTATTTATTTCAATGTATCTTTTCTAAAATATCTTAATCTCATGTGATCATAGAATATTTTGTTCAAGAAGAGATCTTAATTTACTGATTATTGGCATCTGTTCAGACTAGTGGTTCTTTGCCGCTTACGCTAGCACGTATGTTCTTGGCCGGGCAAGTAGCTAGCTAGATTTTTTTTTAATATTCAAAAAATATACAAATGCTTCGGTTGTTGAGAAAACTGGAGCATTTATGATAACAAATGCTCCGGTTTTTCCTAATAACCGGAGCATTTGTACAATTTTGCCCATGGGAAAAAGTTTAAATGCTCCGGTTTTAACCACAACCGGAGCATTTGATAAAATAAATGCTCCGATTAAAAACCGGAGCATTTGTAAAATGCTCAAATGCTCGTATGACGTCTGCTACGCGTCAATTACGGAGCATTTGAGGCCTTTTTAACCGGAGCATTTGAGCATTTTTCCACTAGTGGTTTTTGCCCCATTAGGAATTGGTAACAAGAAATGACAGATGATATTGGGGATTATACTTTGGTTAATTGTTGTTGTATAAGATAAAAGTATATTATTGTATTCAGCTTGCTGCTGTATTGCATTTGTTATTATTGTATTTTGCTTGCTGCTGTATTGCTTTTTAGCGTGTTGTTTTACCGCTTGCTGTTGCTATACAGCTTCAGTAAGCTGTACAATTTTTTTAAAAAACAAAAAATTAGCAAATGCTCCGGTTATTAAGGGAAAACCGGAGCATTTGCATGTGAAATGCTTCGATTTTTAAAACAACCGGAGCATTTGTAAAATGCTCAAATGCTCGTATGACGTTTGCTACGGGTCAAATACGGAGCATTTGTAGGTTTTTTAACCGGAGCAATTGAGCATTTTTCCACTAGTGAAGACAGAGGAGAATCACAAACTTACGGGATACACAGACAGCGATTGGGACGGAAGCATTGATGACCGGAAGAGTACAAGTGGCTACGTCTTCCGACTGGGAACCAAGGCCATATCTTGGTCAACAAAGAAACAATCAACAATAGCTCTGTCATCAGCAGAAGCAGAGTGTGTAGCAAAATATTCTGCGGCAATCTCGTATGCTTTACAAGAAGTAATTAACTTTGATTCGATAGGATTGATAAGCTTATGAATAAACTCCACTATGTTTTACTATTATTCGTATACATATATATCCTCCCTTTCTTTTTACTTGCAACGGTTTGACTTTTACACTATTCACCAACTCTACTTAGTTTATCTTTTGTAATTTATAGTTAAGGAAAAACATATTTATGTGGAATCTTGTTAGATTCGTCTCAAAGTATATTTTCCGAATATGTATTTTTAATAATTTTTAATTATCAGTAATTAAAGATATTAATGGTTGAAGTTATGCATTGGCAAGCGTGAAAGTCAAACGGTTGCAAGTAAAAAGAAACAGAGGAAGTATATAGTTGTAAATATATGAAGTGTAAAAAGAGTTGATTCATACAAAGTTACTAGAAATCTGAGTATATTGTGATAATCAAGTGTCTTCCGTTTCAAGTTTTCTATATACTATGTGAAAAATAAGATACAAGATCTTAAAGATAATTGTCTATCAACTTTGTGGAATATTGATTTGGCTTTTGGAAATTATGGGTTTGAAAGTTCTGATTATAATACAAGATTTCAGAATATATCTTGTATGAGTTTGGCGTGCTTGGGATTATTTGGGCCATGGAAAGTGTGAAATTGAGGATTTCAAAAGTAAACTATTGTTTGGAGATGCTCACTATATTATAAATTATATATGTTTGTGAAATATTTAGCTATACGCTTGGAATTTATGATAATTATTGGAGCTAATCCTATGGGAGGTTAGATATAGTTTAAATTGGTAAATTTATAAAGTAAGCTTTTGATTCTAACTTATTAATGAGGAGAAGTTCATACTAAAAGTTAAATTATATTAAGTAGAGGTGTCTTTGAAGAATCTTTGAAATTGGGTTTATAAGATTGATAATCTATGCTGAAATGGGTGTAGGATAAATAGCCAGTTTGAGGAATTTTATTTTGGAATATAAGATGGCATGTGAGGATGATAATAAGATGGGCAAACTAGGGTTGTCATATGAAATTAAGAGTTTAATATGTGAAGGTTATGTTAGGGATATAATAGCTAGCTCAGGAAAGGAGTAATGAATCGAAAGAGTAGCAAACGGTATAATGCAATTTTAATACTAAGTTATGAGAGCCTATATCCGAGCTGGAAATCTTATACTATGAGTCTCAAACTAGGATGAATCGCAAAGGCTATATGTTTTACCTTCTCATTGAAAGGGGAAAAGATATAAAATGGAAGGTCGGGGGAGTATATATAGATTGTAATCCCCCATAATTTTATGAATTTTATAAATATATTTTAATATATAGTTATTTATATTTTAATACTTCCTCCGTTCCATAATAAGTGAAACATAGGGATTGGGCACAAGATTTAATAAACATCACTTTCAAAAGCCAAAAAGTCATAAAATACCCTTTTCATTATCAAAAGGAGGAGAGAGAAAAGCAAACCACACAAGTTTGTGATGGGTAATCTTGTCATTTTGTCAAAAAAATTTTCCATTTAAGGTATGTTTCACTTATTTTGAAACGTTCTAAAATAGTAAGTGTTTCACTTATTATGGAACGGAGGAAGTATATATTAGCATTTTAATGATTTCATATTTCAAAGGTTGACTATTTGAAAGTCAAAAGAATTGTTTTAATAATTTATTCAAGCCAAATATTTATTAAAGACATGCTTTGAAAGTACTTGAAATTGTTTGAAACACTTAGTGGATTTGAAAAAGGAGTTTAAATGGGCTTGAGGAACCCAAATAGTAATTATAGTGATGTTAGGAGTTCAATCATCATTCCTATTCATCATTAAACTCTATTTGAAGCCCAATTGTCTTTTCCTAAGCCCACAAAGGGGAAACTATAAATACCCCATAAACCCCAAATTTTCCCCACAACTCTATTTTCTCTCTCCTCCTTCCTCCCTCCCTCATATTTCGGCTCCCTCTTCTTTCGTTTTTCTTGCTCGGTTTTTGCACTGCTTCGGTCCTCCTTGTTTCGGCCAGCACCGTCCGAGCACCACCACTGCCGGCGTCCACCAGCCGCCTGCCGCCGCTGCCGTCCTTCTTGGCCGGTGTTCTTCTTCCCCTCTTTCCTTTGCTTTGGTTTGTTTCTTTTCTTCCCCCTCAAGTTTTCTTCAAAGATTATATTTTTAGGTTTGGTTTTAATTAGTTAATGTTTAAAAGTTATAAGTTGATGATTTATTATTGAATCTAAGTTATATAAATTATGTGTTGAAAAAATAAAAATTCAGATTTGATTATTATATTTAAAATAGGGTTTTAAAATATCAAAGCATGGATTTTTAGGGTTTAAGAAATTGGAAAATCATAGTAGCATGTTATAAACTATGAAATTGATTTAAATTATGAATCTAAGCATGTTTAAGTATGTTTAAAGGGAGTTTTAGTAATTTATAAGTTGCTGGAATTTTAGAAAGGTTGTTATTAATGGAGTTTTATTGATTTTCATGACTAGTATAGTGGTACTATACTAGGAAGAATAGGTAATTGAACTTTTAATGATAAAAACAAACTTTAAATATTTTTCAAGGGGATTTAAAGTATTTTAAAGTTGCTGGAATTTATTTGGAGTATTGATTATAAATTCTATTGGTTATGTTAGGCGGAGAATTCTCTCTAGGCGATTTTTAAGTTGGTTAAAGTGGCATCTCAGTTTGTCTACACAAGGTACGTACATACCTATGTGTTGCTTGAGATAGTATCATGATTTAAGGAAGGAAAATTATGTAGTATCATGTATAGGAACTATGTTGAGTTCATATATGATATTTATTATGTTGGATTTTGCATGTTTTATGTTGTGGTGTAAACATGTTGATTATGAGATTATATTATGAGATTTATATCATGTTTGTATGGAAGATTGATGCAAGCATGTTGATTGGGAACTTTAATTTATTAATTCACATGGGGGAATTAATATATTTATTAGATGGATCATGATTGAGTCATGTGTTCCCTTATATTATTATTTTCACTGCTTTATAAGGATTGTGGGCCTTATTTGGTAAGTTGATATTTCCGTACCTTTGAAAGGTAAGTTGATTGTTGGCTAGGCTCAACAAATGAGAAAGATTGGATTAAAAAGGAATTAATCTTGGGTTGTAAGTTGTATGATCACTTATTTAATCCTAAGATAAAAAGGAGTAATATTATGAATGTGTGGTTATATATTATCTGTGTTGCCTGTGTGTCATAACAAGTAATAATTGGTAATTCATGTAAAGTGAAACTGGATAGCAATAAGCTTTAGACTGGTGCACGTCTAAAGTGTTGGACAATTAGGAGTTGGAGTACATGGTGGTAGCCCATGGCTTTTTCTAGGTTTCGGGTTGATCACCGTTCCTATTGTATTAAAAGGTTCCTCGATATCGTAGGTCAATTTGGAATACGAAGTCGCGCCCGTATTTCGTCTTCCTAGGGGAAGACTAATTTAGATGAGACATCTCGGTCCATTGACTATTCTATTTAAAGTAATAAGAATGTTGTAAAAGTTTAGTTCACTAAAAGTTGTCTGCAAGTTATTATACTATTATTTATTCCTGCCTACTATTTCTTAGTATCATGTTAGGATTGTTTACTTGTTTAGTATGTAGTACTCAGCTTTATTGATTACGTGCTTTTGTTGTGTATGTTGATCATGGCTTTGCCTTATTGATCCTGTGATGACCCATTTCGGTGAGCAGTCTCTAGGGATCAATAGTGCATTGTTTATCTACAGGTTTGAAGATGATGCATCATTGGGATCGGGATTTCGGAGAGCTTGTGTAGTTTATATTTTGTACTCTTGAGTTATACTTTTCATAGTTGGTTGATTTGGTTTTAAAGTTGACTTTGGTTTTGTTGATTAGTTTGGAGTTGACTTATTGTTGACTAAGTTTTATTTATAAAGTTTATTATTATTGTTTTCCGCTGCAAAATTCTGAATAAGCCGATACGTTCTCACACGGGCGATAATACTTTGATAATTCTCTATGTTTCATATTAAAAAGGTATTTTAGAAAAGAGAGAATTATTGGGGTGTTACAAAGTGGTATCTAGGAGCTTTAGGTTTTTATTGGCCTTTCGTGCCAACTTTAAGTCTTTAGGCGCCTAACTAGCTAGTTACTTAAAATAAATTTCTTAGAATTGAGCTCCTACTTATTCATGATATTCAAATTACCTTCGAAAATTCTTTTCACGATTCCGATAGAATTTCGCATTCGAATTTATTTTTTTTAGTGGACCGAAAATTTTTTATTATTATTTATGAGGTCCGAAATTTTTATGAGGTCCGAATTTTTTTTTATTTTTTTTATTTTCTGTATTATGTTCGAAATTCAAATTCGAAAAAAAAAAATTATTTAAATTATTTTCATACTCTAGATTATTTTATTATTTTGTGAGAGATGGGTAGTATAGGATGGGCATATAGAATAGAAATATTATATGTCTGCATTAGATAGTTAGTTCAACATGATTATATTTTTCTTCCCTGCTAACTGTTTATGTTATTCCTATGCTTTATGTTGTGGATTATTCTTGCTTATTGTTTATTGTTGGGATTATACGTTAAGTGAGAGTAATTGCTTATAGAAGTTAAATTTATTGTTATAGATTCCTAGCCATGGCCGAAAGAGAAGATACTAGAGTAGGAAGCTATTACAACCCTATCATGCTGAGTGATGATGAGAGTGATGAAAATTATGAGTCTGATGATGATAACTATACCGAACTAGAGTTCATTATGCGTAATGTACTAAGAGCAGGCATGCCTGATAGTGATGATGAGGTTCTTCATGAGTTCGACCGTGCTAGAGGACAGACCAGAAGTGATATCTACCGTGCTGTTATGAGATATGAGACTGATTCTGAGTCAGAGGAGGACGAGCCTCAACCTAAACGGAGATCCACGAGATTTAAAAGATATGTTTATTATAATACTGAGGACATTGATGAATTTGTAGATGAGCTTTTCACTCTAGAAGACTACAGGGAATCAGAGGATAAGACTGATGATGTTTCACCTTAGATTATTTATTATGTATTTATGCTGTAAAGAATAACGTTGGATAATTCGTCCAACAGCGGATTAAATTTATTTCATAGTACCTTTGTTTTATTTTTAGGAGAAGTACAGTATTATGGTTGAGAAAAAAATTGTTATTAGCATCTTTTGAGAAATAAAACTTAAATATTTAGTTATCCAAGTGAGCAAGAATTTATTTTGGGCACGCTAAGGGAATATTTTTATTTATTTGTTATGATTGAATTTTTATTCATGATTCCTAAACTGTGTGTTCTTGATGTGAATATTATTCATGGATGATTGATGATGATTATTCTGTAATATTGTTGTAACTTCATGAGAAATTGTTTGTTGATGCGATCTTTATGGTCAAATCAAATGTTGCCTTCGTAGAACAATGGCATGTAATTATGTATCGAACCTCAAGTAGAGTACGTTAATTTCACGTCACGCACAAGAATGGCAAACAACAATAACGATTTAGCTGCTGCTATTCGCCTTTTGGCAGAGAAACTGACTCAAGATAGAGCTAAGCGTCCCGATTCTGCTGGGGACATGTTTGAGAGGCTAGCCAAAGTTAAACCACCATATTTTAAGGGGCAAGCTGATCCTACCTTTTTAGAGAACTGGATTAGGGAGTTTGAGAAAATCTTTGGGGCTGTGAACTGTCTTGAGAATATGAGAGTAGGTCAGGTTGTGCTGTACCTAAAGGATGAGGCTGATTTATGGTGGAGAGAAAGTGGAACTAGACTGAGTGCTGCTGAGGGATTCAATTGGGATTCTTTTGTTACTACCTTGAGAGGGAAGTTTTACCCTGCCTTTATGAGGAAACAGAAAGCCCGGGAGTTTATTAACCTAAGGATGGGGACTATGACCATTTCTGAGTACTATAGCAAATTCATAGCACTGTCGAGGTTTTGCACCTGAGGTAGTAGCCACTGAGGAGTTAAAGGCTCAAAGGTTTGAGCAAGGTTTGACTGATGAAATCCAGCTGGGGTTAGGTGGTGAAACTTTTCATCCCTAGATATTGTGTATGGGAGAGCCGCCCACATTTATGGTCTTCAGTCGAGGCGTGATAAGAAAAATGTTGTAGTGGGTGAGAAAAGAAAGAATTTCAATGCTAGGGGAAATCAAGGGAACTTCAAGAAGAGTAGAAATGGGATTGGGAATTTCCAAGGGAGGAATAATCAGGGCTATAATAATAAGGGTCAATCTGAGAGAGTGTATCATTGTAAGAAGTGCGGCAATAACCATCCAGGTAAAGACTGCAAGGGAGAACTAGTGACCTGTAACTACTGCCAGAAGAAGGGCCATAGGGAGTATGAGTGCTTTGCTAAGCAAAAGAAAGACCAAAATGGCAATGGGGGTAGTAACCAAGTGAGGTCTGGATTTAACCAGTCTAGAAATCAGGGTTCGAAGCCTGTAAGGGCACAGAACAATCAAGGGAGCTACAATAAGCCTGCTAGTGAGAGCAACAACCAGAACAAGGCTCCGGGGTAAACTGTTCGTGATGAGTCGCAATGAAGCTAAACGATCTGCCAATGTAGTTTCTGGTACTTTTTCTATTAACTTCGTGCTAGTTAAAGCATTGTTTGATTCGGGGGCGACTTATTCTTTTGTTTTGTCGTCTGTTATTAAAAGTCTGGGGTTAGTAGATTTTGGGGTGATTGATTTGCCTGTTAGTATACCTACTGGTGCGACCATAAGGTGTACCAAGTTGTTTAAAAATTTGCCTCTGAAGATAGGAGACTGTGTTTTTCCTTCTAATTTGATAGAGTTTAATCTGGGAGACCTAGATGTAATTCTGGGGATGGATTGGCTAAGTTTATACAAGGCCAAAATAGACTGTTAAGTTCAAAAAGTAGTTTTAAAGAATCCGTTGGGAAAGTTGACCTCATATAGACGTTTTGGGAAGTCCAAGAACTTTGGGGTTATTTCTGCAATGCAAGTGAAGAAGTTGATGAAGAAGGGGTGTGAGTTGTTTTTCTGTAGTGTGCAAGATGTGAGTAGAGAAGTTGGGGTTAATATTGAAGATGCTCCAATCGTGAATGAGTTTATGGATGTGTTTCCAAGTGAGATTTCGGGTATGCTGCCTGCTAGAGCCGTTGAGTTCACCATAGACTTAGTTCCTGGAACTGCACCTATATCTAAAGCACCCTATAGAATGGCACCTCCGGAGATGAGTGAATTGAAGACGCAGTTGCAAGATCTGTTCGATAAGGGTTATATTAGGCCTAGTGCATCACCTTGGGGAGCTCTTGTGTTGTTTGTTAAGAAGAAAGATGGGAGTATGAGGTTGTGTATCGATTATAGGGAATTGAATAATGTAACCATCAAGAACAAATATCCTTTGCCTAGGATAGATGACCTATTCGATCAGTTGAATGGAGCGAGTGTGTTCTCGAAGATTGATTTGCGTTCGGGGTATCACCAGTTGAGGGTAGCTGATAAGGATATACCTAAGACTGCATTTAGGACTCGTTATGGTTATTATGAGTTCACTGTAATGCCTTTTGGGTTAACCAATGCACCTGCCATATTTATGGACTTGATGAATAGGATTTTCCATGAGTTTTTAGATAAGTTCGTTGTTGTATTCATTGATGATATTCTGATCCATTCGAAGAATGAAAAAGAGCATGATGAGCACTTGAGGATTATATTGGAGACGCTTAGGAAAAATCAATTGTATGCCAAGTTTTCTAAGTGTGAGTTCCGTTTGGAGAAAGTAGCATTTTTGGGTCACTATATATGTGTCTAAGGAAGGAGTCTCTGTAGATCCTGCTAAGATTCAAGTTGTGAGTGAGTGGCCTACTCCAAAGAATGTGTCTGATATTCGAAGTTTCCTAGGTCTAGCTGGCTATATATTATAGAAGATTTGTGAGAGATTTCTCGAAGATAGCGAGGTTAATGACCAATTTGATGAAAAAGGAGTCAAAATTCGAGTGGAGTGAGAAGTGTGAGGAAGCTTTTCAGATTTTAAACGAACGTTTGACCTTTGCACCTGTTTTGACCCTGCCTGATGGGAATGAGGGATTTGAGGTGTATAGTGATGCTTCAAAGAATGGTTTGGGATGTATGTTACAGCAGAATGGGAAGGTGATCGCGTATGCGTCGCGTCAGTTGAAACCTTATGAGGCTAATTACCCTACCCATGATCTAGAGTTAGCTGCTATTGTGTTCGCCTTGAAGATTTGGAGACACTACCTATATGGGGTAACCTGTAAGATCTTTACCGACCATAAAAGTTTGAAGTATATTTTCACCCAGAAAGACCTCAATATGAGGCAGAGAAGATGGTTAGAGTTGATAAAGGATTATGACGTAGACATCCAATATCATGAGGGGAAAGCAAATGTAGTTGCTGATGCGTTGATTAGAAAGTCGAGTCATAACATGAATGCCTTGATAGTTCCTGAGGAGTTGTGTCGAGATATGCAAAGACTTAGCCTAGAAATCTTGAATCCTGGGGAGATCGAGGCAAGATTGAGTGATTTATCGTTGGGGTTGTCAATTTTCAACGAGATCAAAGAGGGTCAAGTTGGGGATGAGCACCTAGAGAAGATTAAGGAAAAGATGGGTCAAGGAAAGGAAATTGATTTTAAGATCCATGATGATGGTAGTCTGAGGTTCAAGGGGAGGTGGTGTGTACCACAAAAATGTGATGAGCTTAAGAGACGTCTTATGGATGAGGGCCATAATACACCGTACTCTATGCACCCTGGGGGTGACAAGCTGTATAAGGACCTTAAGCAGATTTATTGGTGGCCAAACATGAAGTGTGAGGTTGCCGAGTTCGTGTCTAAGTGTCTAACCTGTCAGAAAGTCAGGATAGATCATAAGAGACCCATGGGGAAGGTTCAATCCTTAGAGGTTCCTGGATGGAAGTGGGATTCCATTTCAATGGATTTTGTGACTGCTTTGCCTAAGACAAGGAATGGCAGTGATACTATTTGGGTTATTGTGGATCATCTGACGAAGTCGGTCGTGTTCATTCCAATCAAGGAGACATGGAAGAAGAAGCAACTTGCGAAAACGTATATTAAGCATGTAGTGAGATTTCATAGGGTTCCAACCGATATTATTTCAGATCGTGATTCGAGATTCCTCTCGAAATTTTGGCAAAAGGTCCAGTTAAATCTTGGGACAACATTGAAAATGAGTACTGCCTTTCACCCTACGACTGATGGTCAGACTGAGAGGACTAACCAAACTATGGAAGATATGTTGAGAGCATGTGCTATTGATTTTCAGGGTAGTTGGGAAGACCAATTAGATTTGATTGAGTTTTCATACAACAATAGCTATCATGCGAGTATTAAGATGGCACCTTTTGAGGCGTTATATGGAAGGAAGTGTAGAAGTCCCATTTGTTGGAATGATTTTAGTGAGAACATAGTATTGGGGACAGAATTCATTGAGGAGACTGTCGAGAATGTGAAGTTGATTCAGGCTAGAATTCAAGCTGCTCAAGATAGGCAAAAGAGTTATGCCGATTTGAAGCGAAGGGAAAATGAGTTCGAAGTAGGTGATAAAGTGTTTCTGAAAGTATCACCAACTAAGGGTGTGATGAGATTTGGGAAAAAGGGCAAATTAAGTGCCAAATATGTAGGTCCATATGAGATTCTACAAAGAATTGGGAAGGTAGCTTATAGGTTGGCTTTGCCAATGAAGCTGAAATGAAGAAGAGATACCCAGATTTATTCCTTGAGGTGAGTTACGAGGGCGTAACTTGTTTCTTTAAGGGGGATAGAATGCGATAGAATTTCGCGCTTTTTACCTATTTTTATGGTATTTTTATGCATTTTTATGCTTATTTTGGCGATTTGCACATGTTGGTGCAATATAAATAGATTCTCCGCATAAGTAAAGGTGTTCATGAGAAACACAAGTGATTTTAAGTTGGCAAAAGAGTGCACATGAGTGGCACAAGTATTTCTCCAATGGGAGTCGAGTTGAAAAAACTTTTGAAAATGTGTGAGTTTTCATGTCATGTTTCGGGACGAAACTTCTTTTAAGAGGGGTAGACTGTAATCCCCCGTAATTTTATGAATTTTATAAATATATTTTAATATATAGTTATTTATATTTTAATATATATTAGCATTTTAATGATTTCATATTTCAAAGGTTGACTATTTGAAAGTCAAAAGAATTGTTTTAATAATTTATTCAAGTCAAATATTTATTAAAGACATGCTTTGAAAGTACTTGAAATTATTTGAAACACTTAGTGGATTTGAAAAAGGAGTTTAAATGGGCTTGAGGAACCCAAATACTAATTCTAGTGATGTTAGGAGTTCAATCATCATTCCAATTCATCATTAAACTCTATTTGAAGCCCAATTGTCTTTTCCTAAGCCCACAAAGGGGAAACTATAAATACCCCATAAACCCCAAATTTTCCCCACAACTCTATTTTCTCTCTCCTCCTTCTTCCCTCCCTCATATCTCGGCTCCCTCTTCTTTCGTTTTTCTTGCTCGGTTTTGCACTTGCTCGGTCCTCCTTGTTCCGGCCCAAGACCGTCCGAGCACCACCACCTGGCGTCCACCCCGCCCTTGCCGCTTGCCGTCCTTCTTGGTCGGCGTTCTTCTTCCCCTCTTTCCTTTGCTTTGGTTTGTTTCTTTTCTTCCTCCTCAAGTTTTCTTCAAAGATTATATTTTTAGGTTTGGTTTTAATTAGTTTATGTTTAAAAGTTATAAGTTGATGATTTATTATTGAATCTAAGTTATATAAATTATGTGTTGAAAGAATAAAAATTCAGATTTGATTATTATATTTAAAATAGGGTTTTAAAATATCAAAGCATGGATTTTTAGGGTTTAAGAAATCGGAAAATCATAGTAGCATGTTATAAACTATGAAATTGATTTAAATTATGAATCTAAGCATGTTTAAGTATGTTTAAAGGGAGTTTTAGTAATTTATAAGTTGCTGGAATTTTAGAAAGGTTGTTATTAATGGAGTTTTATGGATTTTCATGACTATTATAGTGGTACTATACTAGGAAGAATAGGTAATTGAACTTTTAATGATAAAAACAAACTTTAAATATTTTTCAAGGGGATTTAAAGTATTTTAAAGTTGCTGGAATTTATTTGGAGTATTGATTATAAATTCTATTGGTTGTGTTAGGCGGAGAATTCTCTCTAGGCGATTTTTAAGTTGGTTAAAGTGGCATCCCAGTTTGTCTACACAAGGTACGTACATACCTATGTGTTGCTTGAGATAGTATCATGATTTAAGGAAGGAAAATTATGTAGTATCATGTATAGGAACTATGTTGAGTTCATAAATGATATTTATTATGTTGGATTTTGCATGTTTTATGTTGTGGTGTAAACATGTTGATTATGAGATTATATTATGAGATTTATATCATGTTTGTATGGAAGATTGATGCAAGCATGTTGGATGGGAACTTTAATTTATTAATTCACATGGGGGAATTAATATATTTATTAGATGGATCATGATTGAGTCATGTGTTCCCTTATATTATTATTTTCACTGCTTTATAAGGATTGTGGGCCTTATTTGGTAAGTTGATATTTCCGTACCTTTGAAAAGTAAGTTGATTGTTGGCTAGGCTCAACAAATAAGAAAGATTGGATTAAAAAGGAATTAGTCTTGGGTTGTAGGTTGTATGATCACTTATTTAATCCTAAGATAAAAAGGAGTAATATTATGAATGTGTGGTTATATATTATCTGTGTTGCTTGTGTGTCATAACAAGTAATAATTGGTAAATCATGTAAAGTGAAACTGGATAGCAATAAGCTTTAGACTGGTGCACGTCTAAAGTGTTGGACAATTAGGAGTTGGAGTACATGGTGGTAGCCTATGGCTTTTTCTGGGTTTCGGGTTGATCATCGTTCCTATTGTATTAAAAGGTTCCTCGATATCGTAGGTCAATTTGGAATACGGAGTCGCGCCCGTATTTCGTCTTCCTAGGGGAAGATTGGTTTAGATGAGACAACTCGGTCCATTGACTATTCTATTTAAAGTAATAAGAATGTTGTCAATGTTTAGTTCACTAAAGTTGTCTGCAAGTTATTATACTATTATTTATTCCTGCCTACTATTTCTTAGTATCATGTTAGGATTGTTTACTTGTTTAGTATGTAGTACTCAGCTTTGTTGATTACGTGCTTTTGTTATGTATGTTGATCATGGCTTTGCCTTATTGATCTTGTGATGACCCATTTCGGTGAGCAGTCTCTAGGGATCAATAGTGCGTTGTCTATCTACAGGTTTGAAGATGATGCATCATTGGGATCGGGATTTTGGAGAGCTTGTGTAGTTTATATTTTGTACTCTTGAGTTATACTTTTCATAGTTGGTTGATTTGGTTTTAAAGTTGACTTTGGTTTTGTTGATTAGTTTGGAGTTGACTTATTGTTGACTAAGTTTTATTTATAAAGTTTATTATTATTGTTTTCCGCTGCAAAATTCTGAATAAGCCGATACGTTTTCATACGGGCGATAATACTTTGATAATTCTCTATGTTTTATATTAAAAAGGTATTTTAGAAAAGAGAGAATTATTGGGGTGTTACATAGAACTTGTGTACGGAGTGTTGGGAACTAGTGATATGAGTTAATAATGATGGGAATATAGATGTACGGTTAATTTGGATATAAATTTATATAATTGGGATTATAAAGTTTAAACAAATGACCACTAGAAGAAGGAATAAGGTTCTGTTCTTTTGGACTGAATTAATGAAAGTTCAGTTCACTTCAGTTCAGACAAATTCAGTTCTGTTCAGTTAGTTTCCTCTCACAGTTTTCATTCACTTCAGTTCAGTTCAGTTCAATTCAGACAAATTAAGTTCAGTTCAGACAAATTATGTTCAGTTCAATTCAATTCTGTCCAAAAGAACAGAGTCTAAGTTGGGGACACAAATAAGTTGAGGTAATAAAGTTGTTTCCAGATATCATAGCAGTTGAGTTACTAGAAGATCGGAAGTTCAAGTATGAAGTGTTAAATCATTAAGATGTGGGATTAACCATCAAGTTGTTTATTAATATAAGTCGGAATTCTAGAAGTCATAAGTTTCCATGCATCTAAATTACAGAGTTAATTAGGTTATGAGATGTGTATCATGAGGTATAAGTATATGTGACACGAACTTTGAAATCTATAGATATGAGTAATGTACAATTTACTAGTATTATTACATTTTGACATTCAAGAGAGTATTCACAAAGAATAATATGAGTTCTACTTGGGTTATGGCAAGAGTACTATATTTAATATGATTAACATAAGTATAAACATCGGTATTTGCTTAGGTTATAAGCTTCAGAGGTTGTTAAATAAAATTAAATGCAAAGATATTTCTTAATTAAAAACTTTTGTGAGTAAGATATAAAGTTATATAAGATTTAAATTCTATTTTGATCTTTTGGTAGGACTATGGAATTGGACCATAATTTCTTTAAAGTCCTTTTTGAGTTGTTTTTAGCAAATGGATTTTATATAGGATTGAATTATACTAGGTTGTTTAAAACCCGAGTATACTGTGTTTATCAAACAATTTGAGTTTGTATATGAAATACTCTGATGCGATTATGTTATGAGACTTTGATATATCTGATTTGAGAACCATGATTATGAGTTCCGGCAATATGAAATTTTGCATTATGTATTTTGATTATGTTTTTGTAAGGGGAAGAAGCCGCTAGAGTGGTGATGAACAACATTCTGTACTCTGTATTCTGCATTCTAGGGATATGTCCTGAAAAGTCTTGCAAGCTGTACATACCGGAAGAAGGAGATGTCCCTTGTAAAAGTTTAGAGAATGCGCCTGGATGGCAACTCTATTCATGTTCTCTTCCCCAGTTTATGAAAGAAATAAATTATGTATTTGAATGCAAGCAGTTTCGTGGAAAGTTATTTCAAACGTTATTTTCGAGTAATATAATCTTTAGTTCTTTACTCACCAAGTTTATGGAATTTCTACACCGAATACGGTAATTTATTAAGAAAGTCGTTAAGAATTTATTAAAGGAGTTAATCATATCATACATATTTGGATCAAAGGTTATTATATTTAAAGAACTGGGAGATATCGTTATGTCTTAAAGTATGTTAAGAGTTAGAATTGATTTCAGAAGATCGTATTAGATTCTACAGAATCCTCACGGTTCCTCCAACTGGAAGTATATAGTATTTATTTTGTGAGATACTCGTATTATTATTTTAAACAAGTAATATTGTAAAGTGGGTGCAAGTATTTGCTATATTCTTTCATTACGCCTTCTCTATATCTTGTTTTCAAATGTCTCACAAGATAAGCTTAACTACGAAAACATGTTATAAGCCACCAAAATGATTTTATGGTTGGACAATGTATATTCAATTTCACTGATTTTGTTCTTGGAACCTGTCTTGGTGGGGACAGTGTTCATTGCTAGTGATTTTGCAGGTATTATAAAAACTCCATAATGGACAGTGGACATAAGTATTATATGAAATGACTTTCGGATGAGTAATGGTGGAGATTATATAGTTTAGCTGAGAGCATTCTTATGGTATATTATTGTATAGTCTTTGAGACTTGTTTTAGATCAATTCTTTGTACATTTACATTTTGGGTTGTTGTATTGTGGGTCTTGACCCAGGTCTAGGATCGTATAGAAGATTATGTTTTCACTCAGTAAATGTAAATTCGAGGTTTATTAAGTGTTAATTGAGATTTGTGTATATTAAGTGTGGTTAGCTAGCAGCTCGGAAGTGCGGGCTATTACACAACATGTGGCAACCATCAACTTTGGTATGTTTATATGACCATTTTTTATCCTAACTTGTAGTATGACTGATATGGATCTTGGTTTAACTTATAACCATTTTTTTTACCCTTGCTTGTCATGGCCGCTGCGGACCTTGATTTATCATATCACCATTATTATTTTTAATCTGGCCTATCATATGGCTGATATGGACCTCAATTTATATTTTATAACCTCTTTGGTCATGGCCTATCAAATAGCCGATATAAATTTCACTCTCATGATTTTCTTTTTTTATTCAAGCCTATCACCTAGTCAGTCTATTATATAGCTATCTTTTGATCCTAGCATGTTATGTGACCGGCATGGATTCTATTCATCTTATGACCATCTTTTGATTATGGTTTGTCCTTTGGCTGAGGGATCTTGGTCAAATATGGTCATGATAATTATCTTTATATTCTATATGGTGGCCCTCTATTTTTTAAAATTACATATGGTAGCCAAAATAAAGTTTTCTCATATGGTAGCCTTGAATTAATGTTTAAATACTTAAAAGGACATTAATGATAATAAAAAAAGAAAATCCTAAAACCGATACAGTAAACTGATAAGCAAGTTCCACTTTCTCAACAAAAAAACAATCAAGTTCCTCATATGTTTGGTGCTTCATTCGATCACAATCATATATCATCATCATCTAGCATCATTAGCTTCAAAATCAATTAAATCATCATCACCATTAAACCTTTTGCAAATCACAAGCCATCATCAACCGTTTAACACGCATTAACATCGCAGCCTTCTTCGATCAAAATTAGCAACTAGCTAGCAACGAGTAGCCTTCTTCAATCAAAACAGAGCAACGAGCAACCTTATATGGCAGGTTTCATCATCGATGTCTAATCATCATCAATTAGGGTTAAAGTTTTGGAAGAGAACAGTTCGATGGTTTTGTCAAGAGGCAGGGGAGTTGGCCATCGTTGGAGAATTTCACGCTCTGGTTTGTTGAAGAGAGGATGGTGTTTTCGGGTGGTGGTTTAATCTGATTTTGCAGATAAGTGGGTACTAATGAAGTGTTATGTTTTTCTAAATAAGGGTGTTTGAGTACTAATTATCATTAATGTCACATGGAGTAACAACATAAGAATTCAAGGCCACCATATGAAACCTAAATTTATTTTGGCTACCATATATAATATAAAAAAATAGAGGGTCACCATATAGAATTTCCCTTTAATTTATGATAAATTGTTCTAACATATCTTTCACCTCGTAGGAAATTTGACCGAATTCATTCTGGTACGCAGGTTTCCATAACAGCTTTCACATGTATCTCGAAAACCTTTAAAAAAACATATGGGGAAAACATTTAGGACCACGACAATGTCGTTTGTTGAAACTGTCAATATATTGATTACTGAATACACAAATACACCGTTATATCACCTGCTTGTAGAGTCGTGACAACATAATTACACTTTTTGCAGAGTTAGTTGTAGCGAAAGGTAGCAGAAAATAGAGACGAAAGCAAGATGCTATTCTTAGCATGCTACAACCTTTCCAGCTTCTCTGTGAAGCAAACACAACATCTAGCCATTTAGCATCCTATAATTTGTGTCACTTGACCTTCATACACATTCCAATCTCAACCGTGAAAAATCACCTTAGGCTCTGAAGGTCAAATATTTATATGCTTTAACAGTGAGATAGGTATGAGCCTAATGCAGCTGGCATGCACCGGAAATACTACCTAAAACTGCTACTCGCAAACCAGATCAGACTTCACATGCGATTGATGCACAACTCATAACTGCTTCCAGAAGTTGTCAGTCTAGTATTTCAGTGCTTTGTTAGAAATTCGCACAGGACTTGCTAAAAAAAAACCACCAGTATTGCTCTCATGAGAACAAAACGTTAAAGATTGGAATTAAAGGTGGCTTAGAGTCATCAAGCAGCCAAATGATAGATATTGGTGAAAGTTAGATATGCAAGCCGTAAGAGACAACACCTTGAGATCACATAGTGGAGAGATGAAAGCCAGGCTTGTCGGTGACTTAAAGCTTCAACCATACCATTTCTAGAAACGAGATAAAAATTGGCAGCTTTAAGTCGCTAGTTTAGAGCATTGGGCTTGGTAAGTAACCTGAGAAAGTAATTTCTAATTTCTGGCAATATATGCTGCAGAAGAGATGAATGCCTGCACAGTTCCACAGTGGAAAGGTCAGGAGCAAATAAAATCTAACTTTAGTTCATTTCATGTATTTTTTGTTTTTCATACAAGCACTATTACACATATATAAGCCACAAGAAAATGTTAAATAGCAGAAGAGATCACAAGCATATTGTAGCTCCATTAGAATTGAAGACTTGCATAATAACAAACCCCTTACAGTAACATTTGCCAGAGAAATAAAAGTAGATCTATTATTCAAATTAAATCTCCCTTGGAAAAAAGTGCATTTGTATTGCCTAATAGAACTAACTGATTAGATATTTTGGTAGGATAGTACAGAATCAGAAACTCTTCCAATCAGACAAACAGGGTTGGCACCATGAGGGGGCTGGGGATGCTGGCCCCCACAGCCCAGCTTTGAAGCCCATTCTGTCATAAAGCTGGATAATAGTAATACATAATTGCTTGTTCACTGAATGAACATGAAAGTTTACATAATTGATTGTTTACTAAGTAAACATGAAAGTTTACTTGGTTTTGGTGTCAATTATGATCGTGCCTTTTGGTCTGTTGCAAGCAAAGGTCAGAGTTTGATTGGTTCACTGAACTGGTTTCCTTGTCATTTACCTTTTTCATTGCCTTCATTCTTTGTTTTTCTTTATTCTTTCTTCCCCTAATTTTCAATTTCCTTCAGCCATGATATTACTTCATTGTGGGAGCACTTCCCATTATACACCGAAACACATCAAAAAGGTCAGTTGCTGTTGTATGTTCTAGATTTCTTTTCATTCAATTGTAGTTATATATAATATTTAAAAATCTTCTACTTATCATTGATTGTTGAAAGCACCTTTCCACATCAATTCTTTTGCATCTTAATAAAATATATCATCTATGGTTTTGAAGCATTAATACGTATCTTAATGCTAAAGACACGAATTGTTTGGATTTTATTGTGATGGTCGAATAATAATGGGTATGTAGAAGAATAGATCTCTCAAATCACGGTTTAAGAGGGTTTCTTGCAAGTCTAAGCTTCAAGAGAACATGAAATCGAAGTGCTATGCAGTTGGAATTAACAATTCACACACTTAACAAAGGCAATTTCTCTAACTCAGATCAACCTATATTATTAATGAAAATCGTGGCCTTATATAGGCATTACAACACTAATTAGGCTAGACTTAGGAAACTAAATACAAAGATAACTATGAAAATATGAAATAACAAACTTGTATCTACTCCAACTAACTCTACCTTGGGCGGCAAGCAATAATAGTGACACGCCTATTATGCTTTATTCTCTTAGTGTAATTAGACTCCTAAGGTGCTTAAAGTAAGAAAAACCTTCTAAGTAGAATAGTAAAAACTTACCAGCAAAAGAATTCTAATTTAACTAAAACTCCTAATTTACACAGCCTTCCTAACAGAACTAGGAGAACAAGTAAATGAGTCCTAACAGAACTAGGACTTGTAGGAAACGAGTCATTCTCACATGGATCAAGTACTCATTATACTGCACATATAATAACTATAATTTTCTTATGTTGGGGAATTGGCTGATTAAATTATGATAAAAAAAACACTTAATTCTTAAAAAAAATTGAAGAACTCGATGATGTAAACCCTCTCTGGTTCTATATATTTTTATGTAAGTATTGGTCCGCTAATCGAAAAATCTTAGCTTCACTTCTGCAAACAAAGTTAAGAAACTTCAAAAAGTTTATGTTCTGCTTGGATAATTGCCAGCTACCTTCTCTTTTTTTTTTTGGAAAGAGTTAGCAGCTACCTTTCAAATATCACTTATTGCAAGTTAATACCTCAGGGACAGTCAACCTTTGATGACAATATTATTGTAACACACTCCTCAAGCTAAAAAGTTTGACCCTTAATTGTTTAAAATCTAAGTTGCTTAATGAGAGCATCAAACATCATGATTTCATCCTTGATTGACAAAATAGCGATCAATTAAAGGTCCACTTAGGCTAATATTTTGATTTTAAAAAGTAATCCCTCTGTTCCATTTAAAGTTCTCATTTGCTTATGCAGAGTCTCTAAGACACTTCTTTGACTCTTAAAACTTTTGTACACGATAAGACTAATTCAACACAGCTCGAAATATAGCCAAGAAGAAAACAATCACAGATATCAATACTGGAACAAAACGTAGTTGGGCGGTCAGCAATCCTCATAACCTTGCCGGTGAAACACGAGAAGCCTTAATACCTGGCAAGAGATGCCTTGCATCTGCACCATACACATGGAGTAATCTAATGGAACCATCGACTTGAAAATACCAGGGGCATACTTGGTAAAGAGACACTCTGACATTTAGTACTTTTCGTTCTATTCTTATATTTCTCTCACTAGAATCTCTCTCTACATTTCATCCCATTTAAGTCTCTGATTTATGCACTAGAGGGGTTTCCTAACAACCAACCTGAGGGCAGTTCACGTTTACTGCCTTGCAGATTATCTCAGCTACAGGTGAAGGATTCTAATCGGTGAGTTCCATCCATTTCCATCCAGGAACAACTTTAATTACATACCAATAAAATATATAAAAAGTTGATGATCTGAATGTACACATTGAGACAAATCTAACAATACCCCACGTGACTATATTACTTATTATATATAGGTGATAATTAACGGTAAAAATTATGAGCTTTGTGTAATAAATCCCAACCCTCCTCATATGCTGACTTACACTCGTCACAAGAAAAAGGGCAGGACACCAGAAATACAAGGCTAGCAAGGGTAAATCAGCCAAGTAAGGGAAAGGAATAATTTATGGTTTTGCTGAGGTCAGGTAGTGGCTGATGTAATCAGAAGTTTGGTTAGAAAAAGGGAATATTTGGCTAGAGAGATATTTTGTATATGAAGGGCAGGGTGAAACGAAAGAAGGCAGGAAATTACTTGATCTGTTGTAGTTTGTATTGGGAGACATTGAGCCTCTCGAAAGCTCAAGGCTACTTTTATCCATCTATCAAACAACCTACTATTCTGCTATCTTCTTCTCTATCATTATTCTTGCTTGTGTGTGAGTGACTGGGCAGGAACTTTACAGTTTGACTTTAAATATAAAAAAAAAGAAAAGAAATGGGAAGTTGGGAACTTTATTATGGGACAGAGTCAAAGAAAGAGTAGTAACTAACCAATCCTTGATTGACAAAATAGCGATCAATTAAAGGTCCACTTAGGCTAATATTTTGATTTAAAAAAGTAATCCCTCTGTTCCATTTAAAGTTCTCATTTACTCTTTGACTCTTAAATCTTTTGTACACGATAAGACTAATTCAACACAGCTCGAAATATAGCCAAGAAGAAAACAATCACAGATATCAATACTGGAACAAAACGTAGTTGGGCGGTCAGCAATCCTCATAACCTTGCCGGTGAAACATGAGAAGCCTTAATACCTGGCAAGAGATGCCTTGCATCTGCACCATACACATGGAGTAATCTAATGGAACCATCGACTTGAAAATACCAGGGGCATACACATACACATGGAGTAATCTAATGGAACCATCGACTTGAAAATACCAGGGGCATACTTGGTAAAGAGACACTCTGACATTTAGTACTTTTCGTTCTACTCTTATATTTCTCTCACTAGAATCTCTCTCTACATTTCATCCCATTTAAGTCTCTGATTTATGCACTAGAGGGGTTTCCTAACAACCAACCTGAGAGCAGTTCACGTTTACTGCCTTGCAGATTATCTCAGCTACAGGTGAAGGATTCTAATCGGTGAGTTCCATCCATTTCCATCCAGGAACAACTTTAATTACATACCAATAAAATATATAAAAAGTTGATGATCTGAATGTACACATTGAGACAAATCTAACAATACCCCACGTGACTATATTACTTATTATATATAGGTGATAATTAACGGTAAAAATTATGAGCTTTGTGTAATGAATCCCAACCCTCCTCATATGCTGACTTACACTCGTCACAAGAAAAAGGGCAGGACACCATAAATACAAGGCTAGCAAGGGTACATCAGCCAAGTAAGGGAAAGGAATAATTTATGGTTTTGCTGAGGTCAGGTAGTGGCTGATGTAATCAGAAGTTTGGTTAGAAAAAGGGAATATTTGGCTAGAGAGATATTTTGTATATGAAGGGCAGGGTGAAACGAAAGAAGGCAGAAATTACTTGATCTGTTGTAGTTTGTATTGGGAGACATTGAGCCTCTCGAAAGCTCAAGGCTACTTTTATCCATCTATCAAACAACCTACTATTCTGCTATCTTCTTCTCTATCATTATTCTTGCTTGTGTGTGAGTGACTGGGAAGGAACTTTACAGTTTGACTTTAAATATAAAAAAAAAGAAAAGAAATGGGAAGTTGGGAACTTTATTATGGGACAGAGTCAAAGAAAGAGTAGTAACTAACCAATCCTTGATTGACAAAATAGCGATCAATTAAAGATCCACTTAGGCTAATATTTTGATTTAAAAAAGTAATCCCTCCGTTCCATTTAAAGTTCTCATTTGCTTATGCAGAGTCTCTAAGACACTCTTTGACTCTTAAAACTTTTGTACACGATAAGACTAATTCAACACAGCTCGAAATATAGCCAAGAAGAAAACAATCACAGATATCAATACTGGAACAAAACGTAGTTGGGCGGTCAGCAATCCTCATAACCTTGCCGGTGAAACATGAGAAGCCTTAATACCTGGCAAGAGATGCCTTGCATCTGCACCATACACATGGAGTAATCTAATGGAACCATCGACTTGAAAATACCAGGGGCATACACATACACATGGAGTAATCTAATGGAACCATCGACTTGAAAATACCAGGGGCATACTTGGTAAAGAGACACTCTGACATTTAGTACTTTTCGTTCTACTCTTAAATTTTCTCTCACTAGAATCTCTCTCTACATTTCATCCCATTTAAGTCTCTGATTTATGCACTAGAGGGGTTTCCTAACAACCAACCTGAGAGCAGTTCACGTTTACTGCCTTGCAGATTATCTCAGCTACAGGCGAAGGATTCTAATCGGTGAGTTCCATCCATTTCCATCCAGGAACAACTTTAATTACATACCAATAAAATATATAAAAAGTTGATGATCTGAATGTACACATTGAGACAAATCTAACAATACCCCACATGACTATATTACTTATTATATATAGGTGATAATTAACGTTAAAAATTATGAGCTTTGTGTAATGAATCCCAACCCTCCTCATATGCTGACTTACACTCGTCACAAGAAAAAGGGCAAGACACCAGAAATACAAGGCTAGCAAGGGTAAATCAGCCAGGTAAGGGAAAGGAATAATTTATGGTTTTGCTGAGGTCAGGTAGTGGCTGATGTAATCAGAAGTTTGGTTAGAAAAAGGGAATATTTGGCTAGAGAGAGATATTTTGTATATGAAGGGCAGGGTGAAACGAAAGAAGGCAGAAATTACTTGATCTGTTGTAGTTTGTATTGGGAGACATTGAGCCTCTCGAAAGCTCAAGGCTACTTTTATCCATCTATCAAACAACCTACTATTCTGCTATCTTCTTCTCTATCATTATTCTTGCTTGTGTGTGAGTGACTGGGAAGGAACTTTACAGTTTGACTTTAAATATAAAAAAAAGAAAAGAAATGGGAAGTTGGGAACTTTATTATGGGACAGAGTCAAAGAAAGAGTAGTAACTAACCAATCCTTGATTGACAAAATAGCGATCAATTAAAGATCCACTTAGGCTAATATTTTGATTTAAAAAAGTAATCCCTCTGTTCCATTTAAAGTTCTCATTTGCTTATGCAGAGTCTCTAAGACACTCTTTGACTCTTAAAACTTTTGTACATGATAAGACTAATTCAACACAGCTCGAAATATAGCCAAGAAGAAAACAATCACAGATATCAATACTGGAACAAAACGTAGTTGGGCGGTCAGCAATCCTCATAACCTTGCCGGTGAAACATGAGAAGCCTTAATACCTGGCAAGAGATGCCTTGCATCTGCACCATACACATGGAGTAATCTAATGGAACCATCGACTTGACTTGAAAATACCAGGGGCATACTTGGTAAAGAGACACTCTGACATTTAGTACTTTTCGTTCTACTCTTATATTTCTCTCACTAGAATCTCTCTCTACATTTCATCCCATTTAAGTCTCTGATTTATGCACTAGAGGGGTTTCCTAACAACCAACCTGAGGGCAGTTCACGTTTACTGCCTTGCAGATTATCTCAGCTACAGGCGAAGGATTCTAATCGGTGAGTTCCATCCATTTCCATCCAGGAACAACTTTAATTACATACCAATAAAATATATAAAAAGTTGATGATCTGAATGTACACATTGAGACAAATCTAACAATACCCCACATGACTATATTACTTATTATATATAGGTGATAATTAACGGTAAAAATTATGAGCTTTGTGTAATGAATCCCAACCCTCCTCATATGCTGACTTACACTCGTCACAAGAAAAAGGGCAGGACACCAGAAATACAAGGCTAGCAAGGGTAAATCAGCCAGGTAAGGGAAAGGAATAATTTATGGTTTTGCTGAGGTCAGATAGTGGCTGATGTAATCAGAAGTTTGGTTAGAAAAAGGGAATATTTGGCTAGAGAGAGATATTTTGTATATGAAGGGCAGGGTGAAACGAAAGAAGGCAGGAAATTACTTGATCTGTTGTAGTTTGTATTGGGAGACATTAAGCCTCTCGAAAGCTCAAGGCTACTTTTATCCATCTATCAAACAACCTACTATTCTGCTATCTTCTTCTCTATCATTATTCTTGCTTGTGTGTGAGTGACTGGGCAGGAACTTTACAGTTTGACTTTAAATATAAAAAAAGAAAAGAAATGGGAAGTTGGGAATTTTATTATGGGACAGAGTCAAAGAAAGAGTAGTAACTAACCAAGAAAGGTATCATAAATGCTAATTCAAAAAGAAAAAAGAAAACATAAAAACATAAAAGGCAGTGACTTGCAAGTTGCAACATGTATGTACAGTAGGAAGAAGATAAATTTGATAATCACCAATACTTACTGTAACAGGCAGATATTGCAAAACATAATAACCTAATTTCACCAAAAAAAATCAGCTGCATTAATACTGTAGTTTCCATAGTCTGCTCACAGAATAGAAGGAAAACTGATAGGCTACCAAAAAGAAATTGGAGAAACTGCATACCCGGGCCTAGCAGTCAATTTATCATACTGCTCCAAGATGAAAAGTATGCAAGCCTGCCTCAATGAAACAGCGTGGAATGCCTCAGAAAGCTTCGTACATGCTTGACACATTTTCCAGAGATACATCCTTCACATATCAGGAAACCAAAACATAAATATATGCCATCCTCCATTCAACAGAAATAGATATGCCCAAGAAATGAGCAGTTCTTAGTTCAGCTCACCTGGGCTATGGTATACTCGCATAGGCGTTTTAGCCCCTCTAAAAGATACTGATCTGCAGCCCTAAGGAGATCTTGTGCAATATCTGGTTTTATGTCTACTGATCCAGTATATATAAATCTGCAACAGAGTGACAAAGACAGCCACGTCAATTCTATTTCTTATTCACATATCATCTTATGAAATGCCACACAAGTACATATTAAAATAACCTCATCATCAATTCAAAAATATCCCATTTGATGTTAGGAATCTCAATATCTCTGGCATCCTTTTCCTGTATCATCATGATATCAGCAAAAATCTTATAAGCAAAAGTTCCAAACAGTAAAAAGAGAACATAGTAGACCACACTAAAAAGAAATGTCAGTCATAAATCCAAATCTTGAAGCTCAATAAATAGATTTTCCATATATATTGATGATCATGAGGACTACATAGAAGCTAAAGTTCCTTGCGAGAACATCAAATGGTGAATGATGCATGTCATTTCACAGCAAATTGATCCCTATGCCATAAAGTTTAAGTGACCTTGATGCCCAGCAATTCACCCTATTCCATCAATGTTGCCATCTCCCCCATCTCTCTCCCACTGTCGTACATATCTTAACAACATATATATGGTAAGTCAACTTGCCATGGTCTGCTCACAGCACATTTCAAGGGTTTACTTAGAATAAAATAGAAAAATAAATGCACGTTGGCATTTCCCTTGAGCATATTCCCAGCTCGTCATAACAATACAGAGGCAGAAACCTTAATCTTATGTTACCCAAAAACAATAAACAATAGAAGATGGAAGGCATCAGGTCTAACTCATATAATTAGACAAGAAAAACTCACCCGATAACCACCATCAAACATTGCGCGGAAAGCATCAGATGATGCAAGAAGGCAGATTCGATGAGCGAAGAACCGTTTGCCTGAAATGTGAGGCATAAGCACACAATTCAAAACGGAAGTCGCATGATTTTTAGAACTGGTGCAATTATGCTCAGATAATCAGCTTGGTAGTTCAGCACAAGCAAATAATAGAAGTATCAAAACAAGCAATGATAGGTGACACATGTGGAACCTTGAACTAGAAAGGTAACATCGGAGAGCGTCGGACTATTCACATACTGTTCACCTAAGTAAACCTGCAAGTATTAATAGAAATTCATGAGATTCCCAAACCGTAATGTAATAAACATGGCGAGAACTTCAAATAGAACACAAATTCATTAACATCAATTCTACCCAACGCCTTCCAAAAAACTACCACCAAGCCCTACTATATCAAAGACGTTGCTTCTAGTCCACCAATATATCATTACAAAATGTGCCAAACAGAATTACATGTACATATATACATTTATACATAAGTCTTAGCGTGTGTCTGCGCGTGTATATTAAGTACGGGTTCGTGTGAGCTATTTTCAGCTAAACGTGCAACTTTTTAAATAGTGCACAGGATAATGGATATACATGCGCGCACACATATTTGCGTATAAATATAGCCTTTATATGGATGATCTATATATATAGGGTTGCGATTTGGTAAGAACACTACTTAATGAGAAAGTGAGAACACTAAGTAGTAATCCTTTTTAGCCAACAAGTAATCCATCTTCGCTAAAATGAAAACATATTTTCCCTTGCAGGGACAATCTTCCTAAAGGATTACATTTTCAAGAAAATACCATGTATTATCTTAATAAAGGATTGTACTTTTACTAAAGTGTATTACTATTCCACTGTTCTCACGTTCTCATATAAGAAGTGTTCTATTTAAGGATGTTGAGTGTTGACAATAGGAAAATACATTTTCATTAATCTAGCTTGTTAGACGGAAAATCATTAAATGAGTAACTTTTGAGAATAAAGATTCACACTAAGGAAAAAGTTCACTTAGAAAAGGGTCACTTAATCACAAAAGAAAACAAGATTGAAGTCGAATCACAATTTCATACTCCCTCTATTTCCTAAGTCCTACCCATTTACTTTTCAAGTGGTCAAACTTATAAAACTTTGACCATCTTTTTTTATTTATTTATATGAAAAAAAATTATCATGTGGGATCTTTTAAAGTTCGTCTCAATGTGTATAATATCAATTTTTCATAATTTTTAACAATATGTCATGAAAGATATTAATCGCAAAGGTGTACATTGGAGACTGTGTAAAATAAAAGTGAGTAGAACTTAGGAAAACGGAGGTAGTACAAGGCAAAGAGAAGTAAATCAAGACATGACAGGAGTACTGTGCAGCGAAACCAATACTTCTGTCTTGTCTAGTTATCTTCAAAAATATCTTGGTTCAAATGGAAAACAGAAGTCCAATTCCCATTGCCACAGTCTTGAGACATGCTACTGAACTTTCTTTGCTCAGATCAACTAAGTACAAGTCTAGAACAGTCCTTATAAATTAGGCTGCCTCCACCTGACATCCACAAGCGGCACCAACAGCAAGATCTTGGGGGCTTAGTTTTAAAAGGCGCAAGGCGCACCTAGGCGCAAGGCGCAAAGCGCACCGAGGCGCAAGGCGCAAGGCGAAGGCGCACGCCTCCCGTAGGCGAGGCGCACCTTTGATGCCAAAATGATTAGAAATTAAAAATAGAAGCATTGTAATACTTGAAACAACATAGATATTATATTAAAGACCCATAAAAGAATATAAAAAGACATAAATCATCGCTAAAGTACGGCAATGAGTCGAAGTACTAAATAGAAAGATGAAAATGAGTTTCTATAATATAATACTAATTTACTACTTCCTAATAGTCACTATATTACTAATTTACTGCCTCAAAATAAATAAAATACATATTACTACTTCCCAGAAGACAGAGAGATCAAAGAAGAAGAAAAAAGGTGAGAGAAGTAATCAGAAAATAAGATAGAAATCAGAAGAAAAAAAAAAATACAGAAGAAAGGAGAAAGGAGAAAGAAGAAAATCAGAGAAGAAACAAAAAAGAAATCAGAAAAAAAGAAGAAGAAAAAAGAAGACCGAAAAAAGGAAACAGAGAAGACGAAAAAGAGAAGGGAAAAAAGGAAACTTACCGCGACCGGCGAGGCTGCTGCACCACCGGCGAGGCTACTGTAGTATGTTCTTCTCTCACCTTCGAGTTCTAGGGTTTGTTCTTCTCTCACCTTCGAGTTCTAGGGTTTGTTCTTCTCTCACCTTCGAGTTCTCTGCACCACCGGCGAGGCCGCTGCACCACCGGCGAGGCCGCTGCACCACCGGCGAGGCCGATGCACCACCGGCGAGGCTTCTGTAGTTTGTTCTAGGGTTTGTTCTTCTCTCACCTTCGAGTTCTAGGGTTTGTTCGACTAGGTATAAGGTTAAAAAACAGAGAAAACCAAAAAAAAAAAAGACAAAGAAGGCACGTGTGCGACACGCGCGCCTCCATGCGTAAAGCGCGCGCCTTGTGCGCCTCGCGCCTAGGCAAAAGCGCGCGCCTTTTGGCGCTTTTTCTCGCATCTCGTTCTTCGCCTCGCCTGGGGTGGAGGGTGCGTTTTTTTGTGCGCCTGGGCTCGCCTGGCGCCTAGGCGCGCCTTGGGCGCGCTTTTTAAAACTAAGCTTGGGGGTGCTGCCCTTGAACAGCAGTTGACTAATAAAGCTTAAAACAATTATATAAGCAAAGCAAAGTGCTGCTGTTGGCTGTACAATATTCAATCAGCAAGGTATATGGAGCATCAAATCAGACAAAGCTTACCTGTGATATGGGAGAAGGAGGAGCTGCATCGATAGGGGAAAGAGTCATAGCTTTGCTAGCCAACTTACAGAGGCCCACGGCACCATCATGTTGTTGCTTAGCACTAGTGGACTTGAGAAGCCCAAGAAGTAATTCCAATCCTAGACAAAACAATTAGACCATGATGTCAACAATGGCAGAAAAATTAATATCCAACTGAATAGAAATAATACAAAGACCATGAAGCTATAGATATAAGACATGCCATTGTTATCAATGAAAATCGATCTCTGGTCATCTGGAGAACACAGATGGGCAAGAGCCAAAGCAACTTGTCTTGGAACAGCTTTTTCTCCCACACGCATGAGGTACATCAAGTAGGTCAAGACCTTCATAAAACGATAAAAGCTGGATATCAGCGTTTTCTAATGATTGTTTGATTAATGGCATATGAAATCAAAAGATCTCCATAATACTAACCCGACCATGTATTTTCTCCTCCAATCGTTTGAGTGTCTTGGCTACACAATCTTTGGTTGCCTGAAAGCACATATTTGGCATAAATCATTGGATAGAAGATTAATATATTCAAGAATAAACTAGAATACGTGTTGACTCCCACAAAAAAATAGCCAATTGGCCAAATCCTATAGTCCTTGTCTCAATCATAGAACCTCAGACCAAATTGCAAAGAGAATAGAACAGTAAGCAGCTCTATATACCAAAACGAGAAACAAACCTGAACAATAAACTCTCCTTCCTGCAACTTCTGAAGACCACCCACTTTGATAAAATCAGTAACATTATCCTGGTATTTAAGTAATAAAAGCATGACATTACCATTCTGTATTAAGCAAAAGAAAGTTAAGATGCAGAATTAACAACGTTCCAATTAATGCAACTCTGAGCATCTCAAATTCATATTGAAGATACCTCATTATCTGCAAGACCATACAGAGCAAAAGCAGCATTATGTTGAAGAGAACCGTTTTTTGCATCAAGAAGCTTTAACAATGGCACCAAGCCACCGCTATGAGAAATTCCAGCTTGATTATGTGACTCCTAAATAGAACCCATATATGTTTCATCAGATGGCCCGGAAAAGTGGATCAAAAAAACAGCAAAATCATGACAAAAAAAATCATATATAGCTGCAGAGCGGAAAAAAATTGCAAAAAAGCTTTCTCAATAGAACAGCTCTGCCAAATAGATGCTAGCATGAGGTTTTTCTGATTTTGTACATGAATTGTTTAATGATAGCTTTAAGCATGAGGTTTATAACCATAGCCCTCCTTTTGTTTATGACTGACACCCCCCCCTCAGTGTCTTGCTTATTAAAACATTACATACTTTGTAAATAGAAATAAAAGAAATATACTAGAAACAGTTCCACAATTAAACAATATATTAAACCTAGTAAATGATGTTAGAACTTGTACTACTACATCCTCCATAGACAAACACATCAATTCAGTAAATTGGCTTCTGTGCTATGAATTAACATAGCTTGGACACCATTAATGGCAGAAATAAAGGAAGAAGATGAGTATTTGCTTGATAAACTGAAAATTACAGAGAAAGTAAATGAAATTCAAGCTCTCGAGAGGCTTGATTCTCTCCCAATTGAACTCTTAAAAGCTCACCAATATTCTCAACAATTTTCAACATAATCTTCTCTCTCTAATCCCTATATATAGAGTAATCTCCTTAGCACAACTACCTAGCTTATTCCCCAAGCTAACTAATAAAGAGACTCTCTAAAATACCCTTACCACCTAAATCGATTCATAACATTCTGCCATATCAAGGTTTAGGGGCTAATAATAGGGTAAGATGTATAATTAACAGTAAAATATTAGAGCTTCCACGATACTTTAACAAGTATCAATGCATCATTAATAAAGTAGTATTATTTAAGCAAATTATTCTAAAAGGGTGGTCTGGTGAACGGTTGAAAGTTGAAACGTTACAAGATGACTCCTTAAGGTAACCCAAATCCCTAACGTATACAAGATCACTGAGAATATCTTGAAAATTACATGAAATAGTCCACAATTGTCAAAGTTGAGAATCATTGAATTTTATCTAAAATGACTTTCAAACCTAATCACAATGATTCAGATACAATATTTGTGATGCTTTAACTTAATTTTGCAACTCCCATCAAGTTTTAGGAACTTTACATCGTGATAATAGTGTACATGCTGTGGTTGACATTGGTATGTTGTAACACCCAAGAGGAAGCTTCAATCGGGCATTCGGCAGTATACAATATAGCACGCAAGATGATTAAGATTTAAGAGTGATACGGATTGAACACAAGGCTATAAACTGAGTAAGATATATTTACACAATGTCTTTTAAATTTCCCAGGACCAGCAACAAAGCAGTGCAAGGCTTTACATAACAGGAGCTACGAGATATGGCTAATTAGCCTTCGATATGGTGACATCTCAAAGAATTCAAACAAACTATTTACAAACATGGAAATGAAAAGAAAGGCATTAAAAATTAAACTCCAATGTCGTGCTCTTGCATATGTTTTTCACACCCCAGATCCTCCTGCCCACCTAAGACACTAAACTTTATGATGGACATATATGGAAGAGAATAACCACCACCAAAGAACAGATACCATCATTAGGTCCAAAAATCCCTCTCACACAACAGAAACTCTGAAGAACCCAGGCTCACTACACAGTTTCAGCGTAGCTCCAAACCAAGCCCTCCCCTAGCTGGATCAGAAAAATCATGACTAGAAGACAATGTCTGAGTGCGGGTCATACGCGGCTAAAAGAATTTCCTCTTCCACAAAGCTCCATGCCTCGTGAACTCATACTAATCAAGAATTTAGAATAATTTGTCCTAATTGAAAAAGAAAGAGTTGATAACCAAATTCATATAGTCAAGGAACAACTTCTGTAATTATAATGTACCATATAAGAGCAGAAGACGGCTTGGTTGGTATGGCCAATGCTGTGACCATGGTCTTTACATTAAAGAAGTTGTAGATCAAAAAAAAATTGAATATGCTTGGTACCATTGAGCTCCATTGCCAAGCTCCATTTGCCTCATAAGAATATATCAAATATTAGGAATCGTTGGTGCTTTGGACTTTCCATTTCACCAATCAGATCCTCGACACTCTGAGATGGGTATGACCACTACAACACTTCATTTTGGGTCAAATTAACGGACAATTAAACATGGGTATGGAGTAAACACTTGGACATGAATGTGTGTCCAACATATGTACTTGAGTCCATGTAACATAGCTAGAACCATCCAACAAGCTCAATCCAGAGTAACATAACATATATGTTTCATAGACCTTTAACCCCATTATGTACAATAATGATTCAGCACACATGTTTAACTAGAGGGTCCAGAGAAATCCGGTATTTGAGTAAAACCCTCCTACTGCAGTACCCCAGTTCCCGGCAACCGCCCCCACCCCCATCCCACCTCATAACACATATCGTTTGTATATTGAAGTATCCATTCTTGTCCTAAGTATTCTAATAATGAGATTCACTTGACAAACAATCACTTCCAATTCCTACAAATTGTCCAAGCATCTATAAATCATTTCTGCCACTACTAGACGTAATCATAAGACTATAGCAGAAAATAATCAATTCTAACTCATAAGCATGAACGCCTATTAACTGATATATATGCCCCATGTAACTATCAACCAAAGAGGTGGAACGAAGTTATAGGTGATGACCTGTGCTAGCCTCCCCAGAGCAAAGGCGGACATTTCCCTCAGCTGTAAATCAGGGGATTGGAGCATTTCAATCAAAGGTGGAACAGCGCCTCTCTGAACAATGTGAACCTAGAAAACAACAAAGGAAGTGCCTCAAAAGTAAGATTATCAGTGATAAAAGGCAATGCATAAAGATGGTAATTCCTAAGGAGAATCAACAAGCCAACAGAAAAGCATCTATTCCAATACTAACTCAATAGGATGGCTTAACATATAAATAAATAAATAAGATAAGACAAATAACTCAGGAACATCAATCAATACCCAAGCACGATTAAATCAAGAAAAGATCAATGACGATCCGCTGCAGCACAGGAATTTAAACTACTGATTCCCCACAAGAGAACAAAATAGAAAAAATGTTTCAAAATAGTTAAACCCCAAAGACTCCTCATCCCAAGGAAAAAAACTGGGTACGCGCCTACGCGGTCGTATGCGGTCACTGGTGGTGGTCGCAATGTCGCAGAAGTGGCTTGTAATGGACGAATGAATGGACCGCGGCATGAATATCTTGAAGAAACTTCACATTAATGAATAATTAAACTCAAATTTGAATTTTTCTAGATTAAGAAAGTATTCTTTTTACATTATATGAGCAAACCTATCATATGAGAGTTACATAGTTGGTGAATGGATAATTACTTAAAACCATTGTTACAAGGAACGGAGAACGTTCCGGAACGTGGTACGGAAACGGGAACGCGGAACGCAGCCTCAGATGGACTCCTAGCCCACGTCCCACGTACCACGTACCCGTTTCGCGTTCCGGGACGCGTCCCCTGGAACGTGAAACGTGGCCCACGTACCACGTTTCAGGTATCAATGCTTAAAACATGAACGACTGGTCCTATTATTAAGGTCAATAGACACAACTCCTATATATCACCCAATTTGAAAGCCCTGTCACATTCTCCTCCCTTCCTCAGTGTGTGCATGTTGTTTTACTATGGCAATGCATCTTTTTCCCTTTCTTTTTTGCCAATTCTGACACGGAATGCATGTAACACAATGACACCGATTCAACACGGGGAGTTGCCGTTAAGTAACATATGACACAGCGAGAAGAATGTGAATTTCATTACGGCGTTATGTAACAGCATTTAGCAGGACGAGATGTTCAAATTTCCTTACATAACAGACTGGACGAATGTAAATTACATGCCTCATCCACCCTCCAACCCCACTCACAAAAAGGAAAAAGTAAGAGACTGAGAAAATGTTTACATCCTAGCATCCAACTCCAGACGTGCCCTCCAGGCTCCAGCACACAATAGTGAGTATTCCCAAAACTCCCCCATTCGTTCCCACCCATACCACATACTCCTGAACTCACCCAACCTGTAATAAAGCACCACACTATCAATGCTTGCTTCAAAAAAAGCACTTGCTAAAAAAAACACTATCAATGCTTGCTTAAAAAAAAGAAAGCCTATCAATGCTTGCTTCAAAAAAAAAAAAACAATCCTGAACTCAACCACCTGAGCTGTAGCACCACACAAGCTCCCTATCATGCTCAGACTCTTCATTTTAACTCGAGTATCCATGTCAGTTGACACTTGACACTTCAAAAAGATTAGGGACACTGGGACACTTCAATTTTGGCCAAAAATGTGAGTAGATATGTCTCCACTTATCTATGGCACTATGATGCTTGGACTTGGACAGTTGGATGGAAGTTTTAATCTCTAGTATTAACTATGGATCGAAAGCTTGGGCTTGGGAAAATATAAATTTGAAGATACTGGGACACGTTTAACAAACGCCCGCATTTTGGATATGGACTCAGGACACAAACAATTCACAATACCACAATTACTTTAAGTAGTACTCTTTTAGTATTTAGAATAAACATCATTTGCATCCCCCAAAATTGAAGACATCGATATTATAGGTTACTGCTTTCTGAATAAAAGGATCAGTTGCCGAGTACTATTATTTATTTTTCTGAGGGATAGTTGTTCAGTAGTCGAGTAGTAGTGTAGAAAATTTAAAAAAACTATTGTAGAAGAAATTTCTTATTTACATTAAAAAGCTAAAATATATACTTCCTCCATTCTGAAATAAGTGAAACACTTCTCTTAAAAAGTTCTCACATAAAGGAGAGAAGTGTTTCACTTATTTTGGAGAGAAGCGTTTCACTTATTTAAGAAAGGAGGAAGTATTTTTTAAGGGAATAAATGAGGATAAGTCTGACTTGAATCAAAGGATTACTTTTTTACAAAGACAAAAAAATAAAGAGAAAAGTTGACAGTTGCCCCTTTTTTTGACAGGTACCTGGCCTTTCTTTCTTGGCAAAAGAAAGGTACCTAGGTTGTACATTTTAATTTTACCAGTCAACCAGGTTACTGACAGAAGCAGATAAAAGAAGAAGAGAAAAGGTGTTCAAGTCTGAAGTCCCAAGACTCCCAACTTCAGCTCTCTGTTCCAGTTAAAGAAGAAATCTCGAAAGAGGAGAAAGTGAATGGCAAAACAGAACTTAAAAGAAGTGGAAAGAAGACTAATTGACGGGGAGGATTCCGCTGGCATATCCTCGCCCTGCTAAAAATCGTGTCGAACTTATCAGCAACTGCAGAGAGGCCCAAGTCCATTTTCATCATCTAGGATTTAATAGATACGCAATGTTTACATTTAGGCCGTCCCATGTCAACATCGGTATAGCAAGGTATAGTGACAAGTCCCAGCATCACAGCTTCAAGCATTGAGGCAGTGCACAGAAGTACTCTAAAAAATTATATAGACCCTCTTAATGTGTTGTAATTATCTTCGGCCAAGGAGCCCTTAAACTTAAACGGAGAGAGACTTGATTTTTAAGAAAATTAACATATTAATCAGGGTAACAATGATGGTACATTACATATTAAGTATTTATAGGCACCAAAGAATAGAGTGTCACTGAATCTTAAGCATCAGGATACCTCAACTAGATAAGTTTATTATCAGAATGTCAGGATACCTAACTGTGAATAGCCAAAAAATCATTCCATTTCACTATGATGTTTCCTAAGCAACACCTTCAGTGATTAAAGCATTTTCATTCTTTGTTCTAATGAACTGTCTAAGTCATCAACAAAAAAATTCTGCTGTACCCTTAATTCAAAAGTAAAAAAACAGATATTCTTAACAATAAAAATACTAACTAATAATATAAAAGCATCAAATTTGTGGTAACTTTTCATAAATACATCAAATAAAAGGAGAAAAGAAAAATCTGTCTATCAACAAGAATGTGAAGTAGATATGACATGTGTCTTGGAATATCCTAAACTATAGATTTAAAAAATTAGGAAAAAATAATGTGACATACCTTGCAATCTGAATCAGTTGCTGCAAACTGTCCAAGTAGTAGAGCTGCCTCCCTCTGGCTCTCAGAGCAGCATGAACTGTTTAATATGAACCCAGCAAAAGCAGGATTAAGGGGGAAAAAATGAATTAAATAATACATCTATATCGGCAGATATTTGACAGGGGAATTTTAAAGATAACTTTGCTGCCACTCAATCTGAAATGGAATTTGTGACATTCACAACAATGAAACACTGGTTAAAATTTTATGAAGAAGAAAATGTATATTAATATTTACACTTCCATCCAACAGCAGCTGATAAATTAATTCAAACAGCAGTAAAAGCCTTCCTTGCTGAACATACAAATTACTCAAGGATTTAGGATGTGTTTTCTTCACCTTAAATCAATAAGTTTCAGGTTTAATCAAGTCCAATAAGGTGTAACCATATGGTGAAATCTATCCAGTCCAATAAAGTAAAAACAAGGTTAGTTCGAGATAAGTATAGGTGAAGAGGACACACCCCTAAAAGAAGAAAGGGAATGAAGAGATGGAAATCAATCATCAAAATTTGCTCAAGACACTGAACACATAAGTCACGTTTACAGGGTACCAAGAGAACACTGCAACTAATTATCCATTCCTAATAATAGGGATATGGACTAGTCTAATCAAGTATCACAGTAGGTTTGATATATTGTTCAAAGCTACTCAAATAATATAATTCCCGAATTTTATTTTACCTTTTTGGACTAGTAAAATGGATTTCTAAAAACTGCATAAATGATTGGTTTAATAAAACAAATTCTTAAAAATTGCATGTGTAAAAGCAAGAAACCCAGAATGTCAACATGGATGTCAACCAAGTCTTACCATTCTCCCTTATCTATCTTTTAATGCTTTCTTAGAACCGTTATGGTATTACCGTGGCTTTAGAGCGGGAGTTTTACATATGGGTTTTAGCTTATTTAGTGTTTATGGGCCTTTGCATAGGTAATGGGGGTGTGTTAGTTGAATTAGTTACGCTAAGTGGTGATTTGGGCTAATGTAAACTTGGACTTAGATTGTTCTATCTCACTTGACATCTAGATCACAAGCCTTGCATGGTAAATTCATAGTCTGATCAGTATGTCTTTAGGTTCCTATTTCAAGTCAAAAAGGGAACTAGCCTTGCTTTGTTATAAAATCAAGTCTCATATGCCATCTTCAAGGTGGACATGATTGAATGAATTTGTGGGTTAGGTTTTTGCTTAGTTATTTGAGAAGCAGATTCAGTGAGTGACATTTAAGTACTTAACCACCCTAAAATCACTTTAAACGATTTGTTCCATACACTAGTTTTAGGGTTTTACCTAATTTGTAACCCTAACTCATCCAAAATTTCACATCAAAACACCATACTTATAGAGATGAAGAAATAAAAATATATAATCAAAAAATAGCTAACAAACAGAATTAACTACAGCATGCAGATGGAAGACGGTTGTGCGCGATTACCTGAGTAACCCAATAACAGGTTGTAAAGCACCCGCAAGCAGGACATCTTTTTTAATATTGGGCGACGAATGTACCAAATTTCCAAGCACACCAACCTGAAAAATTATAAAGTAGACAGCAAGTTAGCATGACACCCAAAGTCCCAAACATACACAAAACCTCATCTATGTCAATAGAAAAGTAGGAAATATGGTAAACCACAACCCGCCACACTGAAAACCACTGCATTAAGATGTAAAGGTAAATATACCGCTTCATAATGTATAGCAGCGTCTTCAGATTTAAGCATCAGAATAAGAGCAGGAAGGGCATTACATTCAACAATCTGTGTCGTCATGAACTTAAATTTGTTAGAAAAAAAAATCGAAAAACTTATTGAATAGTTAAGGATAGCATCCACAAACTGGCTTCAGAAAGATCCATCACCTGCTTCTTATTTTCATCATTTTTAAAAGCTAGAGTCCGCAGTGCCCCAGCAACTGCCCTCTGTACCTTTGCATCATTAAATTCAAGTAGTTCAACAAGAGGTGGAATACCACCTTCCGTCCTGGATGCAGAGTCCAGGAACGACAGTCAGACAAATAAAACAAATGACATTTTCAGTTCAGTTACAGCACAACTAAACGAACCTCACACAGGTTTTAATGCTGCTATTTTCATGTGCAAGGTTAGTGATGGCATCAGCAGCTCTACGAATGACACCATTAACAGCCCGTGAATTCAAGCCACTTGTGTGCCTCTTTAAAAGATCTACAAGAAGGGGCAAGGCCCCAGCATCAACAATGAGTTGTTGATGCTCTGGCTGCACACGGAAAATGAAAGTGTGACAAACATAAGCGGCGCTCCGAAAACATAAATAGAAAAGGAATGACCAACCAACCGAAAAAATAGAACAAAATGTACAGCAAATCTAAGAATATGAGGTATAAGGTGCCGTTATAAGTCACACGATGGCAACTCCTTCATCCTAGCTAAACATGCCAGAAGAAGAGATGCTAAGGATGTAGCATCTTATTGAATCAAACACCCACAAAACCAAAGCAGATAATTTTATGAAATTTAGATCTTCAGGTAGAAGCAATACTGCGAAACACAATTTGTATCGCCAACTGCAGAAAACAATTTGTATCAGCAACTGCACTACACAATTTGTATCACCAACAGCTTAATCTTAAACTGATACTACATCAATGTTGCCAATATTGTCCAACTCCTGCATGAACTTTTTAGTGGAAATGCAAGTTGAACAAAGTACGACATATGCAAACAGGAAATAACCTCCTCCAACAAGTGATAAGCTAATGATGCAACAGCGTATAAATTCTTCCTCCTGCAAACATCTCTGCAGAGTTTCACCAACATTTCAAGCTAACAAATTCGCATTGTCTAACTGTTTAGACAAAGAAATTCACTTGGTACTGAAATAATGTTTCCTGTCCTTTCCAATTCCCAAACTTAAACATACATGAGCTACATTCCACCCTATTCTAGACCATCTATCAAAAACATCATAACAATTGCAATAATTCATCGAACAAAATTCGCTACCTAATAAAAAAAATCAATCGATAACGCTACAGTTCGGCATTTCGCAATAAACATTCACTAAAAATATCTTCACTGACCTTGACAGCAAGAAGTCCAAGTGCAAAAGCACTAGCTTTCTCAACCTCATGCTCATAAGGCTTCACACCATCATCTTCCACCATCGATGGCGGTGCCGAAAGATGCTTCACTAACATCGGCACCGCGCCACCATCAACAATTACACTCACTACTTCCTCTATCAAAAATATAAAAAAAAAATTCAACAAACATCACTAATCGATCACACCATATAAAATCCCTAATTAAGCAGAAACTTTAAATTAGGGCTCAAACGATTCAAAATTTGTACCATTTTTAGCGAGTTCAGCGAGAAGATGAGTGGCTCGTTTAGCAGCGGCTCTATCGGCTTCAGTCCACGAGTAATTCGCCTTGAGAATATCAACCTGAGTAGTCACTTCTCGTTGAAGAGCTTCGCCGGTAACAATGGCGGATTCTCTCTCCTCAGATTGTTGCTCTAATTTCCTCTTTTGCCCTTTCCTGTCGCTCGAATTTTCCTTGCCATGCCACTCCTTGGACCCCATTGCAGCCACAAAGGACGAAGAGAGAGATTGCCCCCTGAACTGTTTTGGATTCCAGAAATAGATGGGAAAGGAAGGGGTAATTCTGGAATTATATTGATTGTGACATTTTTTTTTATTAATTTGTGCACTTTACCAGTCGTTTGAGTCAAGTAGTCGGTTCAATGTTGATGGACCGGTTTACGGTTTTCTCCGGTTCAAGTAGTATAACGTGCGCACAATTTTGGAAATGGAATTTACTTCGGAAGTAGTATTTGTGAAGATGGATTAAGGATTATAATAAGCTAACATGCGCATTCTAGGGAGGTAGTTGGGACTAGAGGTGGCAAAAGGCGAACAACCGGAATGAGTCGGGCCCCCCTTTGTTTTAGTTCCTATCTGGCTAGTTTTAATCGTTAATTTTTCCCATTAAATTTCGGGCTCGCCGGTTTTTTTTCTAATAAAAAAAAAAAATTTAATAAAAAAAAAAACTAAGTTAAATAGTTAATAGAAAATTTAGTCATTATATAATATTCTCACAATAATTTTTTTTAAATTTTTATTTAAAAAATAACTTATATGACAACTTTTGGGAATTCATATTTACGTCCATTCTTATCTTAATTGGCAAAACTTCGGGTTAGGTGCAATCGGGTTCAGGTTATTTTCGGTGGTTATTTTTTCGAATCGGTTTTTTCGTGATCATTATTTCGGGTGGGAGTCTGGTCGGGAACGGGTCGGTTTTTTTTTTACCAGCTATAGTTGGGACGCAGGGCCCATGACATGACGCTACGAGGTGGACGTGGTCACCTCTACTTATGCTACGAGGTCCGCATTCTAGTCTCTAGAGAAGTTTTCTTTCCATAAAGTCACTAATGTTATGCTGGGAAATAACTAAAAAGAATATTGATCTTTTTATACAGAAAATGCATGTAGAGGAATCGAAATAATTCTCTCACAAGATCCTAACAAGCATAGAGCAATATAATATAGTACTTACTATTAAAAAAAAAAGTTTTTACTATTCGACACCCTAAAATTTCCTACTAACGCCCTAAATACATATATTTATATTGTATTTTATATCTTTCTTTTTCTTCTCCCTCTACCTTCCTTCCCCTCACTTCCCCTTTCTCTTCTTCCACCACACCATCGGAGCCACCACCACCACCACAGTCTACCACACCCCAAATCTGCAAAAACAATTGAACAACAAATTGAAGAGCAATTGAAATGTCTCTCTTCAAATTACAACGAACAACTAGAGTGGTGTCTACCATCTACCATGGATTGAAGAGTAGTGTTTCATCATGGATTCCTACAATTTGAAGACCTAAATTCAATTGAATTTTTTTATAAAAAACAAATGGTGAGGCGTCCACCATGGACGCTTCACTACAGATACAGGCATCTACCGTGAGTTGGAACATTTATAGTTAAATGTGTCCGTTGATGATATGTGATGATATTGCGTTTCGGTGTTGTGGCGTTTGACGAAACGTGATGAGAAAGAAGGAAAAACGAAGGAGCATTGACCAAAGGTGGTGTGTGCCACGCAGGCAGCATGCGTGCAGCGCCAGCAGCTGCGTGTGGCGCACAGCAGCAGCTGCGTACAGCGCACGGCTCGCTTGAACCTTTGCCTCTGAATTTCTCTTGGATGATCAGGAAGTTTGGTGCGCCCTCACCTGATTGTATAGTGCGCCCGCACCATACTGACGAAACACTTTGTTTCTTGAAATGATGCATGTCTCTTCGTGTGAAATGATGTATCATTTCAGTATTTTCTTTTGTAAATCTTTCTTAGTATATATAGGAAGATATCACATATGGTATAGGGTGAGAGAAATTATTCATACTTGCTTAAAGTGTGAAATCATTTCCTATGGTACTTGCTTAGAGAATGAAATTCTCTTGTATTTTCTCTAAATAAAATCAAACTACAAACTCTTGTTGGGATTGTTTCTTGTTAACAACCAAGATTCAATGTTTCTTCTTCGTATCTCATGATAAGTATTACCGTGATACTCTGTTGTTCCTAGTGGGTCGGTAAATAACTTATAGGAAAGCGTATAAGTACGTGCTTGGAAGATCAAATATTCGGTTACTCACTATAAGTTATTTATTCCTTGGGTAATTGGATCTTCCTTGGGTGAGATGTTTCTAATTTTATGAGAAGAAGAATGTTACAAGACAAGGGGTCGGGAATGATGGTCGGATTTCTCAAAACCCAATTTCGGGTTGGATTGTGAGTTTCTATTATGTTCATTAATTTTATTGTGTGGATTATAATAGAATTTCATGTTATAGTATTAAATGATACTATTGTCTTTTAATTAATTAAGAATGTTTTATGCATGATTAATTAAAAGGATGGTTTTGTTCCATGGGTTTCTCAATTACCTATTGTTGGTGATAGTTTGTTCCTTAGCAACGTTAAATATGTTGAGCGTTGGTAGTTTATGAAAGTTTTGATGGAATATAAATCCATCATCATTTTTGATCCAACAAGGTTTATGTTGGTTTACAGTTGATTATGACAGTTGGTATTTTGGGCTGAGATGAAGTTTATTTCTTCATCATTGTCTCCTTTGATTTTGGTGGTTTTAACATGTACTGCATGTTTTTCATTTTCTTTGAGAAAATGTTTTGTCAAACTTTTGACAATGGCACCTCTTCATGGTTAATGAAAACGGTTTTGGTATGATGATACCAAGTTTATTTTGCCAAACCTTGACAAAGGAATCGTATCATATCATGGTTTTATGGAGACATGTTAAATCAATTCATCTTATCTTTCATGATTTCCATGTTTGTTTGGAAGAAGAATTCTATTCTTGAACCACGATGAAAGGGGTAGATGATTTTTGTTGATATTGATATATCATGTTATATTGAACTCTTCCAAATATGAATTTTTATTTATTTTGTTAATACTAAAATGGGGAAGAATATTAATTTATTTGTTTAGTTTTGGTATTAACATGTTATTTTTCATGATTTTGATTTGAGTATTAATATGATGATCATTAAGTTTATTTATTAATCATGTTATAGTTAGTGGGTTACTATCACTAATTATGTCGTTTTTGATTATATACTCATGAACAAGTTATAATATTTATTTTATTAAAGTAAATGTCTTTATTATAATTTGTTGAGTATATAATTGTTGACATGAACATGAACTTGAGGAAATTATAAACATGTTGTTGTCTAAATGTTGTAAATGTGATTCTATGCTCTTTAGAATATTTATATTTTAGACATGGGGTTAAAATAATTATTAAATGTACTTCTCAATTTTATATAAGTTGGGTGATGTTTATAATTTACAAGTTGGAAAAAACAAAGTATTGATTTATTTCAATAATTTTGTGGTAATCACTAGTATAAGTGTTTATATACATCAAATTTGGTGACATTGAGATTGTGTTAAATTTGTATATATGGTTGGGGAAATCTTATACTATAAATAGAAATTGTTTTTGATTTATGGAATGTTATTATTTCATAGTTTTTTCACTTTTAAAGTGACATGTGTTATATTTGAATAAAGTATAATGAAAGACATGGTAATTAATTATTTCAATTTATGAGATCATTAAGTTCATGATTTTGAGGAAATCGGTTGTATAAATTAGTTATGTATGAAATTTGGGGGCAATGAAATTTTGTCTAAATTTGGTGTTGTATACATATGATTTTTACCGATTTTGTTTTAATTGAAATTATTAAATGTCTTGGAAGATAATGGTTTATTGTCTTTGATTTAATCTATTTAATAGACGGAGTTATGTGAAAATAAATATGTTCTTCGGTTTGAGAAGAATAGTTTGGCGTTAGTTAAGTCTTGGTTTAGGGATTTATTTCTTACAAGAAGATGATATTTCTTCTTGGAGGAGGTGCTTCATGGAGGAGGTTTTTCGTGGAGGAGGTTAATTCCTTGTGATCCATGAAGTGTGCTTACGTGATTGTTTTCATATACATAGTCGTGGTTTAAATAGATAAGGTGTTTATTTTGTTAATACTAAAATGGGGAAGAATATTAATTTATTTGATTGTTTTAGTATTAACATGTTATTTGTTCTAATTGATATTTGAAGTGTTTCATGGCTTGGACCATGCTGCATATCACTAGTTATTGTGATATACTTCAATGAGTATCTATGACATATGATTAATGACATTACAATGTTTATAATGGCAAGTCACAACACATTGGATCGCGACATTGTGTTGTTTGTGATTTTGTAAACATTGAGTCGTGTTAATGAACTTTTATATGTTTTGTTAACCTAATGAATTTGGCCAAAGTTGTTGTCAAGTTATGATATATAAAAGTAGGGACGTGTTTTAAGCCTTAATTAAGTAAATTGCAAATGAAGAAAACTCAATTCACGTCTTGTACAACGCAAGATCTTGAATTCAATAAGGAACCCACTTTATTTTTAATTTGGAGCACTATAATATTTTAATTACATCCCAAGGTTAGTGCTTGTTTTTCGCAATGTTGGAGGTTGAATAATTTCTTAATAAACCTTTGGTTAGTTGCTCGGTTGCGAGAGCATGTTATAGAAGGTTTACCTATATGAGTAAGAAGTTTGGCCGAACACTGATGAATGTGGATATGGACTCAAGGCCTTTCATGGAGTCGAAGGGTACAATGTTGTTTGTGTAAGCTTGTGTGTATATCATCTTCAAATTTTCATATGGTTGAGTGATTCAATGCTTAGTCAATCATTTCAATCGAAAGTTTGTAAAGTATGTTGTACTAAGTGGAAATTCAATCTTTAAGACATTTTCATTTATGCACAAGTTTAGTTGATTTTGTGCAGTTTGCAAGTGTACGGACTTCAAAGCATTTATACTATAAATGGAGGAGGATTGTTGGAACATTTATAGTTAAATGTTTCCGTTGATGATATGTGATGATATTGCGTTTCGGTGTTGTGGCGTTTAACAAAACGTGATGAGAAAGAAGGAAAAACGAAGGAGCATTGACCATGGGTGGTGTGTGCCACGCAGCATACCACGCAAGCAGCATGCGTGTAGCGCCAGCAGCTATGTGTGGCGCACATCAGCAGCTGCGTGCCGCGCACGTGGCTGCGTACAGTGCACGGCTCGCTTGAACCTTTGCCTCTGAATTTCTCTTGGATGATCAGGAAGTTTGGTGCGCCCGCACCATACTAACGAAACACTTTGCTTCGTGAAATGATGCATGTCTCTTCGTGTGAAATGATGTATCATTTCAGTCTTTTCTTCTGTAAATCTTTCTTATTATATATAGGAAGATATCACATATGGTATAGGGTGAGAGAAATTATTCATACTTGCTTAAAGTGTGAAATCATTTCCTATGGTACTTGCTTAGAGAATGAAATTCTCTTGTGTTTTCTCTAAATAAAATCAAACTACAAACTCTTGCTGGGATTGTTTCTTGTTAACAACCAAGATTCAATGTTTCTTCTTCGTATCTCATAAGTAGTACCGTGATACTCTGTTGTTCCTAGTGGGTCGGTAATTAACTTATAGGAAAGCGTATAAGTACGTACTTGGAAGATCAAATATTTGATTACTCACTATTATATCCACAAACATTTCTAACACCGTGGACGCCTGTACCTGTGGTGGGCCGTCCATGTTGGACGCCTCACCATATTTTTTTTAAAAAAATAATCAATTTTTGGATCTTGAATATAATCTATTTTTTGTGAAAAGGAAAGCTAAATAATTTGAGTGAATGCCCCGAAACCATGTCCCCTGGTGCAAGAAACTCGAGGATTTTCACTCTTGAAAATATGCTTACAACTTCCTCGAGGTACTGATTTGTGCAAAGAATCTGATGAATTATCTGTTCAATTTGGCTTCATCCTCCAGTGCAGTGTTTTATTTAGTGGGAATGGAGTGTACACTCTTTTTATTTTATTTGTCTTACTTAGAAATTTGAATTTTTTAATTTGTCAGATTATTTCCTTCGCTTTGGGTTGTTGTTGTATCCTTGTCCATTTGGCTTCTCCGGCAAGGAATTTCGGGTGATATTGCGAGGAAAATTTGGCAAGAAATATTGTAATGGTGGTGGTGGTGCAAAGAAAAGGGAGAAAGAGGAGGTAAATAGGAAGTGAAGGAAAGGGGGAAAGAGGAAAGAGGAAAGAGGAAAGAGGAATGGTTCTTGGCCGGAAAATTTGTAGTGGTGGTGGTGGTGTGATGCTGGTGGCTCTTAATTATGGGGTTGGAATAGGAGAGTTAAGGAGAAGATGGTGATGGTGGTGGTAAAAGAAAGGGAAAAGAGGGATAATATAGGTGTATTTGTGTACGTATTTAGGGCGTTAGTAGGAAATTTTAGGGCGGTAAATAGCAGCTCAGTAAAAAAACGGGGTCAATGTTCTGATTGGCAAGTGTGATGTGACCAAGACGTAATGTAGTTAATGGTCCGCTTTCGAGTTAAATAACTTGTAACTATTAAGGACTTGTACTTTGTTGTTTTGTTTCTCTAAAGACTTGTATTTTTTTTATAAATGACTAATTTTTTTTTGAAAGGTAAGAAAAGAACATTAGGCTACCCTCCTCGCAAGGGGAATACCTAATGTGTCAGATACAAGAATGGAAGTAAGAGAATAGTTATTATAAGGAGAAATATCGAAACTAGACATTACTAGGGTGCCCTACATTGGCTATCCAATCAGCAGCGTGATTTGCTTCCCTGAACACATGTCTGACTTGGCAAGAGGCAAATTGAGTGAGCATAAGCTTACAATCAGCAAGAATATTAGCAATCTTCCATGGAGTAGAACAAAGATTATTGATGGTGTTGATAACCAAGAGATTTTCTCCTTCAATGATGATGTTGTGAATACCCGATTGCAAAGCAATCTTGATACCTTGGTGCAATGCAGTGGCTTCGGCAATAAGAACTGAAGTGTGGCCAAGATTGAAGGTTTGGCATGAAGAAGTTGGCCTTCATGATTACGGATGATGACACCGGCAGCTGCATCCAACCCTCGAACCGAACCAAATGTGCCCTATATTTTCCTAGTATCGCCCTGTATAATACACTTCTATACACTACCCATTCCTTTTTTTTCTTTCCCTTTTGCTTACCCATTCCCCCTCCCCCATCACACTTTTACCTTCACTTGCTTGGTTGCCTCCATACTCCATACTCTACACCACCGACAACCACCACAACCACCTCCATCATAAAAAAAAAACTACCAACTTCATTCCTTTCTCTCTCTCTCTCTCTTGCCCTCTACTACTTTTTCTCTTTTCCCCCATACACTCTGATCTTCCCTTTCTCTCTTTCTTCCCACCATTGAAGACACCCATCGAAAATTCCGGCAATCTGAGTTCGCCAGCATAACACCTTCCCACTAGAAATCCAAAAATCTAGCCCAAAATTTGAAGTCTCGACGGAAAATATTTTTGACGGAGAAGACAGCTCAGGTGTCTGTAACAACACAACCAACCACATGATTAGGCGTATGTGGTTGATGATTGTCCATGTTGTGAGGCGTCTGCCACAAATGTTGGTACCTGCAGCTAGGCATCTTCTACAGCCGCCTGGATGGTGGTGAAGGCGTCAATTACAGACACCTAAGGGAAATTCTGTATAAAAAAATAGAGGAAGAAAAAGAGGGAGATGGGTGAAGATAGAGAAAGAGAGCGTTGTGTACTGAAATTTGGTCTTCTCTGGTGAGGTGGGCTTCTCCGACGACGATGAATAACACTCGGGTTAGGGAAGGGGGACTGTAATGAGATAATAGGGAAGGTAAGGATGAGAGAATATGAGAGTGGAAAAGGAAGGAACGGGATTGGGGTATACAAATACATGTTAGGGAGATACTAAGAATTTTTAGGGCAGTGAATAGCAAAACCCTTTTTTTTTGTTCCATTAAGGACTATATATATAAAATCGTTAACTTTTCTTGATTTATTTTAACGACAGCGCTAATAAATGATAAAAAAAAATTGTGCATATATAATACAATAGAGGGTTAGAATAAGATTTGTTAAGAAACAAGATTATGATTTCTCCACTTTCACATATTCCTCGACACACCTATCTCTATTTTTGTATATTAAGCAATTTCCCTTATAATATTTTAAAAGTCACTTTACTTATCCCATTATGATATTACTCATAATAATTGTTATTTAATATTTATGAAGGGAATTTTTTAATCCGATGAAAGATAAATATAGTAATATCCCCTTAATTCGAACAAGTTCTTAGTTTTTAGTTCTTTAGTCTAGCCTATAGAATCAACATGTTACTAAAATTTCCAAATTTTAAGTTCGTTCCATTCTAGCTTTAAGTTGTAATGGAGATATCCCTCTTCTATGCGATCACTAGTGGAATAAAGTTCAACCGCTACGGTCAAAACCGGGCTTACCGCTGCAGTTTTTGACCGCAACGGTTGGACTAGCAGCGGTAGCCAAATTTTTGCTGCTGCGGTTCCGAACCGCATCAGTTAATAATTTACCGCTGCGGTTTTGACCCAAAACCGCAACGGTTAATCTATTAACTGCTGCGGTTCTGACCCAAAACCGCAGCGGTTAATCACCCCAAAAACCAAAAATTTTTTTTTTTTTTTTTGCATTTGTTCATTATTAATCAATACAAAATCAATAATATATATCAATACTCATTTTATTAAGCATATTATGCTCAATTGAAGCACAAGAATCCTTTACAATGTCTATCAATGTAGCTCAACTTAGCATCCCAATAAAGAATCCTTTACAATGTCTATCAATGTAGCTTAACTTAGCATCTTAATAAAAAATCCTTTAAGATGTCTATCAATGTAGCTCAACCAACGAGCCAAACGTCCTCCTCAAGCTTGGAGTATTTGACTGTGTACAAGAGAACAAACATAAATCACTTTCACAGAATTTTCGTTCATTCATGTAATCGATCTTGTGTGGTTTTGTTTGACGACAATGTGAGCCTTTTGTGCCACTTGACAGTGTTTTCTTTCTTCTGCTGTCAGTGTGCTTACATACTGGTCAGAAAGTAATACATACCGGTCCATAAACAACAATAGCACCCGTGTTCTAGTAGTCTTTGTGAGGAGTCTTAAACACATATTTCACAAAACCAACCCAAAAATGTAATCTATCAGCATGAATGTTACGTGAAGAAGATATATATCCAACACAAGCACTTTTTCCGTAACTTCCAATTTCTATGCTTTGAACAAAACAAGCAAAGATAACAAAGTGTATTGAGTTATAAACATGAGAAATGACAAAAGAATGATTTTCTCAAGATAGTACCTTCGTAAATGCGGAACCACGAAAGGTACAAAGGTCAATGAGAAGTAAAGTGGAAGGGTTTTCCCGAAAGTAGATGATCTTTGCATCCATATCGTGAGCTAAACATGACTCGCGTATCCGGATGAATAATGGAGCAGGGAATTATGGAGGACACCGAATCTTGGACCCCTCTACTTGACATGTACGCCGATAATGAAGCCACATCCACCGAGCTGCCTCTACAACAGTCTCGACGGCCTTGTACACAAGTGTGCCGCCACCGCCCTGTTTTCGAATAAATTCTTGATAGGATTTTGGTAAGCTCTCGGGACGCATTATGAATGAATACATAACCCGAGTAAAGTATCTCCAAGTTAGATGGTCCACGAAAGTTCAATCTCGGTTGTTAGTCGAAAAAGAAATCCAACAAATCTAACATGATCTGACCATGAGTTCAAAAAATTAAAGATTCTGGATCAGAAATGAGTTATAAAAAAGAAACAGAATCTTCTATTCAGAAAAGATGAACCGATGTGTAAAAGAAAAAAAGTAGCGCACTGTATTCTGACCATGAGTTCAAAAAAATAAAGATTCTGGATCAGCTGTGCAGAAAAGATGAAGCTCACTATAGTCATCTTAAGCTCACTGCAGTCTCATTTGATTCAAAATCTGATCAATATCATCCTATTCCTATACATAATTCTAGATAAAGAAATAGGATCATATTGATCAGATGAATTAGCTAATGCAATTGGTGTCATTTACAGGGTTATACATATAGTGAATTACAGACTTTACAATTCATTAAGCTGTTAGCTGCTTTCCCAAAATTTTCTTTGGAATATTAAACAAATGCGTCAAACGTAGCAAACCATGCAAGAAATCGGGGGGTTTCTCGGACAAGAAAAGTTCAATATATTTACAAGGTAGAAAAAGAATATAGTGAAGCAGCTAAAGCATAAATTACCTGAGCAGATGACAAAGCAAAAAGTAAAGAATCCCCGTGTCTCCAATGAGTTCCCCAGAAATGAAATTTGTTCTTGGATTTAACAGAGTTATAAGCACACTGACAGCAGAAGAAAGAAAACACTGTCAGGTGGCACCAAAGGCTCACACTGTCGTCAAACAAAACCACACAAGATCAGTTACATGAATGTACAGAAATTGACTTTAGCCTAACATTGTTACATGCATATATAAACTGAAGTAGAGACATACAAGTTTCTCAAGTTCTTTGAGAGCCAACAAAAATATCAGGCTCAAAGAACTTCCCTTAGAATGACAACCTTAACTATTCAAACACTTGCGACCATATTTGGAATATTAGGTAACTTTTCTTATCGCACCGGCCACCCACTACACTCGCCCCCACCCCCCCGCACTACCCCCCACCCCCTGCGTTTCCCCCCCCCCCCGCACCGCCCCCACCCCCCGCACCGCCACCCACCCCCCACCGCCGTTCCGTGCTAACCGATTGTTTTTAAGGACAATTAATGTATCGATATATCCATTTCAACAAAAGCTCTGGTGGGCGTAACTTCTACCATTTCTAGTCGCTAATTATTGCAATTCGAAAGTAGCAACAGAACCGAACAGAGCACTGTTTTTCTTTTATTTATTTATGCAGAAAATTAACCTCAGCACAGTGGAATTTTAAGAAAGGAGACAAAGAGGTAAATCAGGAGCATTAATTTATCATGGCTTTACAATTAACCAATTAGAAGCAAATCTAATCCATATCAAATCAAACTAATAACCCTTAATCATCAATTTCACATTAAAATCAATGAAATTCATCAAATTTCACTCCACATCATACAAAAAAATCGGATCCAATTCTCGATAAATTCAACTCAAACAATTCAAAATCATCAAAAGCACTAACCCTAACCCTCAATCCCTCAATTCCATACCTTAGATAAATACTGAGCTGGTCCTGACGTAGTAGTCGCCTCCAAAAATCGATCCAAATTCGTCGGGTCGAAGCACAATCATCGATTCCACTCGATTCTCCAACGAACCGGAGTGCAATAAAAACACACACAAAAAAAAACGAATTAAAGAGGAGTCCGATTATCCACATTCATGACCAAATTGAAACTCAACCAAAGTCACCTGCATTGCTTCATTATCGCATTGCACAATAAGACTAGGCTTATCATACAATATGATATGCAACACGAGCACTATGCACTTACAATCACATTGACAATTAGTTGATCATTCAGTGAAGATAAAAAAAAACCTAATTCTGCTCCATTTCACATCTTTAGTGGACAGTGGACACAATCAACATACCACAACACAAATAACATTTCCCTTGATGGTATACATTGTTGCATACTACCCACACCCTGTATCACATATTGAGATCAAATATCAACCCACTACAAGATCCAAACTTTTACATCCAAATCAAAGATGCCCACTTTTTTTTGGAGTATATCCATCACAAATTTGCACAAAACAACAAATCAGTAGGCAAAATAAAAAAACTAGAAAAGAAAAAAAAGCTTTAGAATTTCAAAATCACCTGAAAAATTCTCGAATTTCTCAAAGGAGAAGGGGATGGAGGTGGTTTGGTGTGCGATCTTCTTCAAGAAGCTTCCGCACCGCATCGGCATCGTTTTGATGAGCATGCCATAAAATCGCCGAAGTTCTGCTAACCCTAGCTTTCTCCTTCTCCTTTCTTCGCCTGATCTGGTGGCTATTCGTGGCAGTTCGTGGATAAGAGAGAGATAAGCGACGGCGATGAGAGAGAGAGAGTTGTTTCCGATCTCACGAACCGTAGTGGTGGTTCAGAGAGATAGAAGGGAGGAGGAGTGGTGGGTGAATTGTGGGTGATTTGTGGGTGTTGAGGAGAGAAGTGAGGGGATGAGAGAGGGAGAAAAAATCGGCTGGGGTTGAAGATCATATATGGGCTTTCTTCGTTTAGTGGACTTCATCTCCGTGTCTTATTAGCTATTGCGGTTCAGAATCGCAACGGTTAACAGAGAACCGCATCGGTTTTGCATTATGAGCTATGGTTTTCGAGAACCGCCGGCGGCTTATGTCCCTAATTTTCCCACCCAAAATTTCGAGGATTTACCGCTACGGTTCTCTTAAGAACCGCAGCGGTTGTGTTGTGACATATAGCTTTTTTTCCACTAGTGGATGAGAAGCTATGTCAGACTTTATTTCCTTTACTTGTGCATTAACTTTGTATAAACACCTCGTTAATTGTTTTTCCGCTTGCTCAAATTTTTTCTCATTATTCCTTTTTTGCAATGCTTTCCCTAGATTAATTGATTAATACCCATACGTTACCTAGGAACCCTTAATTCTAAGAGTCCATAACTCTAAGTGTTATACCCTCAAGGCACTTCCCTAAGCAACATGGTCTCATTTGTTTGTGAGCATTTTTGCATCAAAACCTTCATTCAAGCGAACTATGACAAGTGGAGGCGCAAGCTACTATACAATTGCCAAGCTGACCTTTAAGAAAATTAATACCAAGGCTAAGTTGCAAAAGCCATTAAAGTAAGATAGATGGATCCCAGGCTTGCGTTCTTCTAGAGACATTTATAGCTCTAAGATGTGCTAAAAGCCTAAAACAATAATAAGGAAGAAAATGTTGATTTCGCCTTAGCAGTTCGTTTACAGAAAGGAAATGTTATTTTAGCTATTATATATCATCGATGTACTGGTTATTAATTTTTATGTTGCCTCTTAGACGTTGGTTGTCAAAATAATTATCCAAAAACTACACTGGAAACTAATTCTATCTCAAATTTAATTGTCCCCAAAAGGTCTGCTACATTCGATTTCTACACGCTTTTTAAGATAATTTGAAAAGTAGAGGATAAATGGGTTACATTAATTGATGGTGTATAGCCAACTTTGTAGAGAAAGGTAGAATGTTTCTCAGAATAAGAACGAAGAAATATTTGATATTGGCTGAAAAAGGAAAAAGGAGCAAAAATTTGGATTAGAGGGAGTTTCATTTTCAAAATGCTACAATAACCTCTTAAAACTACGTTAAAACATTATGTGGGGTCTCCTTGGTAAAAGTAGCAGTTGTTACTTGTTAGTTGTTGCATCAATTATGAGGTGTTGTACTATTCTTAGCTATATTAGATAATAACAGTTAGAAATTAGCTATCCAAAATTAGATTTTGAAACAATTAGTGCTTTATAAAACTAGAAATTCGGTTAGTAAAAGAAGAATAACGAACTACTCTATCTTTCACAGAAGACATTATCCAGCCAATTTGTCATTTTGATGTTTTGAAATACTTTACACATATCCTTTCTGGGGTCGAGGGGATTGGAAACACATCTAAACTCAAATCTAATTTTTCTTTCTCGTGAATATAATATTACATACTATCCCTCATCACATCTGCTATTCATCTGTCATTTCAACTAATAACAAGTTACGTTACTATCTTCAATCATATCTGCATTTTATCTTTTCTCGATCAATATATTATTACTCCACTATATCTATCTTATAAATGGCCCATCTTCGACTTCCTTCTCAATCTTTTTGCCAAAATAAAAAAGTTAAATGTGTATGAGAAAGAAGGAGTATATTCTATCTTAAAAGACTACTTGAAAAGTTACCCTTGACAAAAGGTAGAATGGGTTACATTGATTGAGGGTGTATAGCCAACTTTGTAGAGAAAGGTAGAATGTTTCTCTGAATAAGAATGAAGAAATATTTGATATTGACTGAAAAAGGAAAAAGGAAAAAGGAGCAAAAATTTGGATTAGAGGGAGTTTCATTTTCAAAATGCTACAATAACCTCTAAAAGCTACATTAAAACATTATGTGGGATCTCCTTGGTAAAAGTAGCAGTTGTTACTTGTTAGTTGTTGCATCAATTATGAGGTGTTGTACTATTCTTAGCTATATTAGATAATAACTGTTAGAAATTAGCTATCAAAAAATAGATTTTGAAACATTTAGTGCTTTATAAAACTAGAAATCCGGTTAGTAAAAGAAGAATAACGAACTACTCTATCTTGTTGGAACATTTATAGTTTAAATGTGTCCGTTGATGTTATGTGATGAGAAAGAAGGAAAAATAAAAAGGCAAGTCAGTAGAGCGCTCGCTCTCCATAAGAGCGCACTCTCAAAGTTGGCAGGGATTTGGAATTAGAGCCAAATTCTTGACAGGGCTGTGGAGCGTCCGCTCCTGCCTAGGAGCGCCCGCTCCAAAGGGGAGAGTCCGCTCCTGCCTAGGAGCGCCCACTCCAAAGGGGAGCGCCAGCTCCAAGTTCGTCAGTTTTTTCTGACGATGCATTTCTTTTGTGAAATGGTGCGTGTCTTTTCGTGTGAATGGTTGCGTCATTTAAGTATTTTCTTCTGTAAATCTTCCCTAGTATATATAGGAAGATATCACATGTGGAATGGGGTTAGAGAGATTTTTCATGCTTGCTTAAAGTGAGAGAACATTTATAGTTTAAATGTGTTCGTTGATGATATGTGATGAGAAAGAAGGAAAAACGAAAAGGCAAGTCAGTAGAGCGCTCGCTCTCCATAAGAGCGCACGCTCAAAGTTGGCAGAGATTTGGAATTAGAACCAAATTCTTGACAGGGTTGTGGAGCGCCAGCTCCATGAAGGAGCGCCCGCTCCATAGGGGAGCGCCAGCTCCAAGTTCGTCAATTTTTCTGACGATGCATTTCTTTCGTGAAATGGTGCGTGTCTTTTCGTGTGAATGGTTGCGTCATTTAATTCTTTTCTTCTGTAAATCTTCCCTAGTATATATAGGAAGATATCACATGTGTGGAATGAGGTTAGAGAGATTATTCATGCTTGCTTAAAGTGAGAAATCATTTTCCCATGGTACTTGCTTAGAGAATGAAATTTTCTTGTGTTTTCTTTGAACAAAATCAAGCTACAAACTCTTGTTGGGATTGTTTCTTGTTAACAACCAAGATTCAATGTTTCTTCTTCGTATCTCATAAGTATTACCGTGATGCTCTGTTGTTCCTAGTGGGTCGGTAAATAACTTATTGGAAAGCGTATTAGTACGTGCTTGGAAGATCTAATATCTTGTTACTCATTGTTATATCTACACACACATCTAACAATCTATAAGTTATTTATTCCTTGAGTAATTGGATCTTCCTTGGGTGAGATGTTGCTAATTTTATGAAATTGGAATGTCATTATTAATGGAAAGAGAAGAAGAATGTTACAAGACAAGAGGCTGGGAATGATGTTTTTCACAATACTCATTTGCATGGTTGAAGGAATTTCAAGTAAGAGGTTTCTTGTTTTATTTACTAAATCAAAACTTGACATTTTCTTTTGTTAATACTAAAATGAGGAAGAATATTGTTATATGTATTTGTTTTAGTATTAACATGTTGTTTCGTCAAGTTTTGGTGTGAGTAATTAATTGTAGTATTAATTATTGTTATGATCAAAACTTGATTAACATGATATTTTCTTTTGTTAATACTAAAACAAATACATATTGTTACTAAATCAAAACTTGATATTTTCTTTTGTTAATACTAAAATGGGGAAGAATATTGTTATATGTATTTGTTTTAGTATTAACATGTTGTTTCGTCAAGTTTTGGTGTGAGTAATTAATTGTAGTATTAATTATTGTTATGATCATATTCTTTCATGTTCATGATGTGACCATGTTTTGTAAGATCATGGTTGTGTTTGTTGTAATTTCGGTTGTCAAGTGGCGGTGTTAGCATCTTTGTCATGAAATTATGACATGTTTCTTCATGATGTTTGACCATGCTTTGTAAGATCATGGTTGTGATTGTTGTAATTTCGGTTGTCAAATGGCGGTTGTTAGTTGCTTTGTCATGAAATTATGACATGTTTTTAAAGGTAATTTTTTTCCAAACCATGCATGCAAGAATTTGATCTTCATTTGCAAAGGTAATTTACTAATTTTGTCCAAACCATGCGTGCAACATTAATGCACGATTTTTGACAATTTTTTTTTATTTAATTTATTTAAATAAAATATATTGTTATGTTTATGTTTATGGTTATGAATGGGCATATGTAGTGTAATGTTCATTTCGGAACATTATGAAGATAAATTTTGTTGTTCATGTTGATATTTCACTCTCTCAAAATCTGAACTTTTTTATTTTGTTAATACTAAAATGGGGAAGAATATTAATTTATTTGGTTTATTTTAGTATTAACATGTTATTCTCATGATTTTGATTTGAGGGTAAAGATGATGATCATTTAGTTTATTCTTTGATCATGTTATAGTTAGTAGGTTACTATCACTAATTATGTTTTTGATTATATACTCATGGACAAATTATGATGTTTATTTATTTTTATTTTTATTTTTTAAAGTAAATGTGTTTATTATATTTTGTTGAGTATATAATTGTTGACATGAACATGAACTTGTGGAAATTATAAACATGTTGTTTGTTAGTAGGCCATCCTTGTATGGGCTATGTGTTTAATTTCATTTTCACCATGTGTTGTTTAAATGTTATAAATGTGATTCTATGTTCTTTAGAATATTTATATTTTAGACATGTGGTTAAAATGGTTATTAAATGTACTTCTCAATTTTATATAAGTTGGGTGATGTTTATAATTTACAAGTTGGAAAATTCAAAATATTGATTTATTTCAATGATTTTGTTGTAATCACTAGTATAAGTGTTTATATTTTTTTGTTAATACTAAAATGGGGAAGATATTAATTTATTGTTTATTTTAGTATTAACATGTTATAAATTTATACTAGAAATTGATTATGATTTATGGAATGTTATTATTTCATAATTTTTTCACTTCTTAAAGTGACATGTGTTATACTTGAGTAAAGTATAATGAAAGACATGGTAATTAATTATTTTAATTTATGAGATCATTAAGTTCATGATTTTGAGGAAATCGATTGTATAAATCGGATTATGTATTAAATTTGGGGGCAATGGAATTTTGTCTAAATTTGGTGTTGTATACATATGATTTTTACCAATTTTGTTTTAATTGAAATTATTAAATGTCTTGGAAGATAATGGTTTATTGTCTTTTATCTAATCTATTTAAAATAAGGAGTTATGTGGAAATAAATATGTTCTTCGGTTTGAGAATAATAATTTGGAGTGAGTTAAGTCTTTGGTTTAGGGATTTGTTTCTTACAAGAAGATGATAATTTTTTCTTCGAGGAGGTACTTCATGGAGGAGATTTTTCATGGAGGAGGTTAATTCCTTGTGATCCAAGAAGTATACTTACGTGGTTGTTTCCATATAATAGTCTTGGTTTAAATAGATAAGGTGTTTATTTTGTTAATACTAAAATGGGGAAGAATAGTAATATATTTGATTGTTTTAGTATTAACATGTAATTTATTCATAATTGATATTTGAATGTTATTATCTCTATTATATAAGCCAAGGGGGAGCAATGGTGTCCCCCTAGGCATTTACATAATTGCTCCCAAACAAAAAAAAAAGGATATTATCTCAGATAACCCTGACTTATAGGCCTTTTTCCAATATAACCCTGACTTTGGCAGCCCTGTCTCCGATAACCCTGAACTTGATTTTTGTCATTAAACTTGACGGAATTTGTCACGGCGTTAACTTGGTTTGACTTTTGCTAAATTCATCTCTTTCTCTCTCTTGTTCTTCATCTATTCTCTCTCTTGTTCTTCATCTCTTCTCAAGCATTCATCAATTTTTCCCAAACTCATAACAAAATCCATATTTTTCCCAAACCCATTTACCCAAAATCATAACAAAATCCACATCCAACCACTACTCCCAAACCCATTTAGGGGACAGTGGGACACACTCGTATCGATTATACTCCATGTCCCGTCAAAAAAAAATAAAAAAGATTATACTACTAGTGAACTCCGAAAATCCCTTGGTGTTTCTTTTGTTCTGCTCCCCTCTCCCTGCACCTGAATCTTCTCCCCTTTTTCTCCATTGAAGCAACATCAGTTGAATCGCAAAAAGACGGAAAAAGAAACAGGTATTAATCTCTTCTCCATATTCCCCAATAATTTCCTATCATTTCACCATTCTTTTCTTTTTCTTTTTCTTTTCCAATCCAGCAATTTCCCTATATTTTCTAAGGGGTTTTCTCTAATTCTGAAAAATCAGATGGCAACAAATGCATCAACAGAGGAGCCGATTCCCACATCGGCGGTTTTAATGGCATCATCAAAGCACATAGGATTAAGATGCCGCGATGAAAATGTTGCGTTTTTGAAGTGCAAAAAGAAAGACCCTAATCCTGAGAAATGCCTTGATAAGGGTCAACAAGTCACCCGTTGTGTCTTTTCCTTGTAATTTTCTCTCTCCTACCCTAATTTTTATAATTTCTACAATTTGATTTTTTTTTATTTAATTGTTAGTATATTGTTTTAAGCTGTTTAGGGATTACATTGTGGTGGGCTGGTGGGTTTATTGATTTGTTGAGCTAAGATTCATCCTTTTGTTATTTTTGGATTGGTTAGGAATATTGATTTGTGGGTTTTTTTATTTTATTGGGATATTATTGGTTAGGGATATTTGTTGAGCTGTTTAGGAATATTTTTTTTTTAATTTTTTTTTTGTTCTAGTTTTGGAGTAGTGGTTGGATGTGGATTTTGTTATGATTTTGGGTAAATGGGTTTGGGAAAAATATGGATTTTGTTATGAGTTTGAGAAAAATTGATGAATGCTTGAGAAGAGATGAAGAACAAGAGAGAGAAGAGATGAAGAACAAGAGAGAGAAAGAGATGAATTTAGCAAAAGTCAAACCAAGTTAACGCCGTGAAAAATTCCGTCAAGTTTAATGACAAAAATCAAGTTCAGGGTTATCGGAGACAGGGCTGCCATAAAGTCAGGGTTATATTGGAAAAAGGCCTATAAGTCAGGGTTATCTGAGATAATATCCCAAAAAAAAATCATTACAGCTCCAGCCATCAACACTAAATCAACAATAAATCACGCATAAACTTGCCAAAATAATTTCAATCATATCTCTAAAAACCCAATCAACTGATATAATTGCCAAAAAAAAAGATTCATAATAAAAAAATTACCCAAATTAATACCACATAAAAATAACAAAAACGCAGGACATTCTCATTACATACAACTCAAAATTGTATTCACGGTATTCCAAACAATTACAAACACAAACTCAACACAAAATCAATTACAAACACCAACTCCACAGAAAATCAGTTTTCATCATTACTTGGAGCTTCAAGTCAGTCCCAAATTTGCAGTAATTTCACCGTCAATCAGGTACGCAGATTGTAAGTTGAAAATAAGAGTATGTATAATGTTCTATATTGAGTAAATTTTAAGAATATGTACAATGTTTGAGTAAATTTAAAAATAACACTATAATTGAAATTCAAATTATGTATGAAAAATTTACAAGTTCATTTCAAATATAATTGAAATTGAAAGTGTTAACATTTAGAAAAAGAGAAAATTTTAGATATGAGACTGATGAACAACTATCGAAATTCTTTGTGAAATCAGAATTTAAAAGTTAGATAAGGGGAAAAAAAACTGAAATTGGTGTATACTTTCCGGATAAAATTTGGGATCATAGAGAAATTACTGATATCTAGATTTAAGCAATTATCTTTCTTTGTTAGAAAATAAAATAGACCCTAGAACTAGATCTAAAGTGTAGTGCATGCTTTCACTCTGCCGCGACATCTGCCGCCTGTTTCGCTGGAATATCCGCCGCGATCGCAGGAATATCCGCCACGTCATCTTCCGCCGGAGACGTAACCTCCACGGCCTCCGTCGCTGCTACCATCGCGGTAAGACATCGGTAATGTTAGATGTGACGAATGGAGGTTCAGGTGAGAGGACGGAGAAAAAAAGAGGGTCGAAATTGAAGCGAAATAGAGGATGAATCTGAAGAGTATCAGATTTCTGGGTTGGATAACACTCATAACAGAACAGTTCCAGTTTAAGAGATTTATTTTTTGGTGCCTTTTTTTTTTAGTGAGAGGAAGAGGAAAAGAGGCGAGAGAAAACTGTGAGGTTCCATATTTGTTGACATCTATTGTTTATCTTACTATTATATTAATTTATATAGTGTTTTAGTGGTATAGTGGTTATTCTGGGATAATGTGATAATTATGTGTATTATTCTGGGATGATCCGCACCACTCTATAGTTGTTTACTAAAGAATCTCTATACTATAAGGGAAGAGGGGAGCAACAGTGTCCCCATCTGAAATCACATTTTTACCCCTGTTAAATAAATTATATTTTAAGAAAAAAACTTTAAACAACACTCCTAAACAATTCAAAGTCAGCACAATCAATGCATATCAACAAAAAATTGACAAAATTATTTTATAAAAGGAAATTCCCAAACAATTCAAAGTCATCACAATCAACATAAAATTGACAAAATAATTTTACATAAGGAAATTTACCATAAATTTAAAATGGCACATACATATGATTATATATTGATTAGAAAAGTCCATAAACAAAAAATTAGAAGTGTGTTATTGAAATACTTTATCGACAATAATGTAGTATGTAAAAACTTGATGATGATTTATAATGTATTTAGAAACTTATATTTTTTTATCAATAAAATAAGGCTCTTTATCTAAAGTAACATTATCGAACCATCACATAGTTTCAACTCCAACTTTATGTTAAAACAAACAGAAGGTTAGTGATATTTAATTTCTAATTGCTTTATGCATTATACGTGCTTCATTGATTTCAAATTATTTACTCATAAAATAGCACAATCAAGAAGAACTGAAGTTATATAAATGTCGTAGAAAATTGATTTGAAAAGAAAAAATTCAATGAGTTTACTGTGAAAGAATAACCAACAAAGAAAATAATTAAAGCACGCATCGCGTGCATAAATTGCTAGTGTTTATAATGGCAAGTCACAACATATTAGATCGCGACATTGTGGTGTTTGTGATTTTATAAACATGGAGTCGTGTTAATGAACTTTTATATGTTTTGTTAACTTGATGAATTTGGCCAAAGTTGTTGTCAAGTTATGTTATATAAAAGTAGGGATGTGTTTTAAGCCTTAATTAAGTAAATTGCAAATGAGGAAAACTCAATTCACGTCTTGTACAACGCAATATCTTGAATTCAATGAGGATTCCACTTTGTTTGTAATTTGGAGCACTATAATATTTCTAATTACATCCCAAGGTTAGTGCTTGTTTTCGCAATGTTGGAGGTTGATTAATTTCTTAATAAACCTTTGGTTAGTTTCTCGGTTGCGAGAGCATGTTAAAGAAGGTTTACCTATATGAGTAAGAAGTTTGGCCGCTTCACCTGGTTTGGGGCTTAACTAGGAACACTCATGAATGTGGATACGGACTCAAGGCCTTTAATGAAGTCGAAGGTGACAATGTTGTTTGTGTATGTTTGTGTGTATATCATCATCGAATTTTCATATGGTTGAGTGATTCAATGCTTAGTCAATCATTTCAATCGAAAGTTTGTAAAGTATGTTGTACTAAGTGAAAATTCAATCTTTAAGACATTTTCATTTATGCACAAGTTTAGTTGATTTTGTGTAGTTTGCAAGTGTACGGATTTCAAAGCATTTCTATAAATGGAGGAGGATTGTTGGAACATTTATAGTTTAAATGTGTCCGTTGATGATATGTGATGAGAAAGAAGGAAAAACGAAAAGGCAAGTCAGTAGAGCGCTCGCTCTCCATAAGAGCGCACGCTCAAAGTTGGCAGGGATTTGGAATTAGACCCAAATTCTTGATAGGGCTGTGGAGCGCCAGCTCCATGATGGAGCGCCCGCTCCAAAGGGGAGCTCCAGCTCCAAGTTCATCAATTTTTCTAACGATGCATTTCTTTCGTGAAATGGTGCGTGTCTTTTCGTGTGAGTGGTTGCGTCATTTAAGTCTTTTCTTCTGTAAATTTTCCCTAGTATATATAGGAATATATTACATGTGTGGAATGGGGTTAGAGAGATTATTCACGCTTGCTTAAAGTGAGAAATCATTTTCCCATGGTACTTGCTTAGATAATGAAATTCTATTGTGTTTTCTTTAAACAAAATCAAACTACAAACTCTTGTTGGGATTGTTTCTTGTTAACAACCAAGATTCAATGTTTCTTCTTCGTATCTCATAAGTATTACCGTTATGCTCTGTTGTTCCTAGTGGGTCAGTAAATAACTTATAGGAAAACGTATTAGTACGTGCTTTGAAGATCTAATATCCTGTTACTCACTGTTATATCTACACACACCTCTAACATATCTTTCACAGAAGACATTATCCAGCGAGTTTGTCATTTTGATGTTTTGAAATACTTTACACATATCCTTTCTGGGGTCGAGGGGATTGGAATCACATCTAACCTCAAATCTAATTTTTCTTTCTCATGAATATAATATTACATACTATCCCTCATCACATCTGCTATTCATATGTCATTTTAACTAGCAAGAAGTTACGTTACTATCTTCAATCATATCTGCATTTTATCTTTTCCCGATCAATACATTATTACTCCACTATATCTATCTTATAAATGGCCCATCTTCGACTTCCTCCTCAATCTTTTTGCCAAAATAAAAAGTTAAATGTGTATGAGAAAGATGGAGTATATTCTATCTTAAAAGACTACTTGAAAAGTTACCCTTAACAAAAGGCTAATTTCTATTATCTATACCAAATCAATACCAGGACCACTAAAAATATGTAATATTAAAATACTTCTTCACCTAACACTACTTCTTCATCGAACAAGCTTTGGTACATTAGCTATGTTATCGGTGTTAGGAAAATCTGAGCATCAAACAATGTTATTGTTGCGGCAATCTAGATTTCACAAATATTTCATGGTGGTTGGTGTCATGTGTGTTCCATGTCTGACATGTACCAAAGCATGTTTAATACACCCATATACATCTTATTATTACAAATGAAATGCCCTAATTTTAATAATATTTAGATGTTTTTTATACACTAAATAAAATTACATAGTTACAATCTTCCCATACAAAGTAGAATTCTTTGATGAAAAAATTATAAAGTAAGTAATTTGAATATTAGGTTGACATTGGATGATATTAGGTCAGATTTAGACAAACAATCTTTTAAAACTAGCTTTTTATGCACGCGATGCGTGTGATGACATTTTTAGGCATAACTATTACTAAGTAGTAAGGAAATAGAAAATGAGAATTAGTATCTAAGTTCACCTCCATTTTGTGAATAAGATTCTTTGAAATATTTACAAATAGTATTTAAAAACACTTTAATAAATAAGTATAAGTAATGAAATAGTATTTCTAACTACTTTTTTGTTGACTTTAACTAATCTTCTTGAAAATCCAAGCGCACTCATCAGCCCAGTCAACTTCAAATATGTAATCAACAGTATGTCAGTATGGTACTGATTAATCTCCATGGTCTTACTTGGTGGACGTAAAAACCATGAGTATTCTTTGAAACCGAAAACTTTCATAACTTTGTTGAAAACTGTTGCTCTTCCATTAGGCTGCAATTGATAGAGATATTAGTTTTTAGTTGCAAAACGATATGAAATTAAAAAATGTTTGAAACACTTGACAAACCTGTTGAAGTAGTGATTTGATTTCAGTCGGAGTACACCGCAACATGTGCTAAGTTAGGTCATTCATCAATGTTACTCCCATTCCACCACTCTTGTCAGAAATAATGAGTCGAAGCATTAATCTGATAAATGGGAAAACACAATCAATAACATTTATGAATATTTGTAATATATTTAGATAATCTTGTAAAGTTTATACCTTGGAATAGTTGCAGCATTTGTTAGGTTGCACCGTACACATCTATGGACCGTTTGAGTGATGATGATTTTTCTTAGACAACGGTTACATGCTTCGTAAATAATGTCATCAGGTTGTGACTCAATACGCCTCACATGAGCGACTAATCGACAATAATGAACCTATCATAGAAAACAACAAATGTACGTTATTTTTTTTATAAGTCCACTAATAAACAAATTGAAAAGGTTTGTAGTTATTTACACTCTTGATAGTAGGTAATTTAGATATCCGAGTACGAATGGCATTATAAACTGCAATTGATGAATGCATTGCAAATGGACATGAGCGGAAAGCCGTAATCCGTTTTTGTGCCAGCTTCTCCGTGTCATACCTAAATCAACAATATGTGAGAATCAGTTTGCTATACATATTAATGGTGCGTAGAATTTTTTTTTTGTTTAGCTGATTGGTGTGAAATTGAATGTTGCATACCATGCAGATAATAAAATGGTACATTTGTTCTCTATATTTAAGTGTATTCTGCTGTAATAGCCTGTTGTAAGATATACCCCTGTTCACATAAATGATTCCAAAAATTAATCTTGTTCAGCCATATACGTACACAAAATTTAAAAGCAATATCTTTGTTGTATGAAAGGGGATGTTATTCGTACCGTGGTAATTTTTCACATGAAGCCCACATGCGACAACAATTGAATGTTGTTTACCATAATCAAATGGTCCATCTCCGAAGACATGAACATAATCATTCCAAACCGTTAATTTGATAATGATCCACCTGGAAAGAATAAAGTTATGTAATCGTTAAAAAAAACAATGCACCATAATATTCAATTGTGATATTAAATAAAGAACATGCACCTACGTGTTATCCATTATTGCAACATCTCTTTTAAAAGAGTTGTTTCCAACCGGTTGAATCGGTGATACATCAAGGAGTATTCCAATGACATCTGAGAAACGTTCACCATACATTAAATATGTGTTTTTGTAGTGACAACATGTATATGGTTGGAAATAAGTAGACTTTATCGAATAATCTGTCACTGCTATCGACATGACACCATAAATGAGATAAGGGCACTCTCTTGTAAAAAAAGACGGGCATTCCAGGGTCATCTTGATCTTCAAGAATAACATATGATGCATCCGTCAACAACATCAGTTTGTAATCGTGAACAATGTCATTTGTGTAATCAGCAGGCACTATCTGTACAGATTGGAGCACATAGATGTAGTCTGCTTGAAATCTCCCAAGAAATCTCTCAATATGAGGGGAGAATATAGTGCATTGTATGGCATCACCCTATAAAGGCAATAAAGATAATTAAATATTATGGGTGTAATAATGAGAAGCAAATTTGGCATTATAATAAGAGTAATTTAAAATATTTACCTCACTATCCACAAAAAGCATTTTCCAAATTTGTTTGCAAGATCCACGATGTGTGAAGGTGAAAATGTCGAAATTATGAACCAATCGTGCCCGCACATCATATTTCCGTACTCCGCAAGGAGCAGATGGGCAAAGGGTGTACATTGATATTCCATCCTAACAATTATCACAATTACATGCAAATATATACAAAACATCACTGTCAATTGATATTATAAAATCTAAAAATTTGCATACTTTATAACCATGTATAAACTACATACTATCACAAAGTGTAATTCATAACATTTATTAAATTTCATGAAAATATGGTACTAAGAAATATTTAAATAAGATACACTATGTAGAAATTAACAAAACTTCCTTATAGACAATATTTTTTGTGAACACTCCTTCCTTTCCTCTAATCTTCCCATTGTCGACTGCAATCTTTGTCGTGTTCTCAGAGATTCCACGCGAAAGTGCAACATACAACTGCCCGTGGCTAAATACATGATCAGGAAGATATATCCCAACATGTGGGATGGTTTGACCTTGAGACTTGTTTATAGTTAAACCAAAACTCAACTTTACAGGGAATTGCTTTCTGACCATCTCAAAAGGTAACCTAATATCTTCAGCAGTTTTCAACGGAATTCTTGGCAAAAAGACCCTGTTTCCCCTTGCATGTCCAGTTAAAATCTCAGCATCGATGAAATGATCCTTTAGTGAATGACAAAGTAGTCACGTTCAATTACAAAGACCAATTTTAGGATCGATATTCCTGAGTAGCATTAGAGGAACACCAGGTTTCAGTTTGAGCACATGTGGAGGCAATCCTGACGCGACAATTGAATTTAGGAACTCTTACTGATACATGTTTCTTGTATCATCAGGCACTGAATCAAATGAGTAGTATGTTCGTCCTTCTCCGAGAAATCGTTCTATAACCTTGTCATTGATTCTATCAGCATCTTCGTTTAATGGAGTGATGATTGCCCTTGCTACCATAAAATTTCCGTCACCGATGTGTTCATTTAGATTGGGGAAAATTTGATCAATCAACCCATCAATCGAGGTATCAACAACAGTAGGTATGACCATTTGACTCGGCAATTTGATCATATCATCTGAGATGGTAGGTTCATCACCATTTCCAATAGAGAGTAAGAAATTAGAGAATCCATTGTCATGTATAGATCTCATGTTTTCTCTCAATTGCAGAACGGAAATATGATTCCATAGTGGAAACCTTATTAAGGATGCGTCAATCATTTGAGCTCTTGTTCCATTTCTCACAACATGTAGAACTTGCCTGAAATCCCCACCAAACACAATTATTTTCCCCCCAAATGGCAAGTCATTTCCCATTAAATCCTTAAGTGCACGATCAACTGCTTCAAACTGATACCTATGTGTCACTGGTGCCTCATCCCATATAATAACTGAAGAATGTTTTAGAAGAATGCCGGTTTTCGAACCCTTTGTAAAGGTGCATGACGATAAGCTATCTGGTTTTAATGGTAGCTGAAAAGTTGAGTGTGAAGTTCTCCCTTGGTGCAACAATGTGGTAGCAATTCCAGAAGTTGTTGTTGGGATAACTATCTAACCTCTACATTTTACGGTAGCTAATATAGCTCGTCTGAGATATGTTTTTCCCGGTACCACGGACCATCAACGAAGAAAGCACCACCATTTTTCAAAGTGATAGCATTCATCACTGTGTCATATGCACGTCGTTGATCGGCATTCAACTTGCCTATGCACTTGGTATCCTCAGTAGGAACTGACACTGAGAAATACTCCTCCATTATTTCAGATAGCTCATCAATGTTTTCAACGGATTCTGGTAAATTTGGCAATTCATTGTAGTCTGAAATTGCTTTCCTTAGCGGTCGTAATAAGCGATCCAAGTCTTTAAGAAGCTTGTAAGTTAGAAGTTCATTATTGTTTGTCGTGCTTGAAGACGGGTGATCCTCAACCAAGTGTGGGAAGAACTCATCCCACAATGCACGTAACCCAGATGGTTGGCAATATATTAAGATAGCTGCAAACAATCGTCTCAGTGCCGAAGGCATTCTTACCTGACATGCTTCTGTAAAACATTGGCGTATGCTTTCATCATTCTCAATAAGACCTAAGGACTCAGCTGCAGCTCTAAAAGTAGGGTGGGGTATCCCATTGACAGTCCTTAAATGCTCATATGATTGTGGCCCTTTGACATGGTTTAGTAACATTCTTAGGTAAAACCTTTCCGCATCCAGAGGCGAAGCTACATACAATAGACCAATTACTCTCTGCATGGTTTTCCTTGGGCGCCACTCACGTGTGGAATTAATCCATCTATATTTTTCTGGGAATTCTCGATATAGGTAACCTCTAGCTTCAGGATCTATTGAATTCATCTTGAAAAACTCAGTCAACATTATTTTGGAGCTCCTTGGGTCAGCCAAAACACTTTCGATAGGCTGGTTTCCTTCGAATCTAACTTGGTGCATGTTCGGCAAATGAACTTGCAGACGGTCTACAAACGGGTTCATCCGAGTCATTGGAAATTTGTAAAATTTCCACATAGCTTTAGGTGCACAAATCCATTTTGCATCAACGAACTGTGCAATCTCATCCCCTTTATGAACTTCCATGGAAACTCTATCTGAACCCTTATCGATGTATTTGTATAAATATTTGACACACTTAATGCTGCTGCATATCTCTACATTAATGTGACAATCATACTTATTCACAACCATGGATTATATGGAACTACCCACCGATTATCTACAGTTACTCGCGAATTCTCACGTAATGGTACAGGTGGAGTATCTTGACGTCGGCGGTAGATGGTATATGAGTCATTTCCTTGCTTTGTACAATTAGAGAATGACTTAGGAAACCCCTTCTTACAACTCCATTGTTTCATGCAAGGTGAACGTGAATTCTGTACACCACATGGGTTGTGAATCATGTGTTTAAGAATCCTTTTGCGGAGCTCTGGCTCTTGTTGTTGTCCAGGAATTTCCGCTCTCACTATTTTATCGTAATCATCAGGAGTGGTAAGCTTGTCACTTTGGTCAAGAATTAGTAACATATGAACATGTGGAAGACCTCGTTTTTGGAATTCAATCATATATACATAAGCAATTACTTTCCCAAGAACGTTCCTTTCCAACACATCCTTTTTTAACTCCTCAAGTCTGGCATGAAATACCCTTGTTAGCAAGTCTGGACGATCATGAGGTTGTTGGCCAGGTAGTAATTCTGCTACTATTTCTGGCCACGATGGATTGCACGTCATAGTAAGGAATATGTCTGGCTTGCCAAATTTTTGCACCAAGGCCATTGCATCTTGGTATCGCTGATGCATATCTCGCGGACTTCCAACAAATGACGATGGAAGTATAGTTCTTCGTCCAACATTTTCTACATGTAGGTAATAAAGTGCACAAAATAAGCTTTAAATAATATAGATGTGTATATATTTGTAGACCATTACTGGTATTATGTGAAATCTATCATACCTGTATTATGTTCTCCAGCATTGTATGAATCCTCTAGTCCCTTGTACAAATCTGCACGAATTGTGTCTTGGTTGAGTGCAATCCATCTCAAATTGGATGCTTGCATCTTTACACAGTTGTCCACAACAAATTGTTGAGTTAAGCGGCCAGCTCTTCAGATAATAGAATCATAACATTCTCTCATCTATTTCAAGTATAAGTTGGTGAAGAAGTTAGAGTAACCATAATGATTAACATGGAGGATGGAGAATGGTTGTCATGTTGTATGTACCTGAAACATATACGAATAGAATTCTCGACATGTTATCTTCTTGCCAGTCATAGATCTAGTGTTTAAATCCCAACCGTAAGAGCCGTAAGGAAATAATAGAGGATATTGTAGTGGATCGTAATAGCCTGCAGTCTCTTTGATAAACATGAGTCGTCCAGTGACCGACTCTACCATGACATCCCTTTCTTTCAGGTTGGCAATATCATCACCCCCGACAACAACTGCTGCAACTTGAGAGGCTAAAGGCATTGAATAATTATGTTGGTTAGGAGGTTGCTCTTTTATGACAAACTTGCATTCTTGTATGTCATCTCGTTGAGCAAGATGTCGGAGAATACGGACAAAAGGATTGTGCTCGTTCAAAATACTTTTTATCCTATCAATGATATCCGCTCTTAACGTTGCATTTTCTGCCATTCGATGCTCATTTTCATGCTCAGTATCATATATGTACATTTGAAGGAATCGAGGACGATCATTTGAGTTCAAAGGTAATAAACCACCAATACGATGATAAATTGAACCATGAGCACGATATGTGTACACACCTTGACGTGCATCGGCTAATTCGTCATCTATAACGACTCCCATTGAAGTGAATGCAAAAACATGACTATACTTCTGAATGTTCAGTCTGAAATGTTTCCCATCCTCTCCTTGATCAGAATATAGGCCTAGTAGAGCAGATGACAAAGGGAATTCAGGTAAATCGATCTTCCCGCTCAAACAACATAATTCTGATGATTCACAACTGAAAAGTCGTGCTTGACAGTGTGGACATGTTGTCATTGGAGGTAAAGTGAATATGGGAACCCCCTTACTCTCTTGGTAATCCCTTGCACAATTGTGATATCCACGTCGCCCAACCATCCAAATCCTTATTCCCGGAAGTTGCGGCTCCGTATTATTGACATTGGAAGTGCTACTTTCACCAACACAGAAGTGTCGAGTCGGCATGTTACTTTCAGTTACAATCCCAGAATAATTGTTGGCATTAATGTCAAACAATAGTTGCACTGCATAAGAGCTCGTATAAATCAGTTGAGTAATGAAATTTTAGGCAAATGTTTATGTTTAGTTTAGATACATACGGTTATGTCTTCCATGATCATGTGTGACATGACTTTGGTGATTAGTGATGTCTACCATAGGCATCCTTATATTTGAAGAGGTAGGCACATCACGTTGATTCACAGGCTGATGTTGTCTTTCAGTGGTGGGCGAGTCAAATTGAATATGCAGAGGTGTTACACTATCATCTTCTCGTCTACCTCGTCTTCTTGCATTTTCAGAATCTCTTTGTTCAGGGGTCATTGAATTTCTTCGTTGCCTTTTATTTTCCATCCATCTAGTCCTACGTTCTTGAGTAATTTGCAATTCAAAGTCGTCCATTCTAAAATCTATATCGTATCAGATGTAATATTCTTAGTTTAGTCTGTATAATTTAAATAGGTTATAGTTTATATATGTTGTACTTTAAGTCTTGAATGATATTTTACATAAACCTTTTGACCTTGATAATTAATCGCTATTATATAATAGAAAGAGATAGGTCCAAATATATGTAAAAGTTTCATTATATATAGGAAACACTACAAAAAAGGAAAGTAATGCTCTTCTCAACTGTCATACTAATACATTTATACAAAGTAGAGGATTAGTCTACAATGAAACTTCAGGGAGGAACACTGTGAATCTGACTGAATCATATGACTTGTCTTTCACCCGTCTGCCTCCTTCATGTCTATAAGAAGGGCCCTTTAAAGTTTAAATTGTTCAGTTTCCACAAACAATTAAGCTCCAAGAATAAGAGATTATTTGCTTATATTGTTAATGGGAATTGTTAATAGTTTTTTTTTGGGGAGGGTTAAATATCAAAGAGACAAATAATTGTTAAGGTAATTTGTTAAAGGTAATTTGTTAAAGTATAAACCAATTTCAGTTTTTTTCCCTTGTCTAACTTCTAAATTCTGATTTCACAAATTGATTTTTTAAATTTTCATCGTTTTAAATTTTCTCCATTTCTAAATTTTAACACTTTGAGTTTCAATTATATTTGAGATGAAATTTTAAATTTTTCATACACAATTTGATGTTGTAATTTTTTTAGACAAACAAAAATCGCAACTTTTTTTTCTGAAAATGGTTTTCGCAAAATGTAATTTTTTTTTTTTTGTGAAAATGGATTTTTGCAAAAGTTGTAGGCAAAAAATTTCGAATTTTTCCCCAAAATTTGATATTGGTTTTTTTTTTCAAATGGATTTTTGCAAAAGTTGTTGGCAAAAAATTTCAATTTTTTCCCCAAAATTTGATATTGGTTTTTTTTTCAAATTTTATTTCTGAACATGGATTTTTTGCAATAGTTGTGGGCAAAATCTTGATATTGGATTTTTTTTTTAAAAAAAGTTGTTACTTTTTACTTGTTTTCTGATTTCGTATGGTTTCGATTTTTTCCCCAAAATTTGATATTGGTTTTTTTTTTCAAATTTTATTTCTGAACATGTATTTTTTGCAATAGTTGTGGGCAAAATCTTGATATTGGAATTTTTTTTTTTTAAAATTGTTACTTTTAACTTGTTTTCTGATTTTGTATGGGAATTAATTAAATTTAAGTCAAATTATATAAAAAGCCCTTTTTGCTATTAGTCGAACATAACAGTTGCTATCAATTATGAAAATGCTCATAACTTGTCCGTTGATTTCGTATGAAAATGCTCATAACAAATTTGAAATAACTTGCAAGATTAAAAGAATTATGTACCTTTTTGGAAGTTCGGAAATCGACGAATGTGTGATATCCCGTCGAAATAGTATGTTTTGTGAGTAATTTTTGTAGTGTATTAGTAAGTTTTGTGAGTTTGTAATTATGAATGGTTCTTGAGAACAATGATTTATAAGTGAATTTAGTTGTAGTTTGTATTAGTATGATTTCTAGTGCATTAGTTGTAGTTTGAAATTAATTTTTTTTAGTTTTTGTAAACTTTCCTGATCATTTGAGTGATTTATGCGATTTGTATAATGTGATTTTCTCAATTTTATGAGTGATTTGTAAAGTTTCCTGATTTAAGTGATTTTTGAGTGATTGTTGTAAATTACTTTTCGGTAAGTTTTGTTTAAATCCCCGTATCAGTTTGTGAGATTGGCTTTGTAATTTAGAAAAGAAAGGGGGGTAAAATAGTCTCTTCAAATGAGGACACCATAACTCTCCTAGAGATAAATAAGACCAACTATTTAATTCCAAGTCCAGTCAGCTTTCGACAACTCTAAATCAAATGGTAATGACTAATGCTCATCACATTTAAGAAAACACAAACAAAAATTGCGGGCATGAAAATTGGATACATAGATGTCATGAATGCCAAGTTGGCGCCCAACGTTACGCATCAGAAATATTGTTGTTACCGCTGAAACAGCTCCATTTTTGGAAGTTTACACCTTTCACATACGACAACAACAACTTCATTTTGACTCCCCCATCCCCTTTTTTATTTTCCTTTTTTAACTGCCGTATCTTTACCCCCCTTGACTCTGACCTGGTTTATTCATTCATCTCTCTTCCCGCGTTTAACCCAGTCAATTTCTGCCTCCATTCTCTCTCCTAAACAATTCCTCTCTCTCAACCAACTCTCACTTTCGATTCCTTTCTTGCACGACCATCCCCCAACCTCTCCAATGACTCATTCCTCTCCTTTTCTTTTCTCTCTCTCTCCAAAAACCCCCCATTCTCTCTCCTCCCCTGCAACAACATCAACACCGTACCATGTCTTCTCTCTTCCTCCTCTTTTTCTCTCTCCTCTCTTTCCTCCCTTCTACACTCTCTCAAACCCCTCGAAGTACTCCCTCCCTCTTCCTTAATAACATTCCTTTACTGTGTGTTTGGTCGGATGGAAAGCATTTCCAATGGAGAGTGGTTTTCCCATGAAAACCATTTTCTAGCGGAAAACTCAATTCTAGATTGATTTTCCTTTGTTTGTGTTGTGTGTCATTTGATAGAGTGATCTTAACCAAACAAAGGAATAGTTTTTCTGAAAAACACTTTTCTCCCAAACACACCCTAAATACGAATAATAGTTATATAACTAACTGATTTGACAAGGTTTATCATATTTTCCTGCAGGTTTCTACATAAACTGCGGAGCTTCATCGCAGATTGAGTTCAACGGGCACCAATGGCAACCCGATTCGAGCTTCGTATCCGCAGGAACGAACAGAATGGTGCCGTCTTCCGGGGTTTTGCCAATTCTGTCAACTGTTCGATCATTTCCACAACAGAGAAATACACACAGGAAATTCTGCTACCAAATTGGACCTGTGATCATCTCTGCAAGATACCTGGTTAGAACCACTTATTTCTATGGCGGGGTTAATGGGTTCGGACATCGAAACCCGCCTGTATTTGATCAGATTGTTGATGGCACTTTATGGGGTTTGGTGAATACAACAGAGGATTATGCTCATAATATGTCAACTTATTATGAGGGTGTTTTTCCAGCTGTGGGGAAGACTATAAATATTTGTCTTGGTGTCAATCAGCTTACTGATTCTGACCCTTTTATTTCTGCTATTGAGCTGGTTATGTTGGAGGGTTCGGTTTATAATTCTACTGATTTCGGCAAGTTTGCTCTCAGCTTGATTTCTAGGAATAATTTTGGACATACTGGATCAACTATCCGGTGAGTGACGTTTTCGTCGAATTTACTTATGGTTTTGTTCGGGTTAATTACTGTCTGAACCTTGCTTCGTGTTTGGCTGTTGATTTATGCAAATTTATTGGTATTGATTTTTGATTTTGTTAAGGATGAGTTGAATAAAGATGGTCAGATTGAAAACTTAGCTCTTTTTTCTTTGAGTTTGTTATAAGAGAAAGAATCTTTCGTTGATGAGACTAATCTGAAGAATGAAATTTAAGGTCTTGGAGTATATTGTTTAAAAGAAGGTTACTAATTTATAATAGAGAATCCTTAACATTAGTGGTTGTGTTTGCATTTCCTAAATGCAATCTACATTCCTGGCATTTTTGGTTTATGTTTATGCTCATCTACAAGAAATATTTTGAAAACGCTGATTGGAAACCAGGAATCCTCCAACAGAAGGCTAATTTTACTAAAGTGAGTGCTAAAATGTAAGGTTTACATCTCTTGTGCAAACTCCAAATAAATTAAGTCCATTGTGGATCTCCTAAATATATTTACATTTACATGTTGACTGTACCAATAGTCACATTCCTGGTCTTTTAGTCGGGTATATTGCAAAAGTACGTTTGATGTGCTAGAACTGAGACCAAACTTTTGAGTGCAATGGTGATAATAAGATACAAGCTTACAACATAATCTTTATTTAGCCGTGACTCAAAGCTCAGATTCTGTTACAGCTGACTAATTTGATACTTTTGGAATGTTAGGTCGCCAAATGATCGATTTGATCGTTTTTGGGAGCCTTTTGGACCTCACCAAGCTGCTACACAAGTTCCAAATGTATCTGTCTCTGGATTCTGGAATCTTCCACCCGTTGAAATCTTTGAGACACACTTAACAGTCAATGCTGGACCAATGGAGCTTCAGTGGCCTGATGGACCTCTTCCAAACTCAACATACTACATTGCTTTATATTTTGCTGATGACCAAGTATCATCATCGGGGCAGACATTTGACATTAGCATCAATCATGTGTCATATATTCGTGACATGAATGTAACTTCATCTGGTGTGGCTGTCTTTGCAACCCAATGGCCCCTAGCTGGTCTAACAAGAATAAGATTCACCCCAACAGCTGGATCAAATTCTACTACTCTAATCAATGGTGGGGAGATTTTTAATGTTTTAGCACTTGGAAAAAGAACTCTCGTGCGTGATGGTACATCTCTTAAATCTTAAGTGCTCTTATGCTTTATTATTCTTCTCATTAGTTTCTATTTTTAGGACAAGCTGTTGTCTAATTTGCTTCTGGTCCCCTTCCCTTAAGAATCATCTTGTGGAACTAGCTGTGCTGAACTTTTACACCTAAGCCAGGGATGAGCTTTTCAAATGTTTGAGCAAAGAACTGAAGCTGGAGACTCTAAAAGAAACCCGCCTAGCAAAATCCTCCCTACAACAGGGTGTTGGGAGGTGGAGATATGCGTAGCCTTTCCCGTAACTACTTAATGTTAGTAGAGGTAGCAGAAAACAATATGCCTATATAGGTGCCAAAAAACTTTATCAATATATAGCACACAAGCCATCAAAACTATCTATTTTATAGTCACAGAAAACTTAGCATCAAGCTAGCTCACATTATCAACGAGGGGCAGAAGTGTTATCAAGAAGGAGCTTCTTTCTGTATAAAATGCGAGCGAAGTAAACAAGGCAAACTGCTTGATTAGCCATTCCAGATAAAAATCTAGCATGTACCACAATCTTAAGGTCTACCACTTATTTTCCCTCTATAACATGCTAACGATAAAACCTAAGCCGTGAACCTTATTGCTGTGCTGATTCCACCTACTGGATCATGCTGTGTTCTAGATAATACTGCTTGGAACACCTTGTCTTGGATAAGGTGTATACCATATTTTAACCAAAATTAAGGAGGATGTGACCTGAACATGGATTTCTTTATTTATCTAGATTATTTTTAGTATAGAAAAGTGCTTGACGAGGCTTGTTACTTTATCAATTCCGATGATTCTTTTGTTTCTTGCCTCAGTGATTGTGTTGGAACGCATCAAGCGCAGTTTCCTAAATCCTCCAGAAGATTGGATTGGTGATCCTTGTTTTCCTGCTGGGTACTCCTGGACTGGGATTACATGCTCTAATGGTACACGGGTTCGCATAATCTCTATGTGAGTTCTCATTCGATTATTCAGGATAAGAATACTCCTGCTTTTAATTGACTAATTATCCTTATCAGCACTTACTCTTTCCTTTTGTGACCAGAAACCTGATGAATATGGGCCTTTCAGGATCCTTGTCGCCTGACATAGCAAATTTGACTGCTTTGAACACAATGTAGGTACTGATCTCATAGATATTACACTAATTTATGCTGGAATGATACTTACTATTTTGTTTCATTCTTTTGACAGTGTGCTTCGAAATAATAGCTTGTCTGGACTCATACCTTCTGGTCTTAGCAGATTGAATCACCTGGAAATACTGTAAGCCCTTTTTTCTTTAAGCATGGATAATTGGGTGGGCTTGTGTGCAACTATGATTCTTGACATGTTTGTGCACTCGTGCACGTGTGTTTTCATAGCTTGATGCTTCAGACGTGAGATCAGCATTATTTTCCATTCATTGTTGTGATTTTAGTTTTTATCTGTTGTTCCAATATCTAGTTACATGGTGGTCCTATTGATGAACTGGGAAGTAAAAAATTATAATGAAAGCTGTATTATACTTTTTGATGGCTGTGGCACCAATGCTCCATTGATTGTAGAACTTTCAAGTACTGCCAATGGTCAACTACAGGAACTGCTCTTACATGTTGTATGGTGGGCTAGATGTGTTCATGTCTCTTATATGATGTTGCATCTATTTTAGGGGATTGGAAAATAATCACTTCAATGGAACCATTCCTTCATCACTTGGGGAGATCAGAAGTTTGCGTGAACTGTAAGTTCTATCTCATTTGAAGCTTTTATTCCTGGAAACGTGCTAATTTTAAACATCCTTTGTATCATCTGTGAATTAATTGATGACTTTTGAAAGAAAGAGCTATGAGTGGTTCCGTGCATGCTATCAGGGAGAGCATCTACAGATACTGTGCAAAAAGAGAGTATATATATGACATGGATCAAGATAATAGCTCTACTAACTATCAAGTGCTTTATGACATGTTTCAGACATTTTGATGAAAAATTATTGATGTGAACTCCCATCTTTACACAATATGAGCAGAATGTTTTGTTTAATAGACATTCTTTCGAGAATTCCCACATCATGCCTCACTACCAAGTCTATGCTCTATCTGTTGAATATTAGATTAAGCAAACCAACTAATTACTTGAAATTAACACTAATCAACAAACAATGGAAAGTGATGAAACTAAGCATAAATAGGGAAAGCAATGAAAAGCACACCGATTAACGTGGGAAAACCCGAGCACCGGGAGAAAAAACCTACCAAGCAAACACCTTTGATTAATGAAGAAAATAGATGAACAATACAAGCATTAATGGATGATTTAATGCTATTTTCTCTCTCCTCTTTCACTAAACCCTAGGTTGATCTCTCTTTTGTGTGAATGATAACCTAAAACATGAAAGAAGGGGGTTTATATACTAATAGGGGGTTAAAACAAATCAAGGGTCGAGATTAAAGCTTGGAAACGCAAAAAATCCCGACACATCTGAGTTGCCCGGGCGAGCTCGACGAAACGCCCGCCCGGGCCGAAATGAAGCCCGCCCGGTGCAGGGAACTCCTCGCCATTCTGCCTCGAAGGCAGTAGGTGCTTCAGTCCTAGAGCCCGCCCGAGCCCAAGCTGGCCCGCCCGGGCAGCTGGGTCGAGGGGGGTTTTGGACTTCCCTTGCTTGCGTGCTGGTGGGCCTGACCTTGCTCCCTTGCTTTGAGCCCTTGAAACCCTCCATGGTTGAGTTGTTTGCACAAACTCCACAAAGTAAGCCCAACAATCTCCCACTTGGAGATTTGGGCAAACCAAATTTGAAACCACCAATGCAACCCCATATGCACACCATATACAAACCCAAAACATCATCATCCAAACCCATCATGACCATGCTCTCACCTAGATGTAAACCCGAGCATTTTCACCATGCTCCCACCTAGACTAAGCATCCCCATGACATCACATCTCCACTACATCAAGGAAAAGACATTGAAGTTAACACCAACTCCAATACAAAGACATCAAAGTCTACACCGACTTTGATTCTCAACAATACCATCTCCAATTCATTTTAACATCCCTACACAAACCTACACACCCTCCTAACTCGGAGGTCGGTTCATCTAAAAGGCATCACAACAAAATGAAGATTTCTCCCTCTTCAACCAAGAGTTATCCACTTCCTCTCCAACCAAAGAAGCACATTGAGGTATAAACCAACCCCAACAAAACAATAATCACCTAAGCCAAAGAAACTTCTCATTGTTCTAGAAACAACCTCACATTGCTCCCACTTGAACAAAACACCCTTTGCTCCACTTAGGATTTCCAGGCACATCATGCTCAGTGTGCCGCCCTTCACCTTGTGTGCTTACCGGTCAATTTGCCACGGGATACCGCTTCACCGCGGTTCTCATCCTCGCCTACTATCGATAGATTCCCGACCAAACGACATCTTCCATGAAGTTCTCACCCCAATTCAGGGCTCCTTTCTTGTCCCCCATGGTGTAAAGTGTTCCATTTCTTGTCCCTCGAGCTATGACCATAGCTCCCTTGACTATCTTGCAAGAACCACCATCAAACACAACCTTGTGACTCGACTTGGCAAGTTGAGTCACCGATATCAAGCTTTTCTTCAACCTTGGAATGAACTTGACATCTTTCAACTCCAACAAGCCACCATGAGTGAGTTTCAAACTCACATCACCTTGCCGCATGACTTGCACTACCTTGCCATCCGCAAGATAGGCTTCTCCAAGCTTTCCGGATTTGAAATTCGAAACAACTCCTTCATGGTGAGGAATGGTGAGAAGAACCCGAATCCAAGACCCATGATCCCGAGCATCCCACCAACTCTTCGGATCATCCATGCTTACCATCAAAACATCGGAATCGTACTCCGAAATCACGTTAGTTGATGCATCTTTTTCATCACTTTCTTGAACCTTCTTCTTCCCTTTCCCATTCCCTCTCTTTGGACAATCTCTCTTCAAGTGCCCTTCATCACCACACCCCCAACAAACCATATGAGCTCCTCCATTCGATTTCCCATGCCCTCTTGACTTCGATCTTCCATGACTTGCATTTCCTCTTTGTTGATTCCTTCTCCCCCCACTTTCACTACTAGAAGCACCACCCAATGATTCACCGGATTCTCTCTTTCGAATGCTCTCACTCAAAATCAAGTCTCTCACATCATCATACTTGATTTCTCTTTCTTGGGAGGAGTTGCTAATGGCGGTCACCATAGTTTCCCATGACAAGGGCAAAGAAGACAACAAAATCAATGCCTTCACTTCATCCTCAAATTTAATATCAACCGAAGACAATTGACCCAAAATCGAATTGATCTCATTAATGTGTTCGGCGGCCGAACTACCATCAACCATCTCCATGTCAAACAAACGGCGCATCAAGTATACTTTGTTGATAGCCGACGGTTTCTCATACATACTTGACAAGGTTTCCATCAAACCCGCCGTTGTTTTCGCATCCTTGACATTGAAAGCCACACTCCGGGCTAATGTCAATCTCACCACACCAAGAGCTTGTCGGTCAAGCACTTTCCATTCATCCTCCTTCATACCACTTGGCCTTTTGCCTTCAAGTGGTAGGAAGAGATTCTTTTGGTACAAATAGTCCTCTATTTGCATCTTCCAAAAGCCAAAATCTTTCCCATCAAACCTCTCAAGTCTCACCTTTCCATCCTCCATTGTTGAATAACAACCCAAGTTCAAAAAATCACAACTTTATATCCACAAAGCAAAAAACTTTGAACTCCAATCAATAAATAACTAGTTTTGCATACAAATCTAATTCAACTTTCCCCCAAGTTAAAACCTTAGCTCTTGATACCAATTGTTGAATATTAGATTAAGCAAATCAACTAATTACTTGAAATTAACACTAACCAACAAACAATGGAAAGTGATGAAACTAAGCATAAATAGGGAAAGCAATGAAAAGCACACCGATTAACGTGGGAAAACCCGAGCACCGGGAGAAAAAACCCACCAAGCAAGCACCTTTGATTAATGAAGAAAATGGATGAACAATACAAGCATTAATGGATGATTTAATGCTATTTTCTCTCTCCTCTTTCACTAAACCCTAGGTTGATCTCTCTTTTGTGTGAATGATAACCTAAAACATGAAAGAAGGGGGTTTATATACTAATAGGGGGTTAAAACAAATCAAGGGTCGAGATTAAAGCTTGGAAACGCAAAAAATCCCAACAGATCTGAGTTGCCCGGGCGAGCTCGAAGAAACGCCCGCCCGAGCCCAAGGCCAGCCCGTCCGGGCCCACACGCCCGCCCGGGCCGAAATGAAGCCCGCCCGGTGCAGGGAACTCCTCGCCATTCTGCCTCGAAGGCAGTAGGTGCTGCAGTCCTAGAGCCCGCCCGAGCTGGGTACAGCCCGCCCGAGCTCCCTGGCCCGCCTGAGCCCAAGCTGGCCCGCCCGGGCAGCTGGGTCGAGGGGGGGTTTTGGGCTTCCCTTGCTCGCGTGCTGGTGGGCCTGACCTTGCTCCCTTGCTTTGAGCCCTTGAAACCCTCCATGGTTGAGTTGTTTGCACAAACTCCACAAAGTAAGCCCAACACTATCCTAAGTAGGTCTTATTTTTTTCACCTTGAAAAAATAAGTATCAAGATAACTAAGTTCAAAGAAGGGCCAATAAGTTTAGATAATGTTATGAATTAACATAACTTGAGCATCATTAATAGCATAAAATAAGGAAGAAGAAGAGTATTTGCTTGGAAAACTGAAATTACAGCAATCTAATGGATAAATACAAGCTTTCGAGAGGCTTGCTCTCTCCCAAAAGAACTCTTAAAAGTTCACTAAAAAGCACTCATCAATATTCAGCATGTCTTTCCCTTTCTCATTACCCCTATATATAGAGTATTTCCCTTAATAACCTACCTAGCTTATTCCCCAAGCTACTAATCAAGATAATACCTTAATTACCCTCCTCCTAATATCAGTTCATTATAGATAACATCAGATAAGGGCTAACAAGTTCAACTTACAATTAATGACAATTTGAGGTAACTTCGAATAATCGCCACTAAGTTCAGGATAGAAATATTTGGGTGAAGAGAACGAAGTGCCAAAAAGTCTCTTATGTACATCATGGATTTGGTAATTTATGGGCTACCTAGTTACTTGTCAAACCCCCCAAAAGTAATCATTGAATCAAGCATTTGCATACATATAAATTGAATTATCAAATCATTTTTCTGAGTGGCTCTATGCAAAGGCATTTGCTAGATTTGGCGTTGTGCTAATACTATCTTGGTTTATTTGACTAACAAAATGTTGGTGGATCTTTTTTCATACAAGTTTTCTAAATTATCTTAGTACCAGAAATCAGTACAATCTTGTAAACCCCGTAATCTGCAACTCAAATAAATTTTGGGCATCTCTGGCATGATCACTCTTCCCACCTTTGTTATTTTTCAACTTTTGCTTCATCGAGCATGTTTGTTATGGGAATCCTCTGGTTTGACAGAAATCTAGAACTAGCGCAATCAAAAGATGGACTTACTTTTAAGTTGATTGAAATTACCACTGTTAGGCAGCTTACTGAACCACCAATAAGCCAGTTGGACTGATATAGCGCAACAAAAGCAACGCAAAACAGCAGCGCTAAGTGAAATTACGAATTATTCTGTTGAACTTCATGCACATCAAATGAGATCAAGTTACATAGATGCTTAGCTGCTTAAACTAATACATTAGCAATTCAGCATACTTTTTGACTGCACCCCTTTCTCATGAGGGGATGTCCGAGGCTGGAAGATCGATATGTGGAGGCATTCTATTCACGACCTGCCAATGTCACTAGTTGACACCCAGTCCCAGTCTTTCAATACTGCTTATAGTAGTCAACCTCTGTTGTATTATGATGCTTGATGATAGCATAGGCTATCTCTAACTTCATTGCTTGACATCATGCACTGCTGATATGTATAAACAAAGTTATTTAGACTGTCCTTGACAATCGTAAATCTTTGTAACTTCTCTGTTGTCATTTTAATGTGGAAAGGTTTCTAATCTGCACTCTTTTGGCAATCCTCACTTTCACCACTTAACTAATTCACACACTAGAAGACATTCATTCTTATTAACCTTGTTACAGTCATATGTCCAGTTGTCCACATGGGATATTTAGATTGGTCAAAAGTCTGAGTTGGTACTAGAGTGCTAGAAGTATTAAGAGAAAAGTACAGGGGTATCTAGGATATATTGACCTCGCTCATGTTCATTGAAGTTTTGCGCATTAACTAAATATAATCAAAGAGAAAGCTATGATTCTGTAAAAATATGATAGCACATGGATTGGTTGTCATTGCATTCCTTTATTTCTGTATAAGGCTCTATCAATTATAGTGCTAAGCCTAATAATGCTCCCTCTCCAATGTTATAATGACTTAATTCTTCTATATTGCAGACATCTGGAGAACAACAATCTAAGTGGAACAGTTCCTAGAAGCCTTCTTCAAAAACCTGGGCTGCACTTTTCGTAAGTCTGAAAATCCTTGTGTCCTTATCACTTGAGGTGCACTCGTTCTTCAACATAAAAACCTTGTTCATTCCGCTTTTCAGGTTCACTCCCGGTAATCGTCTTTCACTGCCGGGTGGACAGAATAGATGATCCTTTCTGGTTCTACATGGCTGTCACTAGGATGCGAAATTATTATTTGATTGATTATTTTGTCAACTTCAAACACAGCTGGAAACTGCTTGGTATCTTCTGCTCTTCGTTACGTTTTCAGAACTAATTGTCTGAATCTGAGTAAAAGCTTCTGTGCTTGAAGTACTTGGTACAATTAAAGAAGCTCCTCTACGCAGCCTGAGAGTCCGGCTGTCATTTTGTTGTACAAAATTTTTTCTGAGAGGTGCTTCTGACTTTGTTTAGCTGTATATGGTCCCCTTCCTCCAATAGAGAGGAAGGTAAAGAAATGGAAATGGGAACACCTTGTTTTGTTTGTATACTATTTTTATCTGTTTGCTATTCTGTTTCATTATTTTCCTGTGATGAATAATTCATGTAAATCTAACACCTGTTTGCTGCACGTATCATAGTTTCTTCTGTTTGTTACTAATGCAACAAACAGACCATATTCGTCGAATTAGCTAGCTACGTTGCTTTCAGCTGCCTAATTTGCAAAGACTTGTTTATTACCACTACTGTTTAAAATTTTGCAATGCCGAAGTAGAGGGAAAGAAATGAAGCTATCGTCTCTAGCTTTGGTCGAGATCTTTCTGAGAAGCACGATATGGTAAACTGTTTCCTTGTGCAGATCATTTTCGTTGGACTAAACTTATGTTGTGATTTGTTCGGAGGAAAACATTTCTAACTGAATTTTGTAGTCTACAGTTTTGTGAGTATATTTCATTGTCCTTTGTTTGGTTCGTTAATGAGAAAAATTAGAAAAGAAATGAATGGAGATGCAGCGGAGGATGAAGGAGAGGAGAGAAAGAAGGTAACAAATGTGGTGGAAAACGTGACAAACCTGCCTTAAACAAGAAAAATCGCTTTAGACTCCTTGGAAAAACTATTGTACCTATCTTAATACTTCCTCATTTCTAAATACATACAACATCTGCATAGCAACCACCATTCATCTACCAGCCTTATCCCATATTTTTTCACAAATGTATAAGAAAAAATATAGTTAAGTGTAGTCTTATCTTATTAGATTCGTCTTAATGCATACTCATAAGATCAACTTTTTATAATTTTTACTTGTACATTATTAGAGATATTAAGGACAAATAACGTAGTGCATTGGATAGTGTGTAGACAAGAAATGTTGCATATATTTAGAAAAACGGAGGGACTATATTTATCTTGAAGTATTTTCGTTCCAACCAAACATAGCCATAAAAGTGTACAATATTTGTATATCTCAGAAGAGTAGACTGATGGGTTGTAGATAGAAGACTATTGGATTGTGAGAGTAGTAAGGAAAAACAAGCAGAATATGCATTCAGTTACTTTTGGTGTACCCTCCTTCTGCCTTGTCTCTCTAGGAAAAATACACTTTACAGTTCACACTCCACCTTCTTAGTTCTTCCCCATTAATGAAACATCTGTTAGTATTATATGAAAGGGAACAAGATACTAAATTCTTTGCTAGGAACAATGTTATTGCTTTTGTTGCTAGGTCAATCATGGACATCTTCAGGATGGGTATATTATTTTAAAATATTAAAAAATGATGAGATTTGAGAATTGTGATTTTGGTCTTGTTTACATTTTTAAGAAGCTTGATCTAGTGACCCAAAAACCTCTGAAACTGTGCTGCAGTTGACTTAGATGTTAATATCAGAAAGAGTTAATGCTCTCAGATGGTAATACAATTATACAAATATATGTGAACTTGTGCAATATGATCAATCTTCAATGTATAGAACTGGAACTCTGGAAGGTGACCTCCTAATATTAATTGATTCTTTGTAGTATTAATAAAGATATTTCCGTAACGTGTTCTAGAAATACCCGATTCATAACAGTTATGAAAAACTCTTGTCCCTAACAATAAAAAAATATGCACGAAAATAGTAGTATATCTAATCAATAATGTACTACCTTATCAATTCGATATTTTTTTTTGTGTATTTTGCTTTCTTCCAATAAATGGTAACTTTAAATATCAATCAAACATTTCCCAAATGAACAAAATTGGTAGAACTTTTAATCTCTTTATTTTTCTGTTTTGACTTGCCTCCAAATATTGGGAAGAGGAGATTGATTAGAAATTCAAACTAAATCCTGAGATTCATATTTTTATTTGGACCTCTAGTCAAGCACATCAAATGCAGTTGCAATGAATGGATGACATCTAGTAATCAATACAACATTAATTGTGAATACCATCCAACACAGACAATGTCAGTCAATGTACATGGTAAATGATACACTCATATCAGATCCACTAAAACCAAATTTCCTGAAAAACATGAATTATAAAAAAAAGGGAAAGAAAATAATATACCTCCAAAAAGGAGAAAAAAAGGGAGTGGAAGAGGATGGGGAAGAGTGGGGGTCAGAAAAACTTAAAAAAGGACAGTTCATGAACATAATTTAATTAAGAATCCTACTGATTCACCAACTGATTTGAGATTTGACAACTAAACTCAAAAAATACAAAAAAAAATAAAAAAAAATAAAAACTGGAAAAAAAAATTAAAAAATCCGATTTTTACCTATCAAGCTTGTTTTTCTTGAGAGGAAAGAGAGGAGGTAATGAGCTGCTTTTCCCAGTCTGAGTGCAAATGGGTACATTAACCATAGGTCTAATTCTATAAGTAGCTGACTTAGTTCTTTCTAAACCCTTTTTAATCCTTCTAATATGTTTCTCTCTAGTAGTCATATTTCCCTCTTTTTCTTTCTCCTCTATTGCAGCAGCATCACCTAGAGAGCTTGAAGAAGATGATGATGATGAAGACGACGACGACGGAGACAAAGTTGATGATCTTTGTTTCTTCAATCTTAACAACTCTTTCCATAAAACAGTACATTTTGGTGGTCTTGGTGATGGGTCATCATCAACAAACCATATCCTTGGTTCTTGTTGTTCTCTCCCTAGAACAATACCACTTGCATTAACATTATGATTATTATTATTCACCTGTTTAGTCTTATTTGCATTCGCATTATTGTCTAGATCTCCTGAGGATTTGAGGTTGATTTTCTTGAGCTTTTCAGCTGCATGGTTGATTTGCCAGTAGGGTAAGAGTTTCCCTTCAAAGAAAAGTTCATCTGCTGTCAGCATTGCTTGACTTCCATCTACACTGTTCTTGCTTGATAAGAACTCAAAATCTGCTCCATTTTTAACCATTTCTCGCTCGAAATCGATCTCCAGCTCGTCTTTGTCTAGCGATGAACCCGGGCTTATAGAGATGAAACTCTCATCATCTAGAAAATCTGCTGAAAATGAGATCCTTGGACTTGCCATTGTTGTTGTTGTTTCTCCCATCGATCTACTTCTTTCAGGAGACACCATTTTTATGTTTTTGTTAAGGTTTTGTTTTGAGAGAAAAGAGAGAGAGAGAGAGAGTGTGTGTGAAAGAGAGAGGAAGGGGTGATTACTGGTGGGTGAAGGTAGTTTTTTTGTTTTCCAAGTTTATAATAAAGGCAAGATTGAAAGAAGATGGTTTTTTTGGGTGTTTTTGGTTTAGTTTTGTTTAAGTTGTGATTTAAGAGTGTGTTAAAAAACTTTAGGTGATCTTGTAAGGTCGAAACAAATGAGTTAAGATTCTGTTTAACTATATGGGAACAGAACTGCACATGGACACACTTGGATGCTAAAAGACAAGTGATGTTCTGCCTTTTTTTCCTTTTTCGAAGATTTATATATACTATGCCAGTTTTTAAATACTGTAATTGTTTTGTTTGAATTTTATAGTTTTTATTACACGATTTTGATCATTAATATATTTAAAAACACGATGTATTAGTAAGAGCAAAGTCATAATATTTTGATATGTATATTACTAAGAATTTAAGGTAATAACATCTTACAAGATTTATAAATTTGACCCACAAAGTCTATTAACTATTTGGGCGTACAAGCCATGTATTATTTTGTTGTAGCACGTGCCATTGACAAACCGTACCCTAAAACCCTAGGTTTCCTTTTCCTATACATAACCCCTTCCATCCTAAAAACTGATAGCACTTTTAATATAACCATAAAATTTCCTCCTTCTATTCCATTCTAAGCTACCTTATACTCATAACATACTCGTAATGTCCTCATGTTCACGTCATCTTAACTAAATTTGGATCAATTACTAAATTACATCAAAGAAACAAGTGATCAAATCGAAGTCTAGAACTAAGCAAATATTTACGAAAGACAAGTGGTAAAGACTGAGAACCATTTGATTCCTCGATTAATTTGAAAAGTTTGACCACGTCTAATAAGATAAACTTTGGATAAAATAATGGATTTTGATAGTCACCTTAAAGCAATGTAAATATGGCTATCACTTTTATCTAATTAATTTATGGGATTAACTTTAATCTAATTAATTATAATTTCAATTCTCTCATTTACATAATTTGTCATGATTTTAATATATCATAAGAAGTACTAGTAAAGGCCATCTATCCGTTACTTTGATGCACCCTAATAAGTCATCACTTAAGAATGTAACTAGCTTCATGTCTTGCTTATTAGTTTATCATTTAAGGATTAGACATACGTCATTAAACCTTAGGAGTTTAATACTTATTTATCTTTTGTTCGTATTTTATTTTTATCGTTAGACATTAGACATATTCATAGTTTTAATTATGTCAATGATATTTAAAATGTCAAAATGAGTACAACACAAGAACAATGAATCACAACCCTTATATAATTATATTGCATGAGCTTTAGTCTTATTATTTGTGGGTAAATAAGGTAAATGTCGCATTGTATGGGTCTTAAACTATATATATATATATATATATATATATAGAGAGAGAGAGAGAGAGAGAGAGAGAGAGAGAGAGAGAGAGAGGGAGTAAGTTGAGATCCAATGAGAATGATCTTATAATGAGAAGGGTGAGAAGGAATCTAGACCCTTCAATGCTAATAATCCAATGAAAGAAATAAAAGGCCCTTCATACCTTCAATCATATTATTTCCCGCTAAATCTTCTCACTCTCTCTCTTCCCACTTTAATGGCGACGACCACAACAACCTTAATTCCTTAATTTCCCAACCAAAACCTCTCACTTTCATACTTTAACCTCCAGCACCAACAACGACATCAACAACCTAAAAGCTTCACAATCCTCTATCTCTCACCTCCTCTCCTCGATGCAGATGCCATTGTACCACTAGCGAATGCCCCTTCAAAAGAATCGCCTTCTCACTCCTCATCTCTCGGTCATCACAACAAGTTCCAATTCGTTCTCAATATTGAACAATTGAAAACTTAATTCATGGGAATCGAAGTTCAATCAATTTGTATCGTCGGGAATTAAAGCGTACAATGATCTTCGTATATGATTAACTTTTCCCTTTTGATCATCTTATGCACATTTAGTTCAAATATTATACACATCCCTTTTAAATATTGTGCACACATTCAATTAGAAAGTTATATGTATTCAAATACACACACACGTGTGTGTGTGTGTCCAAATCCAATGAGAAGAATCTTAAAATGAAAAGGGTGAGAAAGATTTATGTACATATTTTTTGAACTGAATATGCATATTTTTTGTATTATATGTGCATATTACAATTTTCAAACTATAAGTATATGCTCTCGAAAAATAAGATTCACATTCAATAAAAAATGATGCACATGAAAAAAAGTTGCATATTTAATACAAAATATATGCACAATTTGTAAAAAAGGAATGCAAAAAGTGTATATATATATATATATATATATATATATATATATATATATATATATATATATATATATATATATATATATATATATACACCAGGATAACGCCAAGGATCTGGGGAATTTTAACAGATATATTTAAAACTTGAAACAGAAAGCATAAAGTAAAGTAAGGCGGTTGAACCGGCCATTGGTTTTACAGATAAGACTTACAGAGAGTCTTGAATGAAACTGAAACTTTAAAGAGTGTTACAATTTTATGTGAGAGAAAGAGGGAGAGAGAGAGAGATTTTAGAGGAGCTTGTATTCTTTGTGTTATGCTCGCCTTGAACCGAAGGAGAAGCCTCAATTTATAGGCGAGGGAAAAGTAATCTTTGTCATGTTGAAGAAGCGTTGATGAACAATCCGTCTTCTCGCTTTACACGTTCCCTTTGTTTTTGTCTTTTGATGCTTTTTACGGTGATGAATAGTAATACTTTACCTTTGTTTGGTTGCTTTTGACCTTTTGCCGCCGATGCGGAATTTTGTTCGTTGTTGTGGTGTCTTAACCTGAAGAGGCTTGAAGATAGTGAAATATTCTCTCTCTCTTTTTTTTTTTTTAAGTCGGAAAACCAGCATCTTCTTCATCGTCACCGAGGTGGATGGAGGAGTCCTTTGTTGATGCATGTTCGAAGTAATAGAGGATTCGGACATACTATTAGCTAGTCGTCGTAGGATCCGAGCGTAATCTTCAGGGTTTTAGCCGAAGCAAGCAAAGAATTTGCTCGTGATTTTCGGGCAAGAAACCGAGATTGTTACGCCCTGTAGTCATTGTACTGTGTTACAGTTTTTCTTCAACCATTCTTTGATGGTTTGGTTCAAGAATAGACTGTGGTGTATTGAAGTTCGACCACCATCTGATTTTAAATTTTCTTTGGAGGACCAAGCCCCCTTGATCCTGGTTTGTTTCGAGGAACCATTGACAAACCCAAGCTAGGAAGATAAAACTTCATTGAAAACAAACATAAGGCGGGAAAACGCCTTTCTATATCTGAAGGTTTGTACTGGGTTCGAAAGGTATTATAACTTTTTGTAATGTCAGGGTGAAGGATTTCAGTAGAGGAGCCGTAGAACTTCCACCATTGGGCAAACCAAGATGGCAGTTTTTCTGGCTGTATAGTTTTAGTGTTGAAGTAGATAAGCCATGAATGAGATAGCCTATTATTTTGTATTAGAAATGTGGAGAACCACGCCTGCTGGTAATCCCAATAATTAAAGGTTTTACAATGTGGGAAAGTGTTATTGAAGCTAATGGGGAAGGCTTTGTGTTTCGACAGGTCTTGATTCCAGTCTTGAGGACTAAGAACTTTTAGAATTTTAATGGTTGAATAAGAGGGCTCAGCTTGCTCATTCTTATAAAAGAAATGTTTGAATTCAGCGGAGCCGGTAACCTCAAGGATTGTCTGGTAGTATTCTGCAGTTTTAGTACGATCCCAAGGCTTATAGAACCAGTTTTTCCCAAAGATATTTTGTATGGAGACATAGGGATCTTTATCATGATATCCTTGTTCAATTGTTATGATATTCTGTGAGGCAGTTTTAACAAAATATTCTGAAGTCTCGTTTTTCTTAGGTTGTGCAAGCACAACTTGAGAGCTATCAGTTTTATAAAACTGTTTTTGAGGGAGGGTTTTTTGGGAAGATTCTCCTTCCTCCGGTTTTGAAATGATACTAACATTTTTTCCCGTAGGGATTTTACCTTCCGTTGCTGCTTTGCTTGTGCTTCCTTGGTTTTGCATAGAGATTTGGAAAGCTTGGATGAGCTGGGGGTGTTTTAGGATGGACGAAGGATGCTCAGAGATGGAAAGGAGCCATTCCTGAACTTCCTGTGTTCTATCAATAGAAGAGGTTTCACTCTCATTATTCTGAACTGCATCGTACCAAGTCTTAATGGGTTTTTTGTGCGGTGCATATGGTTTTTTCAGGAGGAGGTCGGAACTTCTCTTTATCTTTTGTCTTTCTAGGCATTTCTGTAAGAAATTCACGGGTTAAGAAGTCAGGGATAGAATTCTCTTCTCCTTTTATATGCTCAATATCAAATTCAAAAATGCTTAGGATGGACTGCCATCTAGCAAAAACATGTTTTACAGCAATATTTTGGACATCTTTTTTTTAAAACAGCTTTAGCAGCTTGACAATCAACACGTAATAAGAATTTTTTATTTAACAAATCAGATTGGAATTTTGTAATACAGAGAACAATGGATAATACTTCCTGTTTTATAGTAGAGTATTTTAACTGAGTATCATTCCAATGCCCTGAGGTGAATCTGATAATGTATTCCTTACCATTGTCGACTTGTTTTAAGATACCTCCATAACCCTTGTCACTGGCGTCTGTCTCAACAATTTTAGGTAGGTTGGGGTTTGCTAAACTAAGGCATGGGATTTCTAAGACACGAGTTTTTATAGTCTTAACAGCCTGGGTATGGAGATTAGACCAAGGCGGTGGGTTTTTCTTTAGTCTATCATGGAGAGGTTTTGCAATTCTACAAAGATTAGGATAAAAGTCTAAGTCATAATTTAAACTACCAAGAAACCTTTGTAGTTGTGTTTTATCCAAGATTTTATCAGGAAACTTGCTAGTGAATTGGAGAGACCTATCAATAGGGGTAATAGTACCACAAGACACAATTTGACCGAGGAATCTAATCTCAGTTTGAAATAAAGAAATCTTTTTTGCTGAAATAACAAGACCATTCTTTTTAATTAGATAGAAAAAAGTCTTGAGGTTTTTAAAGTGTTGATCAATCGTGCTTGAGTAAACTAGCACATCATCAATGTAAACAATAAAAAAGTCTGAATAGGGGTTGAAGATTTCATTCATAATCCTCTGGTACTCAGAGGGAGCAATTTTAAGGCCGAAAGGCATAACATTCCATTCATATTGGCCAAAAGGAACAGTAAAGGCCGTTTTATAACGATGTTGTGGCTTGATCTGTATTTGCCAAAATCCTGATTTCATATTGAATTTTGAGAAGATAAAGGCATGGTGTAATTTTTGCATCAGATCTTTTTTATTGGGTATTGGATAACGGATCCAACGAAGGGCATCGTTCAGAGGTTTGTAATTTATGACTAATCTAGGCGTGCCACGTTCAATCTCAGAGGCTTTGTTGACGTAAAACGCCGCACAGCTCCAAGGGGAACGAGATTTGGAAATTAAGCCTTTGCTTTCGAGAAATCTAATTTCTTCTCGACAATGGCGTTCTAAGTCGGCATTCATCTGGGTTGGTCGAGCTTTGGTAGGGATATTTTTCTCATCAAAATCAGGCTCATAAGGCAAGTCGACCATGTGTTGCTTTCTATTCCAGAAGGCATTAGGGAGCTCAGAGCAAACTTCGTTTTCTAGGAGATTTTGGAAGTTAGTTATCTGAGTTTTTAGAATACTACTTTGTAATTGTTCCACAATTTTTTGTAAATGGATTTTTTGTTTTAGATCATGCACGTCACTCTGTTTTCGATTGATAAGAGAGTTTATCTCACTATTATAAATGGAGCTTGCCTTTATAATGTTGAGATTTCTAGTCTTAATTTTTTCTAGGAAAAGGAAGTCAAGCCTTTTATTTTTGGTTTTGAAGGATATTCCATCATAATTGACACTGTAAGGAGTTATGAGATTTATGAAGGGTGTTCCCAAGATTACTGAATGGTGCATATTGGTAACGAGGATAAAATGACTTTTTAGAGAGAGACCTTCATTCAATATGTTAGCATCAGTTTTTCCCTCTATATGTATTTTGGTGTTGTTAGCAGAACTAAGTTTTTCCAAGATTTTTGGTGAAAGCGCTTTGGGACGAGATTGGATTTAGTGCAATTTAAATCTGCTCCGGTATCGAACAAAGCTATAGTATTGATTTTGAAGTCACTAGAGAACTCAAGTGTGATTTTTATGTAATACTTTCTAGAGCTGATTTCTTTTAAAACAAAAAGGAAATCATCTGGGACTTTTGGGATATCGTCAGGATCACTTTCACTAGGGATATCTGGGACTATATGAGAAGACAAAAGCTGGATAATGGCTGAGTCTTGCTGTTGCTTGGTTTTAAGATCTTTTATATCGGCTTTAATGGTTTTAACTTCAGCTTGAAGGTTCTGTATGGTCCTTTCCGGCTTCCTTCTAGAGCTTCTCTTTTCTAAAATAGAAGTGAGATTGTATGGTTCAGTGCTTGAAGAAGGAGGGTTAAGGTCCTTCTCTTTAGGACTTTCTTCGAGGGATTTACGAAGACGTTCAAGGTATTGTTTTTGAAGAGCAGGATCATTAATGTCCTGGATAACATCTAATATGAGGTTTTGTTCAATGGTGAGGACGTTTAGGGTAAAGTCCTCATCATTAGCTGAAGAGGAGGAATCTATATCATCATCCTGAGGGCCATAATTCTCAGCTGAATTATCAGTTTCCTCATCAGAAGACTCTATTAAAAGAGCTGAAATTCTTCCTAGAGTTTCATCATCTAGGTCAAGGTTTTGGATTTTATTAGACACTCTACAAAATCTAGCCGTGTGACCCTTTTTGCCACACTTGAAACAAGTTATGTTTTTAAGGTCAGGTTTTGTAGTGGACTGTTGGTGTTTCCTATGGGGCTTCCATTTTCGCTGTTCAAATGGTTTTTTATGGAAGACTTTCATAACCTTCTTATAGAACCTTCGTGCTCTATAGGGATTTTGGTAATGGGTTGTTTTGCTACAGTTCCCTTTACAAGTGCTTGTCTCAGGGGAAGAGACATCAAATTGTTGGCAGAAGGAACCTAATTCCTTTTTAGTCTCTTTTAACTCTCTTTTTAGGTGTTTTTGGAGCTTCAAATCTTGACATATTTGAAGGCCTTGTTTAGAGGTTACACTAACCAACTCACCGTAGGTTAGCCTATCGTAAGGGATAATATGTTCGCCAAAATCCTCACGAATTCTGTTTCTGACCTTTTCTCCTAATATGGTTGGAAGACCAGCTAGGAATTTTTCCTTCCAAAAGGGTTGATTAGAATCTTCTCTAAGCATAACCCTGGTTAGGAAAGTATTTTTGTACCACTGGAAATCACTAAGTTTTTTGCATCTTAGGTTAGACAAAAGATCTGCATTTTTGTCTCTGACATGGGAGGAATCTCCAATGAAGTGAAGTGATAGGGTAAATATGAGGGTCGAGACAGAATCTTGAATTGGTTCTCCATTTAGGTTAAGAATGGGAACCCCATCTTCAGTTGTCTGAATTGCATTCAAGATGTCTATCTGCTGTTCTTTGGTGAGATAGAAATCCCACCATCCTTTTAGTTGGCCAGAGAAGCCTGCAATAAGGAGTTCTGCAACAGTTTTATCTGACGTACCAGATTGGGTTTTGTAAGCATTTGAAGCCATTGCCATTTGATGTAAAAGGTTTAAAATCTGGTGTTCACTCAGACCGTCTATATTCCATTCATAGATAGAGGAGGCATTATATTTTGGTTGAACAATTGTGTTTGGCTGGCTACCTATTTGAGATTCATTAGTCCTTATTGGAATAATATCAAGAGGATCAAAATTTTGCCAAACAAGTTTAGCTAATTCAGGTGTTTTAGGGCTAGTTTCCGGATCAGTGTTGTCACTTAGATCTTGGACACTAACAGTATTATTCTGGACTGTTTCTTCCTCAACTATTTTTGAAGTAGAAGGTTCAACCCTACTAATTTGGTCTCTAATAGCTTGAAGAAATTCAGTCTTTGAAGTTGTAACTTCGTTTTGCGTTTTTTGCGAAATTTGATAGTTTTTAAAAATTGGATTTCGGAGGTTTTTCTCTAAGGGAGTGGAGACTAAACTTGTCTCTGTTTTAAGGCTTTGTTTCTCAATTCTAGAAAGTTGCTTTCCTAGAGTGTTAAGACTAATATTAGTGAAATTGTTTTGCAGAACAATATTCTTGAGGTTTCTTTGAGGCTTCTTCCTGAGGTTTCTTAAGAGGGAAGGCCTCTACTTTGTGCTCACCTATGGTAAAGGAAATCACGTCGTAAAGGAGGATGATCACTTTGAACCGTGCAATTTGGAGTCTCCCAGACGGGTGTCCTTCTATTGGTGTTGATAGGTTCTATGGTTTTAAAGGGGTAATCAATGTTGTTGTCAGAACTATAAAGTTCGAACCAATCAAAGAAAAGAATATGGGTTTTATGTTGTTCAACAAAGCTGTAATAGCTTTCTTGGATCTTTTTTCGTACTTCAAGAAAGTGCTTGAAGAACCATGTTCGCTTCGAGAGGTTATGTGGTGCATAAAAGTCTTTATGAACCAAGTCTTTATTGATCTCAAAATCTTTTTCAAGGACATTAAGCTCATTGTTAATATTTTCAGTTATAACTGAGGCTGAGGGTGAGTCTGGAGGAGATTGTCTTTCAGCATAAACTGGGTGTGGAACTTGGGTTCTATATTCAACGTTTTGAATGGAAGGCGAAGGTAAATCTGAGGTAGAATACCTTGGTCTTTCTGGGTAATTGGTTCTAGGACAGCTAATTTGTCGTTTATAGTGCATGTTATTTTCTGAAGGAAGACGAGAAATTCTTCCTAGGTTTTCAACAGAGGAATGGTCGGAATACCTAGAGCTAGTGCTTCTGTTAAAGCTAAGCTTAACACTACCATCAGAGTATTGTATGACTCGTTCAAGGTCGGTATTAGGTTCTGGAAGAGCTGGTGATTGCACTTCAGGTTCAGCAGCTCCCTCAAGGAACCAATCTTCAGGAAGACTGACATCGTTCCATTGTATTGGTCTAGGAATTCTTATGTTAGATCTAGAAAGATCGGTTTGGAGGAGAAGGGTTTCTCCTTTTTTACTGTGTTGTATATTTTCAGTATTAAAAGCAGACATCATGGCTTTGTAATGGATTTTATAAATCAAAGCTACTGGAATAGAACCATCAAACATTTTATAGTTATGAGTTTTAATTTGTAAAAGTAAAGATGATAAGATATTCTTATCACTTAAAGAGACACTGAAATTTGGATAACAATCAAAAGAGACTGGACCCATGCATAAACTTGACTCTATAGTTCCTAGTAAGGAATCATTAAAGTCTTTGAATCGTCCATCTCTAAGGGCAACAAGGACGGAAGAATTTAATCCTTCTTTTGTAAGAGGTTTTAAGCCAACTTGAACCAACCCTATATGGATGTGACGATAACCTTTATCGACATGTTTTTTCAAAGTACTAGCTGAAAATAATTTTATAGTATCAATAGGTTTTGTTAAATGGATATCTCGTTCTTGGGTTTTGATCACATAATCAGTTTTAAAAAATACTATACTTTTTCATTTTATAGATCTGGTCTTTATTAACTTTGGGTATCTCCCAATTGTCAATGTTTTGCTCGAGGTTTTCTATAGTAAAGGTTTCATTTTTAACCAGTTTACTGGCTCTACCATTACTACCACGAGAAGAGGATGGAGTTCCTCTGTTCCAAATAGAACTCATACTTTTGAAACAGAACTTAAACCAGGAAATTAAACCAGATAATGCCCTATAACCTACCCGCCGTTTAGGTAACTGTAGCCTTATGGTCTGGCTGCCTCACACGGGACTTACTGCCTCTACAAACGTTAAAACAAGCAGAGTAACAAATAGGACAGAAACAAGTTTAAAGACTGGAAAGTACTGAAAACAAAAGGATAAGTTTTATAAAGAACAAATATAACTACACCCCATTGGCTCTGATACCAGGATAACGCCAAGGATCTGGGGAATTTTAACAGATATATTTAAAACTTGAAACAGAAAGCATAAAGTAAAGTAAGGCGGTTGAACCGGCCATTGGTTTTACAGATAAGACTTACAGAGAGTCTTGAATGAAACTGAAACTTTAAAGAGTGTTGCAATTTTATGTGAGAGAAAGAGGGAGAGAGAGAGAGAGAGATTTTAGAGGAGCTTGTATTGCTGTGTTATGCTCTGCCTTGAACTGAAGGAGAAGCCTCAATTTATAGGCTGGGAAAAGTAATGCTGTCATGTTGAAGAACTGTTGATGAACAATCTGTCTTCTGCTTTACACTGTTCACTGTTTTTGTCTTTTGATGCTTTTTACTGCTGATGAATAGTAATACTTTACACTGTTTGACTGCTTTTGACCTTTTTGCTGTTGATGCAGAATTTCGTCCGTTGTAGCGGTGTCTTATCCTGATTAGGCTTGATGATAGTGAAATATTCATTTTTTTTTATGTTTGGAAACCAACATGGAAACCAGTATCTTCTCCATCGTCACAAACCCACAGATCCGTTTGAGATATATGGTGGGAAGGAATTTGAGCAAAATGAATCTTGCCTTCATCAGATAAATATTTTCCTTCGAAAATATCAGATAAATATTGAGAGGGAGATTCTAAACGTTGTATGCCCGTAAGAAAGTATTTGTTGAAGGAGTGGGGGAAAACAACAGTTGTATTGCCATAATGAATAACGGTAATTGGAAACGAATGGTGGTTTTGATGATGATTGATAATATGCGTCATATTTCCTGAAATGGAAGCAAGCCCTTGAGCTCTGGCTTGGGCGGGGTTCTTTTGTGAAGGAATAAGGCGAGGGATACAAGCTTGGGTATTTATGAAAATTAAGTAATGGGCTGGTTTTATTTTCCCCTTATCCATTTCAATATTAGCACAAATAGCTTCAATATAAGTCCGTTCTTGCCATCTGAAGGAGTGTATAGTAGAAAAGATATATTGTTGGAATTTTGTGAATTCTTGGAAAATAGGGGCCTGTGGTATTGGCACATCATAGAATTTTCTTACCAACCCATATCGCCATGTGAGGAAGTAAGGATCACTCTTTTGAAAATCATTGGGATAGAGAAAAAATCCTTTATCGAAGAAACCTGATAGACCCCAAAGATGCCATAGATAGCAGCGAAAAATAGCGTGTTTTGTGAGGAATTCGGTAAAATTTTGATTGAATTTTGCTAATTTGGCTTTGTTGAGAATTATTTGCTGTATTTCGATTGGTAGACGATTAATGTTTTTGTGAAGTTTCCTGGGAAAGGATAAGTGCTTTTTTGGATGGATATTGCGAGTGGATAAATGGATATGGGGTGAGGGTATGAAGTGGGAATTATTTCTCGAGTTGGAAGGTATATTGTGGAGTAATTTGGGAAAACTTTGAAGGTGGTATTTAGGGAGTTGTTTCCATTTTTTAGAAGTCTTTGGGCTTCTCATCTTGGAAGTTGTTGTAAGAGTCCCTGCAAAAGTTAGGTAATTAGGAAGAGAGTTGTTTTCTCCTCGGATAAACTTAATGTCAAAATCAAAGGTAGATAAAAGTGTTTGCCATTTAGTAAATTTTTGTCCAACCTTTTGAGCATCTTTTTGATGAAATAAATCAAACTGGAAAATGGTAATATGAGAAAGATTGATAAAAATCAGACTGGAAAATGGTAATATGAGAAAGATTTATAAAACCTTTTGTTTTATAAAAGAGTATTTTAACTGGGTATCATTCCAATGTCCTAAGGTGGAAAGTATAATTTAATCCTTACCACTGTCATCCTGTTTTAAAATACCTCCATAACCCTTGTCACTGGCGTCTGTCTCAACAATTTTAGGTAGGTTGGGGTTTGCTAAACTAAGGCATGGGATTTCTAAGACACGAGTTTTTATAGTCTTAACAGCCTGGGTATGGAGATTAGACCAAGGCGGTGGGTTTTTCTTTAGTCTATCATGGAGAGGTTTTGCAATTCTACAAAGATTAGGATAAAAGTCTAAGACATAATTTAAACTACCAAGAAACCTCTGTAGTTGTGTTTTATCCATGATTTTATCAGGAAACTTGCTAGTGAATTGGAGAGTCCTATCAATAGGGGGTAATAGTACCACAAGACACAATTTGACCGAGGAATCTAATCTCAGTTTGAAATAAAGAAATCTTTTTTGCTGAAATAACAAGACCATTCTTTTTAATTAGATAGAAAAAAGTCTTGAGGTTTTTTAAAGTGTTGATCAATCGTGCTTGAGTAAACTAGCACGTCATCAATGTAAACAATAAAAAAGTCTGAATAGGGGTTGAAGATTTCATTCATAATCCTCTGGTACTCAGAGGGAGCATTTTTAAGGCCGAAAGGCATAACATTCCATTCATATTGGCAAAAAGGAACAGTAAAGGCCGTTTTATATCGATGTTGTGGCTTGATCTGTATTTGCCAAAATCCTGATTTCATATCGAATTTTGAGAAGATAAAGGCATGGTGTAATTTTTGCATCAGATCTTTTTTATTGGGTATTGGATAACGGATCCAACGAAGGGCATCGTTCAGAGGTTTGTAATTTATGACTAATCTAGGCGTGCCACGTTCAATCTCAGAGGCTTTGTTGACGTAAAACGCCGCACAACTCCAAGGGGAACGAGATTTGGAAATTAAGCCTTTGCTTTCGAGAAATCAAATTTCTTCTCGACAATGGCGTTCTAAGTCGGCATTCATCTGGGTTGGTCGAGCTTTGGTAGGGATATTTTTCTCATCAAAATCAGGCTCATAAGGCAAGTCGACCATGTGTTGCTTTCTATTCCAGAAGGCATTAGGGAGCTCAGAGCAAACTTCGCTTTCTAGGAGATTTTGGAAGTTAGTTATCTGAGTTTTTAGAATACTACTTTGTAATTGTTCCTCAATTTTTTGTAAATGGATTTTTTGTTTTAGATCATGCACGTCACTCTGTTTTCGATTGATAAGAGAGTTTATCTCACTATTATAAATGGAGCTTGCCTTTATAATGTTGAGATTTCTAGTCTTGGGTTTTTCTAGGAAAAGGAAGTCAAGCCTTTTATTTTTGGTTTTGAAGGATATTTCATCATAATTGACACTGTAAGGAGTTATGAGATTTATGAAGGGTGTTCCCAAGATTACTGAATGGTGCATATTGGTAACGAGGACAAAATGGCTTTTTAGAGAGAGACCTTCATTCAATTTGTTAGCATCAGTTTTTCCCTCTATATGTATTTTGGTGTTGTTAGCAGAACTAAGTTTTTCCAAGGTTTTTTGGTGAAAGCGCTTTGGGACGAGATTGGATTTAGTGCAATTTAAATCTGCTCCGGTATCGAACAAGGCTATAGTATTGATTATGAAGTCACTAGAGAACTCAAGTGTGATTTTTATGTAATACTTTCTAGAGCTGATTTCTTTTAAAACAAAAAGGAAATCATCTGGGACTTTTGGGATATCGTCAGGATCACTTTCACTAGGGATATCTGGGACTATATGAGAAGACAAAAGCTAGATAATGGCTGAGTCTTGCTGTTGCTTGGTTTTAAGATCTTTTATATCGGCTTTAATGGTTTTAACTTCAGCTTGAAGGTCCTGTATGGTCCTTTCCGGCTTCCTTCTAGAGCTTCTCTTTTCTAAAATAGAAGTGAGGTTGTATGGTTCAGTGCTTGAAGAAGGAGGGTTAAGGTCCTTCTCTTTAGGACTTTCTTCGAGGGATTTACGAAGACGTTCAAGGTATTGTTTTTGAAGAGCAGGATCATTAATGTCCTGGATAACATCTAATATGAGGTTTTGTTCAATGGTGAGGACGTTTAGGGTAAAGTCCTCATCATTAGCTGAAGAGGAGGAATCTATATCATCATCCCGAGGGCCATAATTCTCAGCTGAATTATCAGTTTCCTCATCAGAAGACTCTATTAAAAGAGCTGAAATTCTTCCTAGAGTTTCATCATCTAGGTCGAGGTTTTGGATTTTATTAGACACTCTACAAAATCTAGCCGTGTGACCCTTTTTGCCACACTTGAAACAAGTTATGTTTTTAAGGTCAGGTTTTGTAGTGGACTGTTGGTGTTTCCTATGGGGCTTCCATTTTCGCTGTTCAAATGGTTTTTTATGGAAGACTTTCTCAACCTTCTTATAGAACCTTCGTGCTCTATAGGGCTTTTGGTAATGGGTTGTTTTGCTACAGTTCCCTTTACAAGTGCTTGTCTGAGGGGAAGAGACATCAAATTGTTGGCAGAAGGAACCTAATTCCATTTTAGTCTCTTTTAACTCTCTTTTTAGGTGTTTTTGGAGCTTCAAATCTTGACATATTTGAAGGCCTTGTTTAGAGGTTACACTAACCAACTCACCGTAGGTTAGCCTATCGTAAGGGATAATATGTTCGCCAAAATCCTCACGAATTCTGTTTCTGACCTTTTCTCCTAATATGGTTGGAAGACCAGCTAGGAATTTTTCCTTCCAAAAGGGTTGATTAGAATCTTCTCTAAGCATAACCCTGATTAGGAAAATATTTTTGTACCACTGGAAATAAGTTTTTTGCATCTTAGGTTAGACAAAAGATCAGCATTTTTGTCTCTGAGATGGGAGGAATCTCCAATGAAGTGAAGTGATAGGGTAAATATGAGGGTCGAGACAGAATCTTGAATTGGTTCTCCATTTAGGTTAAGAATGGGAACCCCATCTTCGGTTGTCTCGAATTGCATTCAAGATGTCTATCTCTTTGTTCTTTGGTGAGATAGAAATCCCACCATCCTTTTAGTTGGCCAGAGAAGCCTGCAATAAGGAGTTCTGCAACAGTTTTATCTGACGTACTAGATTGGGTTTTGTAAGCATTTGAAGCCATTATCATTTGCTGTAAAAGGTTTAAAATCTGGTGTTCGCTCATACCGTCTATATTCCATTCATAGATAGAGGAGGCATTATATTTTGGTTGAACAATTGTGTTAGGCTGGCTACCTATTTGAGATTCATTAGTCCTAATTGGAATAATATCAAGAGGATCAGAATTTTGCCAAACAAGTTTAGCTAATTCAGGTGTTTTAGGGCTAGTTTACGAATCGGTGTTGTCACTTAGATCTAGGACACTAACTATATTATTCTGATTCGTTTCTTCCTCAACTATTTTTGAAGTAGAAGGTTCAACGCTACTAATTTGGTCTCTAATAGCTTGAAGAAATTCAGTCTTTGAAGTTGTAACTTCGTTTTGCGCTTTTTGCGAAATTTGATAGGGTTTAAAAATTGGATTTCGGAGGTTTTTCTCTAAGGGAGTGGAGACTAAACTTGTCTCTGTTTTAAGGCTTTGTTTCTCAATTCTAGAAAGTTGCTTTCCTAGAGTGTTAAGACTAATATTAGTGAAATTGTTTTGCAGAACAATATTCTTGAGGTTTGCTGAGGCTTCTTCCCGAGGTTTCTTAAGAGGGAAGGCCTCTACTTTGTGCTCACCTATGGTAAAGGAAATCGTCGTAAAGGAGGATGATCACTTTGAACCGTGCCATTTGGAGTCTCCCAGGACGGGTGTCCTTCTTTTGGTGTTGATAGGTTCTATGGTTTTAAAGGGGTAATCAATGTTGTTGTCGGAACTATAAAGTTCGAACCAATCAAAGAAAATAATATGGGTTTTATGTTGTTCAACAAAGCTGTAATAGCTTTCTTGGATCTTTTTTCGTACTTCAAGAAAGTGCTTGAAGAACCATGTTCGCTTCGAGAGGTTATGTGGTGCATAAAAGTCTTTATGAACCAAGTCTTTATTGATCTCAAAATCTTTTCAAGGATATTAAGCTCATTGTTAATATTTTCAGTTATAGCGAGGCCGAGGGGTGAGTCCGGAGGAGATTGTCTTTCGGCATAAACCTGGGTGTGGAACTTGGGTTCTATATTCAACATTTTGAATGGAAGGCGAAGGTAAATGCGAGGTAGAATACCTTGGTCTTTCTCGGGTAATTGGTTCTAGGACAGCTAATTTGTCGTTTATAGTGCATGTTATTTTCTGAAGGAAGACGAGAAATTCTTCCTAGGTTTTCAACAGAGGAATGGCCGGAATACCTAGAGCTAGTGCTTTTGTTAAAGCTAAGCTTAACACTACCATCAGAGTATTGTATGACTCGTTCAAGGTCGGTATTAGGTTCTGGAAGAGCTGGTGATTGCACTTCAGGTTCAGCAGCTCCCTCAAGGAACCAATCTTCAGGAAGACTGACATCGTTCCATTGTATTGGTCTAGGAATTCTTATGTTAGATCTAGAAAGATCGGTTTGGAGGAGAAGGGTTTCTCCTTTTTTACTGTGTTGTATATTTCCAATATTAAAAGCGGACATCATGGCTTTGTAATGGATTTTATAAATCAAAGCTACTTGGAATAGAACCATCAAACATTTTATAGTTATGAGTTTTAATTTGTAAAAGTAAAGATGATAAGATATTCTTATCACTTAAAGAGACACTGAAATTTGGATAACAATCAAAAGAGACTGGACCCATGCATAAACATGACTCTATAGTTCCTAGTAAGGAATCATTAAAGTCTTTGAATCATCCATCTCTAAGGGCAACAAGGACGGAAGAATTTAATCCTTCTTTTGTAAGAGGTTTTAAGCCAACTTGAACCAACCCTATATGGATGTAACGATAACCTTTATCGACATGTTTTTTTCAAAGTACTAGCTGAAAATAATTTTATAGTATCAATAGGTTTTGTTAAATGGATATCTCGTTCTTGGGTTTTGATCACATAATCGGTTTTAAAAATACTATACTTTTTCATTTTATAGATCTGGTCTTTATTAACTTTGGGTATCTCCCAATTGTCAATGTTTTGCTCGAGGTTTTCTATAGTAAAGGTTTCATTTTTAACCAGTTTACTGGCTCTACCACTACTACCACGAGAAGAGGATGGGGTTCCTCTATTCCAAATAGAACTCATACTTTTGAAACAGAACTTAAACCAGGAAATTAAACCGAGATAATGCCCTATAACCTACCCGCCGTTTAGGTAAGCTGTAGCCTTATTGTCGACCGCCTCACACGGGACTTACTGCCTCTACAAACGTTAAAACAAGCGAGTAACAAATAGGACGAAATAAGTTTAAAGACCGGAAAGTACGGAAACGAAGGATAAGTTTTATAAAGAACAAATATAACTACACCCCATTGGCTCGATACCGGGATAACGCCAAGGATGCGGGGAATTTTAACGAGATATATTTAAAACTTGAAGCAGAAAGCATAAAGTAAAGTAAGGCGGTTGAACCAGCCATTGGTTTTACGAGATAAGACTTACAGAGAGTCTTGAATGAAACTGAAACTTTAAAGAGTGTTACAATTTTATGTGAGAGAAAGAGGGAGAGAGAGAGAGATTTTAGAGGAGCTTGTATTGCTTGTGTTCGCTCTGCCTATAAATTGAGGCTTCTCCTTCGGTCCAAGGCGGAGCGAGAACACAACAATACAAGCTCCTCTAAAATATATATATATATATATATATATATATATATATATATATATATATATATATATATATATATATATATATATATACATATACAAACATATACATACATATACATATACATACATATACATATACATACATATACATATACATATACATACATATACATATACATACATATACATACATATACATATATATACATATATACATATATATATATACATATATACATACGAGTCGGGATCATGTGAGAATAGAGAGTTATATGAGAATACCTAATTATATGAGAATAGCTTACAACATTTAGATTATACAAACGGGCCGGGTGGGATTAGCCCAAGCGGTAATAGCATAAACCACCTCTTCCAACCTCAATCTCACGGCAACGTGGTAATTCAAAGCATTGGATGAAAAAAACAACGGCTTACGAGATGAGGAAAATTCGAAAAATCGGGAACTTTCATCATTAATTGATTTGAGAGAAGCATTTGAACCTTTGTCGTTGATCGAATCATCCATCAATTATTTGTTCAATTCATCAATTCATACAACCTTATTTTTTTCAATCATCGAAGTACGAAAATCGGAAAACTAACCCAAAATTTTGTTTCTTTGCAATTGAATTATAAACCTAGTTTATAGACATCATTATTTCTTTGCAATTGAGTCGAAATAATTAGGAATCATGCACCTTACTACCCTCCTAGATATTAGTAAATCTTTGGTTCTTTGGACCTTCGAGAGGATGTCGAATTTTGATGGTCACCGATATCGATTAGTGTAAATAATATTGTGTGGATAAATTGATTTGCAATCCCGATATATTATTGCTTCTTGTTTCTCATCATCTCTTAAAGTTTGTCCTTAGGAGTTTGATGGTTTTCTGTATTGAATATGGGGGACTAAGAGCTATGCATAAAATTGTAATGTTGAAACTTATTGCTTCTATGCTATTGTAAGCATGACAAATTGAAGAAAATCGATTTTGATTTCAAAGGAAATCATCTGCACCAGTCACCAGGGTAGTGCGTTGTGTCAGCAAATCATACCCCTGGACTCAAAAGACTGATTTATTCTTAGCTATGGGTGATGAGATGCTACAATTGTTTTTCCGATTATTGAGTGATCATTCTCTGATCCTTCCTAGAAGATTTGCTCGGGAAGTCGGTGTTCTTTGTGGGTTATGTTCCGAGAACTTGTTGGTTTTCTTAGCTTTCTTTTATTATTCTTAGCTGTGATTAACAGCTTAGGTATCCAACTATGAGTTGCATGTGAGTTAGTTTTATAAATATTTGAGATTGGAAGGCTACCTTTTTTTATGTAGCCAAAGTGTGATGGAGGAAAAGGGTATAGATCTGTGTGTTGGGTTTTTGTTTTGATTGTTTCTATGTATCTAAATAAAGCCTGAAACTTGTAGAATTTTGACTGAAATATATAAAAGGGCAAGGTATTGCTTCTTTTTTGTTGTGGATCTTGTTGGATTTGTTTTCCAGATGAATGTAAATTAATTTTTTCTCCTGCTACTGACTGAAAATTTTGATAGTTTCTTGTTACAGCACTCTACTTAAACTAGTACCTTATTATGTGTTGCTAACACACAAGGGAGATTATTTTTTTTCCTCATATGCCACTGAACCAAAGAAATGAGTATGTAACAACATACTCATATTAGAAAAGGAAAAAGAAGGAATAAGAGATCAAGATTGACACTGGTCCCAATTTCCAGAGGAAATCATATAAATGTCTTACTATCTTACACAAGTAGGACACACATAAACCATATAAATGAGTATGTAGCAAGCACTAGTCATTACATTCATATTATATGGCTTGAATGTACATCACCGATGGCTTGAAAGTGCATCAGCGATCGCTTGAAAGTACATCAACGATGCCTAATCTATGGGGCTTGTAAAATGCTTGTGACTTTTCTTGAATTGTAATGGTTTATCAAAGATTTTTATAAGAGTTAAATGGGGTGTTAATCACTTGAAGAAAGAGCTTGCATCAAGCGTTGAACTTTATTATGTGTAGTGGATTTTATTCCTCTGAAACTTTTGTTTTTGCAGTGGAAGGAAATGGACAAACTTTTTTATTTTTTAACTCTGTGTTTATAATTTATGTCATAGAGTTAAGGTATCCACTTTTCCTTTGAACTTCCGGTAGTCTTAGGTGGGAGTTTCATAATTAGGATTCAGGAGCTTATGTTGCTAAACTTTCTTGAAATTACTTTTATACATCTGGTTTAGAATCACAATTAAATTTGGAATGTGTTTATTATGTTTCTAATTAGTGAAGAATCATCATTATGTTGTTCCAATTCTCAAAAAAGGTTTTGATCAGTGCCACAAATATCATGAAAAAAGAGAGAATGGTGCGAATGAGCAATGGAAGGCCAAAATGTTTAATGTGCCACAAATAATAGTATCTGATTATGTACTATGTGTTAGTGGTACTCAAGCTTCTTCATTCTCTATAGTTGTCCTCTTTTGTCGATGCGTATTGATTTTCTTTGGTTTTACAGTTCCTCAAAATGGATGACGTGGAGCAGTGGAAGGCCAAGCTCTTTTCTTAAAGCGTATTGGTTTTACAGTTACTATGCAGCATGCAACTGCAATCAGAACAAATTTTGCTTTTATTAAAATGCATCTGCATTTCATATATAGGCTTGTAATTCAAATTTTGTCACTTGTCTCTATTACCGACTTACCGTGTTGTAGATGAAATTTTGGTGTTTCCCTATCTACTGGTAAGCATTAGCTATACAGACATAATACAATGCTATACAGTATGCAGCTGCAATTGAAAGAACCTTGATTTGATTAGTTATGGAGTATTTCTTTGGTGATTATATATTTATATATAATATAAAATTTGCTAGTTAACGATTGTATTCATAGTTGGTGTTTCTCAATCTATCAGCATAATATTCTACTACAACACCAGTACACTGCGGTAAATAGGGGAACGCCTTGTCTTTGCTTATGAATGTTTAATAGCTATCGATGTGTCTTTAGAGTTCTGTAGTTCATGCTGAAATTCTGCAACTTTGAATCATTCATGCAGAACTTCTCAGGAATGCTACTGGTTAAGTGGTTATCCGAGAGGATAAGAACCTCCAGATTCTTCATTTTCGAAATGGAGAGATTGAGAGATCTGAGAGGTTATTTCCGATAAATCAAGCTTTTCTAGGCGATTTAACGAGGTTAAGTTCGAAGGGACTTGCACCACTTAATCTGTTTCCTAAGCGGATCTAAGTACTTCAATTCCTGCAAACTTCCTAGCTCTGTACGAATCATACCTGAGATACTATTGTTAGCCAAGTTCAAATAGTGAATGAAGATTACCTATTGATGAAGGTATATCTCCTAATGAATGGGTAACTTCTACATTTTTAATCTTACTTTTTACCCTTTCTTAGCCTATTGCCTATTTCTTATAATTTTTTCGGTAACTCTAATTTTCAGCTTCATATGTGAAACCAAAATTATAATTCTTTAGCTTCAAGTATTTTTTACACTTGTGTCGCCGTTTATGTTTTCAGTCTTTTGCCAAATGCAAGCAAAGCAGTTGAATTAGTTACAGAACAACAAGATATGCCTTTAATCTGTACTTGACTGTACATGTTTGAGAACATCACATTGTACCAATGCACACTAGTGATATGCATAAATTTTGTTATGCTCAAAAGAGTTTACTGCACATTTCTAGCTCAATCACATATTTTGTTTTCTAGTGTCTTCCACCCTACTAGTCGATTTTGCAATAGAGTAAATTAGTGTCTTCCATTGCAGTGTAACATAAAAAGCACAATTTATTCGGGGCCTCTCACGATGTAGGGAAGGAAGTGAAATCAAATAAGTCCTTTTGGATATATACATAGCTCATTGGTTCAGGGGGGAATTAAGTCCAAGATTATGTTAAGTGGTGTCTAATGTCCCTATTGTTGTATCTTTAATGAATGCTAGTTTTCATCTGCCCCAATACATTGTACATAAGCGGGATCTGGTCATGATGCTATGTTAAAATATGAATGAGGATCAGCTATGAGTTTTTATTAGCCCATATGTTGATTATATGCCTTTTCAGTAAATCGTTGTTTTAAGCTTATTTTTTGTTAGTTTCGGTTCGTCCATCATCTCATCTTCGAATCTGAAAAATAGCCTTTTAGACTAACGCTTCACTTATGATTCTAAAGAGGGTCAAACAATAATCTTCTCGTCATGCTAGATGCTTTATGTTAGGGGCAGTGAAATTTCTTTTGTCTAATTTTTACCTATAGCTTTTGCTCAAAGACAATTTCTCAAAATGGTATGTGTTTCTTACTCTTACCTTTCGTTAGATTTTCTAGTGTCTCAATTTCATGTTTTATTTGCTTGCCTATAGAGCAGCTCTTGCTTCACTTTGGTGCCATATTGCTAATGCACCTGAATTGATGAGTGCTTATCAGTCACCTGTGGACAAAACTACTGCAAAAAGGTGCAGACTGCAGACATTGGTGCTTTTTTTCAATCAAATAAATCAAGACTCTGAAGAGAAGTGGGGTGTAAAAAATCAGGTGATATAACACCCGAAAGCCCTGAACTCGAAATGTTCATGCTTATTACATGACTTTGATCATCTGAACATGTAAGCCCATTCCAACTGCAAACACTTTGCTGAAGACAAGTTACAAAGACTTATATCAGGATCAATGAAACTGGATTTGATCCTTAAGAGCCAATAAGAATCACCAGAATTCTAAGCATAAGTGTAAGAAAGAAAAACATTGAAGATAACATAGAAAAAAAGCATCAAATGAGACATCTTAAAAATGTCCATTTTGAGACATCTTAAAGTACATCACCGATGGCTTGAAAGTACATCAGATGTTTAGTACATATACATCACCGGTACACTATAAGTACATCAGATCTTTACTACATATACATCATTGATATTTAGTACATATACATCACAGGTACACTATAAGTACATTAAATCTCATATATACTTATATGATTAATTTGATAGCGTTTTGTTGTTATTAAATTGATGTCTACTTCGTGTAATGTACATCAGATATAGACTACATATACATCATTGGTATACTACATGTACATTAAATCTTATATATATGCATCATCCTTAT
>CANSZD010003006.1:327500-365000 GCA_947648045.1 Beta corolliflora
CATATTATGGTGCAAATGACTGGAATAACGAGTCGAAGAACGTTGTAGCCGGGCAACCGGGCTAATTAGGTGTGGTTGGGCCTTTGAATCTGACGCCATTTTTATAGGTTGATTGTTTCTCTTGTGTTGGAGAAGAAAGGCGGAGGGGGGGAGAGCACAAAGGGAGTGTAGAAGGTTGCGGGGGAAGAGAGGAGGAGCATGTTGATGAGGTTGGCGTGCTGTAGTAGCACGAGAGTGACAGTGGTAGTATTGGGCGGCCGGAGTTAATGAATGAATAAGAGAGGAAGAAGTGAGGAGTGAAGGAGGAAGAAATGGGGGGAAATCTGGAAAAAAAGTGTGAAAATACACACATTGTGTTGTGCTTAGTTTTTTCGGTATTTGATTCTTTATATGAAAAGGTATGCAGAACGTAATGGAATGGGTGAGGATGGATGGGAGGAAGGAGAAGAATATAAGAAGGAAAATGTGTTTTCATTTCCTTCGAGATCAAGGAAAATATTTTCTGCCACTGCGACACAAATCAAACAAAGGAATATGGGAAAACTACTTTTTCAAGAAAATATTCTATACTTAACCAAACATACTCTTAGTGTCAATCACAACAAGCTTAAAAGCACTTGTTAAGCTTGTGGATAATGTGAGATTATTTCAAATTGATGACCTTTAAAGTCCGCTTACTATGAAGGGTAAGCGCACACTGCTCGATTCTCTTACATATATCTTAAGTCGACCTGTCAAAACTCAACTCAACCCAAAATCCGACTTGAAAAATGTAGGTTTTGAACAAAGTATTTGTGACTCAAAAGCCAATTGTATCCAGAGTTGATAATATCAAAAATTCTTCAGGTACAATCAAGTCGTCTCGTTTTGAACTGTTTGATCCGAAACCATTACATATTTACATTTATAGATATAACTTGAAATCATGAAAATTAATAAGTCAAAATTTCTTTTAACTACTCCGCCCGTTCCTTATTGATGTTCCTACTTGGAATCTTGGCACTATTTAAATTATCTAGAACTTTTAAATTTGTCCCAATACATAAAAAAACATAATTGATTCGTCTCAATGAGTACTTTAATAATATCAGTTTTTTATATCTTTTTTTACTGATACATAATTATATATATTAATAGTCAAAGATGTGCATTGACTAATGTGCAAGTCAAACTAGGAACATCAATAAGGAACAATTTTGGGAAAATTCCTCGTGTACCCCGAGGGTTTGGCGTAATTCCCAAATTACCCTCACATTTGGGGAATTCCTCGGATACCCCGAGGTTTGTGTTTGGGTCTAAAATACCCTTACTATGGACTAACCCTAACGCCATTAGGTTTTCCCCTCTCTCTCCCCAATTTTCTCTCTATCCTCCCACCATCCTCCATTGATGAACCTCCAAGCTTTCTCTCTCCTCCCACCATCCTCCATTTGTGACATTCTAAACCTCATAATTTTCTCTCTCTCCTCCCAACATCCTACCTCTCTGTTGTTCGGTACCCAAAACAACCCCATTCACCACCTGCACCGCCACATGACTGCCGCCCCACCGGCGAACACAGTGCCACCAAGTCGCAAAGACCAACCACCCCTCCCCCCCCTTCTCTTTCGCCGCTCATCCCGTCATCTCCCACCACTCTCGCCCTACTTTCTCTCCACTTCGCGACCACTAGCACCACCAAGCTCTTCTCGCCGCTGTTGCCTCCTCCTTGTCATCCTGCCGCCGCCGCAAACCGCCGCCCCTCTTGCCAGCTGTGGAGCTTCAAGCAAGCAGGGCGAGAGAGAAAGAAGAAGGAGGCAAGCAGGGCTCTGACGGTGCTCCGAGGGTCCTGATTTTCTGGCGGTGCACCGGCGAGGGTGCGTAGGTGGTGCGGTGGTTTTCCGGCGGCGTTTGTGGCACAAAGTCAGAGAAGAAGAGGAGATGAGTGGTGAAGAAGATGGGAGGAGAGATGAAGAAGATGAAGATGGAGAGGCGAGAGGCGAGAGGAAAAAAGTTAACGGTGTTAACCCCGTCATTTAGAAGGGTATTTTAGACCCAAACACAAACCTCAAGGGAGATCTCGCAATTTCCCAAACACGTGAGTGTAATTTTAATTACGCCAAACCTCGTGCAGTTTAATTTTCCCAATAATTTTTTTATATTTTAGTTTGGTATTCGGTTGGATTTAGACATGAGAATATCAATTATAAGTTGCTATTTACAGCCATTTATATCATATATATTTTTTCTTTTAAAGAGACATGATGTCTATATATCTCCTTACTTGTTGGGTCAATATTATCTAAGAAAGTCTTCGGGACACAATATTTCGCTAATTCGCTCTAACACCTTATATTAGTACTAAATGTTTTGCAATTGCTTGTTTTTTTAATAAATATTTTTCTTTGATTGCTGACCAAGCCTAGTACATATGGTACCATTTCTAATACCATAATATGATATATCTTTCAAATGGTACCATTTCTAATACCATTATGTATCTTTCGTGGTAACAATTGAAAGAATTATTTGTACTTAACTGTTTGATTGATGCGAAATGATATTTGATAGATAAATTGAAGGACTCAACTATGACTCAAACTCAAACCAACCAACCTAAATATAACCAGAACCTAAAAGTATCTTATCCTAATCTGATATGATCAATCAGTTTGCCAAGTTTAAATCTGGAAGAAAAAAGCCCATACAAGTGTGGCAACGTCCGCATAATTATGCATCCAACTCCAAATTTGTAGAACTAAACTCCTATCTGGGAGGCGGAGTCAATTATATGTCCAAAAAGCTAGGGGAAAAAAAGAAGGTAAATGAGTGACCACCAACTGTACTTTATTCCAATAATAATTCACTAAAAGACAAGGGAACCAGGTGAGAGCAAGGGACCTCTTAAGTATAGCTTAAGCTTGGGTGGCAATGGAATGGGTGGCCACATAATAATATTAATGATAAAGACTATCTAATTTTTAGTCAAAGAGATAAGGAATTGATAGGTTTGACTCCTCTATCAATCTCTCTTTCTCTAATTACTTCCAAAGATTAATAACATGGGTGTAAGCTTAAGCATGTGATCACATGAGAGTTATTTTCTTCCACATGTGACTTTCCCATTTTCCAACAAATCCCAAATGACATAATTTACTAGATTAACCTCTTAATATAAGGTTTTGTTCTCTTCATTAGAAGGGGTTTATTGTCATTTCACTTGTAGTTCCCTATGAGTATGACGTTAAAGTTTAAACCCTATTTTTTTTTGTGAAAGAGGGGCTTTTATTAAGATTTAGGCGTCTCTGATCGAATCTTAAGACAGGTACATGTTTAGGAGTAAATCTTTTGGGTATCATATTAAGCCAGTAGTATAAGTATTGTGGAGTGTTTTTTTGGCAGTTTTCCTTATTTTGTTGGGTTAATTGAAGGAATATCATAAATTTGTTGTCGTTGTCCAAAGCAAATGACCCCAGTCCTTGAATAATTTCATGGGTATGATTAATGTTCATAGCTGACATTTACTATTAGCTAGCGCCTAGCAATGAGTCTACAGTCTCCATGCCCGCTTATCAGTTATATCCCCTAATGCCTGTTTGGTTAGATGTCATAAATGGTGGTAATGGTAATGCATTATAGTGCAAATTTGTAAAGGAAATCCCACATCATTAGCCATGGTAATGCTACTTGATTTCAAAACATCCATTTTCCTTCTAAAATCTCATTACTATCCATTACCATGAGGGAATGTGGTATTGGGTGGTAATGGAAATTTATATAGGAAAACCCATATTTTGTGATCAAGTTTCATTACCGTGGTCATTCACGGAATTTTTTTACAAATTTTCACTAAATAACATTACCATTACCACCATTTATAACCACTAACCAAACAGGCCAGGAGCGGACAAACGTTTTTCTAGTGTTATTAATAAATTTAATGCATGGTGAAATCCAACCACTAACTCATTATACATAATTAACATTAATTTAATGTTCTATTAAGAGTGGATAGTTTACCCAATGGACACCATTAAAATTTATCTATATCATGATATTATGAAATATGAATCATAGTTAGATCAAAGCTTTTGCAATGCATGAGTTACATTTTTAGATGTGCATTTATAAATATTTTAATGTTATTATTCCTAATCTTAAAATTGATATTATTTATATATATTTTTATGCGATTAATATGGAATGAAGGTGTAGACATATAATCGTGTCTCTGGTCCAAAGGAAAAGCAATCTGAAAAGCTAAGCTCAAAATCATTTTAACAACTTAAAATCTATTTATTATTCCAAGCCCAGTTTTATAAGCCCAATTAATTATTCATGATAATTAATTGCATTTTTTAAAGCCCATTTTTGAAAAGCTCAATTAATTATTCCTGATAGTTAATTATATTTTTAATAAATATTAATCATTCATGATAATTAATTGTGTTTTTAATAAAGATTTTCTATATTCAAAGATATTGTGAAAAATAGATTTTTATTCCATAAGATGAATGATTTTCGAATGCAAAAGATATTATTTAATTCAAGATATGTTTTAAAGATTGGATAAATAATAACACCAGGCCAGATCTGCGGATGCGCTTCGTGCACTCGAATGCGTCTGCCGCGCTAACGTTGCGCACGCGCTACTGAACAAGGGAAAAATTAGGTAGTTGCTAATTCCCCTAATATCAAATAAAGTCCTAATATCCGCCTAAACTAGTCAAGTGGTAAGCAACGGTCGAACCACAAGGATCGGAGGTCTCACCAAGGTAGAGTAACTAAAAGTAAGCTAAGTCGAAGAAAATATCGATTTTTTGGTTAAACTAAGGGGTCTAAACTATTAGAATTCAAATTAAGGAAAACACTAGGAGTGGGGGAAACACCACAATCATGAATCACATCCAAATGCTAAGTAAAGCTATACGGGTTCACATGCAAAAGGGGATATGCAAGGGAATAAACAAATCCTAAGCACCTCTAAAATCGTTTTTAGGGAGTTTAATGTCCTAATTATAGCAACAAAACCTATATTTCGAGGTGTTATCACCTAACTAGGCCAAATTAGGAATTGAAATCAACACGTGATGCATATCAACCAATCAATTATTCATGAAGGTCAACCACCTAAAAGTAAACTATTAAGGGGCAACAAAAGGATCAAAAGGTGATGGAGCTCACATCAACTAAGTCACCAATCAACATTAATGATTGAAAATGCACAAATCCCAAGCATAACAAACCTAACAAAACTTTACTCATGAAAAAGGATGGCTACTCCCCAATCCTAGCTAATGAACTACTCACTACCCATTACACTACCAAACATCATAAACATGGATAAACTAGCAACAAGTCACCAATCCAAAGATAGCAAAATCTAAAAATCAAGACTTTAAAGAAAAAATAAAACAAAATATGGAGAACAAACAAGGAGAAACTAAGGAAAGATGGAAACTTTAATCTAGATTAAGCTATTAGACATGAAGATTAAACAGCGAAAAGATGAAACCGAAGCATGAAAATAACAAACTAGAAATGCATAAAAATAATAAGAAAGAAAGAAAGGATTGAGAAGATTACTAAGGGAATAAGAATCTCAAAGAAATTTGTCACTTTTCATTGATTTTCAATCTCCAAAATACACCTCTTGAGCCAATTTTTCTCTCTCCTACATTAGTAGCTAAGCTTAGGGTTCTCAAAAATCTGGATTCTTTTCCAAAATATGGTAAGGGAGTATTTACACCTCCCCCAATTATAAATGTCGTAAAGGAAAATAAACGCGAAATAGACAGTAGCCCGGGCGGGCTGATGCGAGAAAGCTAGGGCGTGCTAGGATAGATCCTAGGGGGTGCAGGGTGATGGGGCTCGAGAAATTTTCCCGGGCGTGCGCCATTTTTCTTGAAGGAGGCAGTAGCTTTGGCTGCTGAAGAGCCCGGGCGGGCGATCTGTTAGCTCGGGCGGGCGTCCTGGTCTGGGCAGCTGATGGGAGCTCGGACAGGCTCTGGGCTCGAGCGAGCTTTGGGCTTCCCGGGCAAACTGCTTCCTTCTTTCTTTCCTTTTCGCTCCTCACTAAACTTGTAGGAACTTGAACTCCTACACATCAAAGATAAAATGAAAGAGTAGGGGGATGGGATATATATATATATATATATATATATATATATATATATATATATATATATATATATATATATATATATATATATATATATATATATATATATATATATATATATATATATATATATACTACCTCTGTTTTTTTTAGTTGCAACATTTGCTTTTTGGCACTATTCATCAACCAACTTTGTTAAGTAATCTCGCACCATTATATAAGAAAAAATATAGTCAAGTGGGTCTTGTTAGATTCGTCTCAATGCGATGATTCTAAATATCAAATTTTTATAATTTTTAATTACACCCAATATGAGATATTAGCGTTCAAATAAGTGTCTCGGTATATGTGAAAAACAAATGTTGCAACTAAAAAAAAAACAGAGGAAGTATGTATATATATATATATATATATATATATATATATATATATATATATATATATATATGCTAAGGGAGAGTTAGATAGAAAAAGAGGTGAAATTAAGGGAAAAATAAACTAAAATTGGAAATAAACCAAGTAAAATAACCATAATACTACCCTAGGAGTGAGATAAATCTCACTCATCAACTTCCCCCAAACTTGAGTGTTTGCTTGTCCTCAAGCAAAGAGCAAAGAGAATTACGAGGGAAAGAAATGACACAATGAAGATAGCAAGGTAAAATTAATCAAAACAAAGCACACTTAAAGTAAAACAAGGAAACTATATACAATAACTCATTCTCGTAGGAATCACGGTCACTTTTAGCGTAAGTGACAAGCCATTTAAACCCCAAAGTTGCTAATGGGGACGAGTAATGCTTGAGTTTTATACGAGTTTGACCCATAACTCTATATCTTAGAATCCAAGGCAAATAAAAAAGAAATAAACCAAAGAAAATCAAAAGAGAATAAAAGGGCGCTCTTAAGTGAGATTTTGAAGAGGAGCAAACACAAATGGATGCAAGAATTTCTAGACACTAACGGCCCATTTGATAAGAGGCCATAAATTGTGGAAATGGTAATGCATTATAGTGTAAATTAGTTCTAGAAATCCAATGTCATTACCTATGGTAATGCTACTTCATCCCGAGATATCCATTTTCTTCCTAAAACCTCATTACTATCCATTACCACTTGGGAATGTGGTATTGAGTGGTAATGAAAATTTATAAAGAGAAACCCGTGTTTTGTGATAAAGTTTCATTCCCATGATCATTGACATGAGAAGTTCGTTACAAATTTACACTAAATTTCATTACCATTACCACTATTTATAACCACTAACCAAACTGGCCGTAAAAGTAAGCTTGCTCAAAGATGTCCATAGGTTGATTAAAACATACCATATACTAAGCATATATAACCAGATGGATCATATTTCCTCAAATTCTACTACCATACATAACCGCGTTCTCTTAACTAGTTTCAAATTCACCACTCAAGGTAGCTTCTGTAAACTCCAGAAAATAGAGTCGGTAAATGTATCAAGAAATAAGAATAAGAGAAGGTTACTCGACATCTTGACATGGCACACTCGCTCAATAGGCTTGATTCCAATCTTCCGCCACCGACAATGGCTCAACCCTCTAGGGTCAAATGGACTTTTTGAGGTGGTAACGTAGGCTAGGGGTAAAGGGTATGAATAAATTTGGATAATGGTGCTAAATCTCAATAATGAAGTTTATGTAGGAGCGAAAGAGCTAAACAACCATATATCACAAATCATACTCAACCATTTAGGGATAAGGTTCCCCCCAAACTTATTAAAAAACATGACAATAATAACTATTTTTTTTTCTCTCTTTTTATTTTTTTTTGTATTCAAAGTGAAATATAAATTTGTTTTTCTCCCTTTTCTTTTTCATTTTCCCCGCCTTCTTTGACTTTGGGTGGCTTTTTCTATAAAATTGCAATTGCTTTTATTCAAGTATATGCACAAAACTTCCACTAAACCACAAGATTCTCATCGTTTTCCTTTCTTTTTCTCAAATATCACATATAACCAAGACAATCACTCTTACTTCATTATTCACTACAAGGGTGAAAAATAAAATGAAGGGGCAACTAGCTTGTAATAAGGTAATCAAAAGAAAGGATAAGGCTCAAAGGGTTAATAGGAAGGGCAAATGCAAATGAAAATAAAACCAAGAAAAACAAGAATAAAGGGCCTAAAACTATAAAATAAAAATAGTCACCGAAATGAACTCCTTTATATTTCCCTAGAGTGGCTCGGTCATGATCTTGGATAGATCAGTATCAAGTTCTCGATAAAAGTGTATAATGTCAAGGATCCATGCCGCTTAAAATAGAATGTAGGGGCTTTTTAGAAGGTCCTCACATGGAATTATCAAGCAAATACTACCTTTTAGGTTTTAAATTCACTAGAGAGAGCAACACCATCATACCACAATCCATGAATTAAGGTTTTGTGCTCTCAAAATGTTCTAACCACTACAGAATACCCTAAAATCAGCCATATACATCCCAAAGCAAGCATTCAAGAGAGTGGAGCTTCAATGGTATTACTCTCAACTCAAGAGCAAAAGAAATAAATAGGGAAACAAAAGGTTTTGCCTTGATTCAAACGTTTTTTTGTTGTTTATTTTTTTTCTTTTCATTTTTTTAAGGGCTATAAACAAAAATGGAATTTCAACAACTCATCAACATATTCACATCATCAAGCTCAAACATCAATCATCAAAACTATCATCACCAAACATCAAGCAATTCTAACCCTCATGAAATACGCCCCAAAGATTAAACCTACCCTCCAAATACCTAATCATTCACTACCCTTTTACACAACCCCGCTCTTTCAATAGAAAGTAAAAGCAACCCCCCAAACTTATCAAAATCACCGTCCTCGGTGTGCCAAGCATACACATAAGGGGAAGGGCGGGGGAAAGATGATGAAGATCCTAGTCCTCATCCACCTGGTCATCTCCCGGTAATTGAGACGAGGGAATACCATGGGGGGCCAATACCCATCAAAGGTAGGATCATAAAACGGGTAGTAAGGATCTCCCCTTGCATCGGTCCCCCCCGATACCATGTAGTCATATGGTGGTGGGTGATGGGGGCAAAAGGGATAGGTTGGTTGACCATTATTCCACCCCGGAACCGGCTCATATTGAGGCGGCATGTTGAGGTAGTTGACAAATGGGTCAATAAGACCTTGCTTCACATGATAATGGAATTTTTGTTTTGTTGGAGCATCATAGTGTCGATATCTTGTCTCATCCTTTGGTATTGGTCATTGAGGTAACTAAACCCTTGAGATTGAGACAAGGCAAGGTTGGCTAGGTGAGTCTCAATTGAAGACATGTCAAATGAGGGCTCACCTTGGCCGGAGGAGAAATAGGGGCCGGCACGGGAAGAAGAGGGGACGACCCGGGAGGGGGGTGCCGTGGAGGTGGACTATCATCACCACCTCCTTGGGGTTCTGTGACACTCGATCCCGAATGGTTTTGTCGATCCAATTGGGATTTGGAGTCTCTCTGTCGAGAGAAGTAATAGAGGGGTTAGGAAGACGACACCATGAGACTTTATCCGACCTTGCCAAACGGACGTAGGGACGGGCGTCATTGCTGCCTTCGCGGATGAAATTTATCACCCGTAATTGCCGGATGTCAAGGAAGACACCCGTTGAAACAGGGGAGAGGGTGGCAAGCTAAGCATCAAGACCTAAGTGGAGGGCAATGAGTGTAATCATGCCCCACATAACAATGCCGGAATGGTGCAGGGCACCGTCCCGATGCTGCATCATTTGAAGCACAAAGCGCTCGGCAAAGTTAATAAGGGGTGGGTCTTGGTGCTCTTGCGTGCACAGCCAAAGGGCCGACATGTCCATTTTACTTGCCGCGCCTACTTCGGAACGACCATAAACGACATAGACCATCATGCGGTGCACGTAGCGCACCGCAAGATGGAGAATATGAAGGATGATTTCTCATGACTCCGATCGAAGTAGGCTCGAGAAGTTGAAATGCGAGCCCAAAAATTCTCCAAATTGAAACCATCCAAGCGTAGGAAATCCGTTCCCGTGGGGGAATCAGGATCCCACCCAAAACAAGTATTTAAACCATCCAGTGTCATCTTGTGATCCGTATTGAAGAGACGGAAGCGGATCATCGCCTCTCCTGTCTCATCATCCGTGTCACGCGACAACGTACTGAGGAATTCAAATACTAGTGAGGAGTAGGTGGGGGCGAATTTGCCTAGAAAGGAAGTCCAACCGATTCGCGCGCACAACAAAACCATATCATCATCGATGTCCAATGCAATGCATGTGGGTTGATGATAGAATTTCGTTGGCTTCACTTCCCGTTGGAAGTGCGCCCAAAAAATGTTTTTTTTACGATGCTTGTTAGAGTGATGTTCAATTTCCTCCATGGTTTAGAGGAGTCTTATTGATGAGATGTTGTAGCCGCATCTTGAGGTACGCTAGTTTTGCGGCTCTTAGACGACTTTGACATTGTTGTGAAAATCGAAAATCGAAAATTTTCGTTTAACTACAATGTCATGGTTGTTTAATCAAGTGAAACTAACACTCAAATTGCGATCACAAATTAATCCAACAAGTTGAATATCGCACTTACAATTCTAAACAAAAACACAAACACAAATCCACACCAAACAACAAATCTCTAATAAAAATCACAGCTAATCCACAAGTAAACCACACAAAATCAACAATTATTTCACAACTAAATAAAAGCTGTCAACAAACTAATCAAAAACTACTCCACAACTAAATCACAATTAAATCACAACTATCCTACAATCAAACCATAAATAATTCTCTAATATAGCAAAATACTACTAAACTAATCAACTATCCTACACCATAAGGGGGGGGGACAATAATGGGGGAAAGCTAAACTATAACTAGGAAAATTGAGAAAAGGAAAAAGATGAGCAAAATTTAGAAGAATGTATTACCCAAAGATGGAGAAATTCCTTAAAGCCTTGCTAAATTGAGGTCCTTTAGCCCAAAAGTTGATGCTCTTCCACCCTTGAAGCTTCCTTGATTGTTAATGGAGGAGAGAGAAAGTTCAAGTTCTAGGGTTTGTAAGATATGGGGATTCTGTGAGTTAGAGGGTGAAATTTATTGGGTTTTTTTTGTAGAAAAGATGGAAAATGTGGTGATTTTATGGTTTAAACGAGTGTATTTGGTGGAGAAATGGAGACTTGAGAGCTTGAAGAATGAGGGTTTGAGGGTTTTTGAGTGGGAGATGAGTAAGAGAGTGTGAGGGTATATGAGTGAAGAATGAAAGAGTGACAGAAGAAAGGGGGTGGAGCCCGTGTTTTTTTTTCGGCTGGGGTGCTTAGCCCGGGCGGGCGAATCAAGAAAGCCCGGTTGTGCATTGTTTTCTGTGTCGGGCCGTGGCGGGTGACCCGGGCCGGTCGGTTGGCCCGTTGTGTGCACAAATTTCAAAACTTGGGCAGTAAGTTCCCAACTTTTGTCCCCGGGCGATTGAGCCTAAAGCTTGAACGGGCATGTTTGCTCGGGTGGGCTGATATACGCTCGGGCGGCGGGCGACACTTTTTCTAGGTCTAGGCAGTAAGGTTGTGAAGCCATGCCCCGGGCGAGCACTCAATTTTCCCAGATGGCCTGCTCTGCGCGGACGGTTTTTATAAGGCTCGGGGGAGCTCATTTGCTCCTTAGCCGTTTTTCTCATTCTTTGCTCCCTTTCCCCCTTTTTTTATATTTTATTTCAAAGCGTACCTACAACAATAATAAACAATTAGTGAGAAAAATTAGAGTTTGCCATAAATAATAAAAATAAAATAAAAAGAAAAAGAAAGTAATGAAGGGAAGGGAGTAGGAAATTTGGGTTGCCTCCCAAAAAGCACTTGTTTATAAGGTTTTTAGCTTGACCATGATGTATTGTGTGCTTTAAGTGGTAGGAGGGGGCGTGAGGTTCCCAAGGATGATTTTAGAGATTGCTCTAACAAATGCATCACGATAGTATTTCTTCAATCGATGTCCATTGACCTTGAATGGGCTTTGACTTAGGCAATAGATGGTAACCGAGCCATAAGGAAAGACTTCCTTCACTTTATAAGGACCACTCCATCTTGATTTAAGCTTTCCGGAAAAGAGTTTGAATCGGGAGTTGTAGAGTAGGACTCGATCACCAACTTGAAACTCCTTCTTCACAAAGTGCTTGTCATGCCAATCTTTGCTCCTAGCTTTGTATATGCTTGCACAATCATAGGCATCCATGCGGAGCCGGGAGCTCTTCAAGCTCATTAAGATCAAGGAGTCTCTTCTCACCCGCACTCTTCAAATCAAAGTTAAGGGTCTTGATTTTCCAATGAGTCTTGTGTTCAAGCTCCACCGGAAGGTGGCAAGACTTCCCATAAACCAACTTGTATGGAGTAGTGCCAATGGGAGTCTTGAAGGCGGTTCGATAGGCCCATAGAGCATCATGAAACTTGAGTGACCAATCCTTCCTATTTCTATCCACGGTCTTCTCTAGGATCAACTTGATCTCTCTATTTAGCTAAGAGAGCTTGGAATGACTTCTTAGCAATATGGAAACCGCCATCACTAATAATTAATAATGGCTTTAGGCACGCCAAACCGTGGAAAGATGGTCTTCTTGAATAACTTAGTCACCACCTTTGAATCATTGGTGGGGCTTGCAAGACATTCAACCCATTTTGAGACATAATCTACTGCAAGAAGAAGGTAGAGGTTGCCACAAGAGGAGGGAAAGGGTCCCATAAAGTTGATTTCCCACACATCAAATACTTCAAGCTCTTGGATTGAATTTTGGCGCATTTCATCCCTCTTGGAAATATTCCCGGTTCTTTGACAATGATCACATGTTTTGACATAAGCCCATGAATCCTTGAAGAGAGTGGGCCAAGTAAAACAACTTTGAAGAACTTTTGCGGCGGTCTTGTTTGATCCCATGTGCCCTCCACAAGGTGAAGAATGACACATCTCTAGAACTCCTTGCATTTCTTCATTAGGGACACATCTCATGTACAAGCCATCAGAGCATCTCTTGTAGAGCATGGGTTCATCCCATATGTAGTACCTTGAGTCATGCTTGAGCTTGAGCCTTTGTTGTGGTGTGAATTCGGGGGGAATTGCACCACAAGCTAGGAAATTCACAATATCGGTGAACCAAGGGAGACCTTTGCTCTTAATAGTATACATGCATCATCACGAAGATCTTCATTGATGGGAGCAACATCCATACCAAGCTCCATAGGCTCCAGCCTAGAGAGGTGATCCGCAACCACATTCTCACATCCTTTCTTGTCTCTCACCTCTATGTCAAACTCTTGAAGGAGCAAAACCCATCGAATCAACCTTGGTTTGGCATCTTTCTTAGACATCAAGTACTTGAGCGCCGAATGATCGGTGTACAAAATTGTCTTAGATACAACAAGGTACGATCTAAACTTCTCAAAACCATATACAACTGACACGCTTTGACAACCTTTTTATAAAACGCGTTTCAAAATATTTTCTTTTATCCTTTTAATCCGGAAATCAATTTTACGGGATAAAATCCGATTTTAATTATAATAATAGCTTTGAAATATTTATTTTCTGAAAATAAAAAACAATTAATTATCATGAATAATTAAATGGGCTTTTCAAAGTAGAGCTGGCAAAAATATTACCCAACCCGCCAACCCGACCCGAACCCAACCCATTAATAATGGGTTGGGTTGAAAATTTCAACCCGTTTAATTAAATGGGTCGACCCGACCCAACTTGTTTAATTAAATGGGTTGGGTCAGGTTGAAAATTTCGACCTGATTTTAACCCGTTTAACCCATTTATGAAAAAACAACCTAAAATCCCTAACTCAAATCAAAGCAAAAAAATTGGGCTGGCTCATAAAGTAATAATGTAAAAACCTTAACTCTTCTTAAGACTCAAATGACAAACCCTAAGAGAAAGTGAGAATTTACGACGCCTAAAACTTCTTCAGTCTTCTACCTTTCTTCTCTATTTCTTCACTCGTGAGTCTTCTGCTCTTGTAGTCTTCTTCACAAAATCAAAATTTCTTCAGTCTTCTACCCAAGATTCATGTCGGAGTCAAAAGGCAAAGGAAACTCACTTCCTACTGTTATTTGTAAATAAATTGTGTAATGGCTTAATGTTAAGTTATGGTTATGTAATGGCTTACTTGAATTAACTGAAGATGTGTAATGGCTTAAATTGTGTAATGGCTTAATGTTAAGTTGCTGCCTACTGTTATTTGTAAATAAATTGTGTTGTTTTATTTTTTTCTGGAAAAAACACGAAAAAAAATTAAACGGGCCGACCTGAAGGTTGACCCGTTTATCATAAGGTTGGGTTGGGTTGGGTTGTAATTCCCAACCCGTTTAAGTTAACAGGTCGGGTTGGGTCAAGGGGTTCTCAACCCGATAACCCGCCAACCCAACCTGATTGACCCAACCCGACCCATTGCCAGCCCTATTTCAAAGGATTGGGCTCAAAATATTATTTTCGGGCTCAAAATCAATTAATTATTAGGAATAATTAATTGGGGTTTAAAATAGGATTTTGGATTATTGAAATAAACTTTTACACTTTTAAAATAGTTTTAGGCCCTTCGGACTACTCTCCCCTTGGGTTGGACCAATTAAGACCGCGGTATCTTTCATCATCGGATCCTTAAATGGGGAGACACGATTATGTGTCTACAGAAGCCCCCGCTTTGACCGACGTTCAGGAAACCGATAGTCAAAGTACACGGTGTCGGGATGGAGAACGATTCTCAATGCTCTGCAGTTTAGAACTGATCTATAACCGCCGGTCTCTGCAAAACAAAGTTAGTATGCAGGACAACAACATACTACAAGCAATTTGATTATCTGTAGGAGAAAGATGTTAGCAGATAGGTGCAAACAACTCACATAATACTGCACATAATGATGGAAAAATACAAACTTAGACTCTTTAAGGATGCATGAGACGCTATGCAAGGATCAGGGTTATGCAAAGCAAAGGAAGGTGACACATCATGCATGGTTAGGATTATGCAAGGATAAGAAAGATGAAATGTTACGCAAGGTCAGGGTTATGCGAGATTAGGAGATATGAAATACAATGCAAGGTCAGGATTTTGCAAGGTTAAGAGATCTGTAAGAAATAGATTGATTTTCGAAAACTGTTTTGGTAAGTAATCGGGGTCCGCAAGTGAGATCCGCAGATTACAACTCTTCGGGAGTTTGATTTGGAGGAACCACCACATATATAGGAAGCCCCCACTTTGGGTAAGCTTGTCATGGATTAGGCATTATGATCCTTGATTGGAATGTACTTGATCTGTCTTGAGCACTCAGAGTTCTTTGTTGGGGATTCTTCTTTGGGGATTTGACACAGGTAAAGTCAGATATCGCCAGAAACCATGGAATTTTTGGAAATTCCTTCAGGGAAAAGAAGAGCTTGGGATTGAAAAATAAAAAGGTTTAAATTTATGACTCATATGAAGGTAGGTGGGAAAGGCTTTGACGTGGCTAGGTTCAGACTCAAGTCTATGTCGGGATCTAGAAAGAGCATGCTCTTGAATTCTAGAAAGTCAAATCATTAGACCTTGATTAATTTTATATTATTGAATCGGTCGGACCTCGAGATGAGGATTCCTACGTATCCTTGCGGATTCAGACCATTCGTAGTTCTAGATCTGATTGATTTAATTTTTTTTGTGCCCTGACTTTTGCCTTGGCCGCCCTTTTGGGTTTTCCACCTAGCGGGCTTGGACATACCTTGAAAAAGGAGTTAGGGTTGAATATGAAAGGTTGAAAGGGTTAAGGCTTGAGGTTTTGATGAAGGTTTAAATGGCTGGGCTAAGGTAGGATCATGGATTTGGATTAAGGTTTCGATGGGTTGAAAGATTTGAAATGAGGATTCTAAATGAAGTTTACCCCGTGTGGAACATGGTAGTACATTGCATGAACTATTAACCAAATTGTAAGTATTTTTTCCCATTCATAGTATTTATAGTCGAACTTTGACAGCTAATTATTCTTAATATATTTTGATAAAAATTATAAGATAACAATATTATGAAGGTATTCCACAAGATATATCTAATGATATACTTTCATAATATTATCTCTAGCTCTAGCTCATAGTATAAGAGATAGTAATAGCTAGTGGTCAAACAAGTTCTGGAAAAATGCGTGTGCATGATGTTTAGGAGCAGAGGGAATATTTTACTCCGTGAATAATCCGACTTGTTGTTCATTAGTATTTTTTTATGTTCCGAAAAGAATTGTGACATTTTTACAAATAGAAATAATTTATGTTTGTTTTTTAGGAGACAAATAAATACAAGATAACATTCATAAAACTATTCCAAAAGGTATTGTTTGAAGAACCAGGTTAGATTGTGGTCGAGAAATGCCAAACTTTACTGTAAGTGGTCAATAGAACACCTTAATTTTTAATTGCTTGTATATTAGAAGCATAAAAATAACAATATTTAACTTGTCAAATAAAAAAGTAACAATGTTTAGATAGCAAAATTAGGGATGCAAATGAGTCGAGTTGAGCCAAATTTTAGCATGTACATATGCTAAGGTTGACAAGGATGACGGGTCTCCAATGGCATAGGCTAGAATGAGCTTTCAGATTTCTTCTTCGAGGTTGAGCACTTCACTTGTTCAAGCTAAGTTCGCGAACAATATCTTATATTTAGAGCGCAAGCTTGAGGTCAAACAAGTTTACTTTTTTTTTATAATTGAAGCAACAATTGTTTATTAGCAACCAACATAGATATGCATGACTAAGAATTTGAAATGAATCCGAATAGATTCACCCATGAATCAACACTTAACGCCATTTTTAAATGCCAAGTGTTTCTATTTCTGTAAGGAATTTCTTTTTGATGACCATCTTTACGAAAACTTAATAAGAGTATTAATGGAAAATGTTCGATACTCCCCTAACTTGACTTTTCTTTTCTTTGCGTGCCTTTGGCTTTTTATTTTTTCGCATTTTTTTCTTTTTATCCTGTGCGTTTTCTTTTGCTTTTGCCTTTTTTTTTCACACTTTGATCTTTTTCACTTTTTTTTTGCTTTTGTCTGGCATTGACCTTTTTATGTACTGAGGCTTGCACACAAGTTTTTATGGTTTAGGGGTATTATAAGGTTTGAAGGATATTTGTGGAGCTTACATTTGAAAGGCTATTTGGCTAAGGATCATGGAGGATGATGGTTTAAGGAATTTTTTTTTGGTTGCATGGAGATGGCTTATGGATGATTGCTTTTTGGAATAAGGAGGGAAAGGGAAATAACTCTTAATCCAAAGTATGTCCACTTTTTAATTTTTATTTATTTGTTTTTTTTTATTTTTTATTATTATTCAAGGTCATTAGAGACAATCTGATTCGAGTTTCATCATCGAATTTGAAGCATAAATGATGGTGAAAGGCCAATGAAAATAAAAATTTAATTTTTATTTATTTGTTTCTTTTAGGTGTAGGGTTCGGAGTAGACCCTATGAAAGTGATCGCGCCTCTATTGTGAAGGAGGTCAAAAATAATCTTCATGACTCTATATGAAGTCGGGGTGGTGATAGTGCGCTTGATGAGCTTTAGAGTAGGGTCACATTTTTGTTCCTCCATTAAGCGTTCCTAATGTTGTAATATCCTGACCAGGCATGAACATAATCGAGTGGATCTTACTTGCAAGATTTTGAAAATGAATTTCGAAGTGAGAAATGGAAATGACGAAAGGGAAATGAGAGATGAGAAATGGAAATGGGAGATGGGAAATGAAAATGATTCTGAAATGGAGGATTAAAAATGACTACGAGTTTTGGACTAGTATGGGCTTGACCATGATGCTGACATGGGCTTAACTATATGCATATGCAGATATGGACTGGACTGGATTGGACTATGCAAGCAGATTGGACTAGACAAGCAGGGTAGGCTTAAGGGTATGAATTGATCTTTTATAGTCAGAAGACTTGACTAGGGCTTACATGGAGATGCAAACTAGACCTAGGATTGAGCTTTTATAGTCCGAAGACTTGACTTGGGTTCACATAGAGATGCAAACTAGACCTAGTTAATGAATTGATCTTCTATAGTTCGAAGACTTAACTAGGGTTTACATAAAGATGCAAACTAGACCTAGGGAATGAGCTTTTATAGTCTGAAGACTTAACTAGGGTTTACATAGAGTTGCAAACTAGACATAGGGATTGAACTTTTATAGTTCGAACTATTAACTAGGGTTTAAATAGAGATGCAAACTAGACCTTGGGAATGAACTTTTATAGTTCTAAGACTTAACTAGGGTTTACATAGAGATGCAAATTAGACCTAGAGAATGAACTTTTATAGTCCGAAGACTTAACTAGGGTTTACATAGATATGCAAACTAGACCTAGGGAATGAACTTTTATAGTCCGAAGACTTGACTAGGGTTTACACAGAGATGCAAACTAGACCTGGGGAATGAACTTCTATAGTCCGAAGACATGACTAGGGTTTACATAGAGATGCAAACTAGACCTAGGAAATGAACTTTTATAGTCCTAAGACTTAACTAGGGTTTACATAGAGATGCAAACTAGTCCTAAGGAATAAACCTTTTGTAGTCCTAAGACTTAACTAGGGTTTACATAGAGATACAAAATAGACCTAGGGAATGAATTGACCCTAAATGGACCTAAGCTTTAAATTGGCTTAGAATTAGACTTAGATTGGAATGGACTAGGAATAGACTTGGACTAGGCTTGACATATCACACAAAGATGCAAATGGGACTGGATTTTGACATGAGCTAGACTTAAATGGGTCTAAGATTGACTCTAATGCTAGTGAATGTATGGACTCAAATTTAGACAGGCCTAGAATGAATGCAAAATTGACTCTAATGCATATGGGCCTAAAAATGAATGCAAACGGATTGTATTGGGTTGATTGGATTGTATTGAATGAAGGTGTTTGGACTAGGCTTAGAATTTTTGAAATTCGTTTTTTGAAAGGAACCTCTTGTTTTAATCTTTTATTGGGAAAATATGATGGATTAATTTTGAAAAGCTTTTGTTTTTGAATATGTAGTATGGTGGTGATTAATTAGTAAATATTTTCGAAAAATGTAGAATAGAAGAGGTGTAGGATTGATTTTGAAAAAGAGATTTTTTTGAAAGGTGGAACATGATAGAATAGACGATAAGTAAGACTTCGGGAGGAGGTAGACATGCATGATGACTCTAACTCTACCATGATTACTTTTGTAGATGCACTGTTTAGGATAGACTCGCCCTTAGATTATATGCATGAAAAGACTGATTTTTATGTTTGAATTAGGTGAGACCCCTAGAATGACCATGCTTTTACGCGAATGCAGATGGACCGAACATAGGATCGACCACCACGATGACTAAATCGACGAAAACCATGCGATGCACAGACTGCGTGCCACGCAGCATTACTGGGCGTGGCACACAAACGTGCGTCTGGCGCGGGAGCAGTGCGCCAGGCGCAACTCAATGAGCGTGGCACACTGCTCTCCGACATGTTTTTTGGAGATTTAGGCGAGGTTTTGGCAAATTGACGATCTTTTATTTGTTTTTTTAGACGCGATTTTAGACGCAATGCATAACAACGAAAATTTGACAAGTTAATAACAGGCAAAAATTGCAATCACAAGCAAATGTCATGTAACATGGATGCAAAAGTTCCAACCTAAAGTCCAGTTCTATGTTTGAAACTATGGTCAGGTTTAGGTTAAGGCTGTAAAGGGTCCATGACTAAGAGATTGAGCCCACGCTTCGTACCTTTGCTTAAAAAGGTGGCCATGTGTAAGACGCACTCCACTTCTCAAGTCAGGAACAAGAGAACAATGCCATGGTTGGGTAGCTTTACTTATGACTAAGATCCAACATTGTCGCTCAGGAAGCTTTTGGAAGGACAAAGCGCAAACCCCCCGGGGGTGCTCTTACGCATAGAACATGCGCTAATGAGGCAAGGAAGATTGTCCTTATGGTGGCTTAAACAATAGCCATACATATGCAAAATTGTAATGTCATTCAAAGGCTTAAAACAAGTATGAATCGTATTTTTCGATTTTCACCCACTCATTTAAAAAATTGATTTTTTAAAAATCCTCCCCAGTGAAGTCGCCAAATTGTAGGCGTGTTTTTATTTCACCTACGCGGTGTGAGTGCGTATTTGACTACCTCATTGTGAAGGTTTTATTGAAAACGTTTTTAAAGTCTCCAACAAGTCTTTAAAGGAAGACTCATAAACCTAATTGGATATTTGGGAAATCGTATGGACAACTTAGGGACTTATCCAATATAGATTTCCCCGTCATGACTTCAATAATGGTCAATGAACCATAGATTGAGTTTGGAGGTGATGGTACGAATATGGTCATAATGAACCACATTCGCCCATTGTTGGCCTCTACTAAATATCGATTCATGTCAAGTTTTATGCAAAAGAATGACTTGATAATATTTGCATACACCCTAAAAAAATTTAGTATAGCTTGGTTCATGAAATACATAAAAGACTATTTTTTAGTGATATGTTATTAAACAATCAAAATTTCAAGGTTCCTAACAGATTGTCCAAATTATCTGAATTTAATGTTAGAATTGTTCTTTAGGTTTTGATTAGCAATAATAACATGTGAGGTAATGAAAAGGCAAACATAACAATCATAATAATATATGTAAGAAAATAAATAAAAAAGAGAAATAGATTAGAATATACAGAAGAATGATTTTTTTATTAAGGATCTACATCATAAAAGAAATCGTTAGTAACTTCAATAATAATAAATTTACTTAAGGACCCTCAGGATTATAACGTGGCTTAGGTCTGGGAGATTGACAACCTTCGGGACGAGCAATCGTAAAGCCTGAAGATTAATATGTATGTATGTATGTATGTATGTATGTATGTATGTATGTATGTATGTATGTATGTATGTATGTATGTATGTATGTATGTATGTATGTATGTATGTATGTATGTATGTATGTATGTATGTATGTATGTATGTATGTATGTATGTATGTATGTATGTATGTATGTATGTATGTATGTATGTATGTATGTATGTATGTATGTATGTATGTATGTGTTTTGTTAGAAGATATATGTTTTGTGTTTGTATATATGTAGATTTGAAAAATATGGAAGTTTATAGAGAGAATTTGTGAGTGTATTCGTAAAAGTGTCGAAGTGTTCAAGTGTTTTTAGATCCGGAAAACCGCAATGTATTTATAGGAAAATACTAATAAAAAGATAGAAAAGTAATTGCGCGTTGCACAGAGGAGTGCACCAGGCGCACGACTCTGTGTGACGCACAAAGCCACGTGTCAGGCGCAGATTGGTGCGCCTGACACAGCTGGACCTGTGCGCTTGGTACACGTGGTGCGCCCGGCGCACCGCCTTATGTCTGACACGCTTTGACAACCTTTTTGTAAAACATGTTTCAAAAGATTTTCTTTTATCCTTTTATTCCGGGAATCAATTTTACGGGATAAAATCTGATTATAATTATAAAAATATCTTTGAAATATTTACTTTCTGAAAATAAAAAACATTAATTATCATGAATAATTGAATGGGCTTTTCAAAGGATTTGACTCAAAATATTATTTTCGGCTCAAAATACAATTAATTATTAGGAATAATTTATTGGGCTTTAAAATAGGATTTTGGATCATTGAAATAAACTTTTACACTTTTAAATTAGTTTTAGGCCCTTCGGATTGCTCTCCCCTTCGGTCGGACCAATTAAGACAGTGTTATGTTTCATCATTGGATCCTTAAATGGGGAGACACGATAATGTGTCTACATCGCTCCAATAACATTGTCACTTGCATCACACATGAGCTTGAAAGGAAGTGTCCAATCCGGTAGTTGGACAATTGGAGCGGAGGTGAGAGCTTCTTTGATAAATACAAACTCACTCTCCTTTTGGAGAAGAGCGGTGAGAGGTTTGGTGATTTTAGAGAAATCTTTAATAAATCTCCGGTAGAAACCGACATGGCCTAGAAAAGATCTAACCCCCTTAACCGTTGTTGGAGGTGGAAGTCTCTCAATCACCTCAACCTTAACCTTGTCCACTTCAATACCTTGGGATGACACTTTATGTCCAAGAACAATGCCTTCTTGAACCATAAAGTGGCATTTCTCCCAATTAAGGACAAGGTTGGACCTTTCATATCTCTCCAAACATCGAGTGAGATTAGACAAGCAAACATCAAATGAAGAACCACAAATGGAAAAATCATCCATAAACACTTCCATGGTATCTTCAATCACATATCGGCAAAGATTGCCATCATACAACGTTGGAAAGTTGTCGGTATTACAAAATCCGAATGGCATCCTACGATAAGCATAGGTACCATAAGGGCAAGTGAAAGTTGTTTTTTGTTGATCCTCCGGGTGAATGGGGATTTGGAAGAACCCGGAGTAACCATCAAGATAACAAAAATAGTTATGCATCGCCAACGTTTCCAACACTTGATCAATGAAAGGCAATGGAAAATGATCCTTCCGGGTGGAGACATTTAATTTTCGGTAATCAATGCACACTCTCACCCCATAACGGTCCTAATGGGGATGAATTCGCCAACATCATTGCGAATCACCGTCATCCCCCCCTTTTTAGGGACTACTTGCACCGGGGATACCCACTTACTATCTGAAATAGGATAGATGATCTCCGAAGCAAGTAGTTTTAGGACCTCTTTTTTCACAACTTCCATCATGGAAGGATTCAGTTTCCTTTGCCTCTCTCTTGAAGGTTTTACATCATCTTCCAAGAGAATACGATGCATACAAAGAGTTGGGCTAGTTCCATTCAAATCGTCAATTGTATAACCTAACACATTCTTATGCAATCGTAGCACATAAAGCAATTTGGAGATTTGTTCTTGGCTCAATTCGACATTCACAATAATAAGGTATGTAGAGGAAGGGCCAAGAAAAACATACTTAGGGTTCGAAGGTAGAGGTTTAATTCTACCTTCGGTGGTTTAGTATCACTTTTAGAAAATTTTGTCTCTTCCTCATCAATAGCCAAAAACATCTCTTCAAATGGTTCAAGAATTGGGGTGGAGTCAAGTAGCTTAACTATTGACTTGACCTCATCACTTCCACAATCATCAATCAAAGCAAGAGTAAGAGGATCATCATCATAAGCATGCATAAATTGAGGCACATCATATTCAATGGTTTCAACTATAAAACAATCATCCGTAAAGGGAGGACACTTCATGATTTGCGAGAGGTTGAATTCAATCTTCATCACCTACTTTCAATGTTAGCTTGTCATTTTTAACATCAATGACTACCCCCGCCGTAGCTAAGAATGGTCTACCTAGGATGATTGGAACATTTGGATCTTCATCCATTTCAAGCACCACAAAGTCCATGGGGGATATAGAACTTACCCACCCTACGGGGGACATCTTCTAACTTTCCCATGGGCATCTTAACCGATCTATCTCCCTTCTGGGACATCTTCTAACTTTCCCATGGGCATCTTAACCGATCTATCGGCCAATTAAAGGGAGATGTAAGTTGGCTTCAACTCTCCTGGGTTTAATCTTTTGCAAACGGAGTATTGCATCAAGCTAACACTTGCTCCTAAGTCACATAAAGCTCGATGAATGGTCATGTCACCAATAGCACCTGGTATAGAGAAACTACTAGGGTGTTTCAACTTAGTGGGCAACTTGGTTTGAATTATAGCACTACAATTATCGGTCAAGTTGATGGTGTCCACACTATCTAAGTCCCTATTCTTGGATAGAATCTCTTTTAAGAACTTAGCATAAGTTGGCAATTGTTTTAGTGTTTCGGTGAATGAGATATTAACATGGAGCTTTTTCAAGACTTCAAGAAACTTAGCAAATTGGTCATCAAGCTTAGAAGTAGCAAACCTACTTGGGTAGGGAAGCTTTGCTACATAAGGAGGTGGAATGCTTGTGACTAGCCTATCAACTTTGGTTTTTGGTGGTGGTGTAGGAGGGTCATCATCTCTCTCATCCTCAACATCATTCAAGTCATTATTGGTCAATTGTTGGTCATCCTTCTTTGCCTTACCCCCATTTACACATACATCCCCCAATTGTCTACCACTCCTAGTGATTATAGCATGGGATTGTTCATTAGGATTTACGCCTTGACTATGGAGTTGGGTAGTGGAAGCACCTTTCATAGAACCCGCCATTTGAGCCAATTGAGTTTCAAGCATTTTTATTGTGAACTTGCATTTGCTTTAAGCTTTCTCTCAACTCACTAGTCTCTTTAGCTTGATTAGTCATGAAAGTTCGCATCATGCTCTCTAGACTAGTGGTGGTGGTGGGCGGTCCTAGTTGAAGGGGGTGCTTGTTCAGGGGAGTTATAATTAGGCCTTTGGTTCCCTTGAAACCACGGGGGAGGTCTAACATTTGAATATTGGCCTTGATTAGAATACGAACTATGATATTGAACTTGGTTGTATCCATGTTGGCCTTGACCTTAACCTTGATTAACATTGTGACCCACATTTTGAAACCCATTTTGATTGGAGTTTTGACCTTGTATCCTCAACCCAAAATTCAGGTTATGATGCCAACCCAGATTAAAGGTGTTAGAATATGGGTCAAATTGTTGGTTTAGGGCAATGACTTGCTCTATAAAGGGGGAAGAGGAGATTTTAGAGTCTACAAAGTTACATTGGGAAGAATAGTGATCATACGCTCCACAAGTATCACAAAACAATATATGCATGGCCATGTTAGTATGACCCGAATGGGGAGTGTTCCCATAACTATTCATATGAGACATGTTGGGAGGGGGGATGAGTTGGGGTTTTAGGAATGACCAAGCATGGAAACATTAGATGAGGAAGGGGACATGGTAGATGATTTTAATTGATTAACTAAAACATCTATTTTAGAAGTAAGTAAATCAATGCTATCAACCTCATACCTTCCACCTCTCTTGGAGGTTGAAGTGCACTCCCCCTTGTTCCAATCTTGGTCATTTTTGGACCACATGTTCAATTGCCTGAAGAGCTTCATCCACCCTCTTCCTCATTATTGGTCCGCCTGCTCCTGCGTTTAGACTCATTTTGTTGTGAGAAGAAAGTCCATTGTAGAAACAATGGAGATGCATTTCCTTCCCCATGTCGTGGTGTGGGAACTCCCTCAAGAGACTTTTGAATCTTTCCCATACTTCATTTAGACTCTTATCTTCTCGATCTTTGAAGGCCACAATCTTTGCTCTCATTTCGGCCATTTTTTGCAATGAATAGAATTGGCCCAAGAAAGCTTTGGTGATATCTTTCCATGTGGTGAGTGAGTTAGGAGGTAGGTCCATGAGCCAACGAGATCCCTCATCTCTTTGGGAGAACGTGAACATGCTTAAACGAAGGAAATCTTGCGTGACTCCATTGTGCTTCACCATTAAACAAAACTCAAGAAACTTCCTCAGTGTTCTCGAGGGCATTTATGACTACTACCCCCAAATTGATTGTTTCAAATGAGTTGAATGAAAGACGACTTGAACCCAAAATCATTTGCTTGTGTGGTTGGTGCAACGATGGCACTTGTTGGAGCATATGCCATAGGAGCACCATAGTCTCTCAAACTCCGGTTGTTTACTTCCCCCATTTCTTGCTCTGATTCCTCAAAACTAGAGGAACTTGAAGAACTTTGAGGACTTTGGACGATAGGAGGTTGTGGTTCTTTTTGCACTCTCTCGCGGCTCGCCTCTCAACCCTCTTTTTATAGCATTTACGGTTCTCTCAAGTTTCCTATCAAATGAAATCAGAGGCAAGGCACGATTGCTTCTTGGCAATCAAGACCACAAGGCTCAAGAGGAGTACTCAAACAACTTAGCAAGTAAAGCACACCAACATACAAACAACAAAAGAACAATAAAAGAAAAATAAAGACTTAGAGTCACAAGCAAAACTACTACTCAATGAAAATACGCCGATCCCCGACAACGACGCTAATTTGACCAAGGGAAATAATAGGTCGTTGCTAATTCTCCTAAGATCAAATAAAAGTCCTAACCATCCACCTAAATTAGTCAAGTGGTAAGCAAGGGTCGAACCACAAGGATCGCAGGTCTCACCAAGGTAGAATCACTAAAAGTAAGCTAAGTCGAAGAAAATATCGATTTTTTGGTTCAACTAAGGGGTCTAAACTATTAGAATTCAAATTAAGGAAAACACTAGGAGTGGGGGAAACACCACAATCATGAATCACATCCAAATACTAAGTAAAGCTATAGGGGTTGACATGCAAAAGGGGATATGCAAGGGAATAAACAAATCCTAAACACCTCTGAAATCGTTTTTAGGGAGTTTAGATTCCTAATTATAGTAACAAAGCCTATATCTCAAGGTGTTATCACCTAACTAGGTCAAGTTAGGAATTGAAATCAAACCCAAGTCTATACAAATCACCTAGTGATGCATAGCAACCAATCAATCATTCATGAATATCAACCACCTAAAAGTAAACTATTAAGGGGCAACAAAAGGATCAAAAGGTGATGGAGCTAGCTCACATCAACTAAGTCACCAATCAACATTAATGATTGAAAATGCACAAATCCCAAGCATAACAAACCTAACAACACTTTGCTCATGAAAAAGGATGGAAAAAAATGATTGGGCTACTCCCCAATCCTAGCTAATGAACTACTCACTACCCATTACACTACCAAACATCATAAATATGGAAAAACTAGCAACAAGTCACCAATCCAAAAATAGCAAAAATCCAAAAATCAAGACTTTAAAGCAAAAATAAAATTAAATCTAAAGAACAAACAAGGATAAACTAAGGAAATATGGACACTTTAATCTAGATTAAACTATTAAACATGAAGATTAAACAATAAAAACATGAAACCAAAGCATGAAAATAACAAACTAGAAATGCATAAAAATAAGGAAAAATTGACAACAAAGGTCTCAACTTTGGGTGATAATTTTTAAAAGGTCTGAACTATTGATTAACCTGTGTAGGTCCCAACTTTAGGGGGTCTTAACTTTTAGCGGGCTTTAGTGATTTGAAACTGGCTTAGTAGGTCATCACTTGTAAAACTTGGGTCACACAAGAAGGGTTAATTGAGGGAGGAATGTAGGAACTAAGTGAGATTTAAAAAAAATCTTCAGTTTTAAGTCGTCGAGGCCCGCTAAAAGTTAAGACCTCCTAAGGTTGGGACCTACACAGGTTAATCAATAGTTCAGACCTTTTAAAAATTATCACCCAAAGTTCAGACCTCTATTGTCAATTTTTCCTAAATATAATAAGAAAGAAAGAAAGGATTAAGAAGATTACTAAGGAAATAAGAATCTCAAAGAAATTTGTCACTTTTCATTGATTTCCAATATCCAAAATGCACCTCTTGAGCCAAGTTTTCTCTCTCCTACACTAGTAACTAAGCTTAGGGTTCTCAAAAATCTGGATTATTTTCCAAAATATGGTAAGGGAGTATTTATCCCTTTCCCAATTAGAAATGTCGTAAAAGAAAAGAAACGCGAAAAGGACTCAACGGACAGTAGCCCGGGCGGGCTTAAAGGCGCCTAGGCGGGATGATGCGTGAGAGCTCGGGCGGTGTAGGGTGACCGGGCTCGAGAAATTCTCCCGGGCGTGCGCCATTTTTCCAGAAGGAGGTAGTAGCTTTGGCTGCTTAAGAGCCTGGGCGGGCGGTCTGTTAACCCGGGCGGGCGTCCTGGCCCGGACGGGCTGATGGGAGCTTGGACGGGCTTTGGGCTTGGGCGAGCGTTGGACTTCTCGGGCATACTTCTTCTTTCTTGCTTTCCTTTTTGCTCCCCTCTAAACTTGTATGAAATTGAATTCCTACACATCAAAGACAAAATGGAAGAGCAGGGGAACGGATGGGATGCAAATACATATATATATATATATATATATATATATACATATATATATATATATATACATATATATATATATATATACATATATATATACATACATATATATATATATATATATATACATACATATATATATATATATATATATATGTATGTATATATATATATATATATACATATATATAAACATACATATATATATATATATATATATATACATACATATATATATATATATATATATATATATACATATATATATATATATATATACATATATATATATATATATATATATATATATATATATATATATATATATATATATATATATATATATATATATATGTATGTATGTATATATATATATGTATATATATATATATACATACATATATACATATACATACATATATACATATATACATATATATATACATATATACATATACATACATATATACATATATATATATACATATATATAAATTTGATGTTGGTCTGTTAAAATATAAGCATTTTTACATTGTACTGTCATAACTTTAGATCCATTGGTCATATTTATTCCACTTAGCATCCAATATAATACTAATGCCTTTTCTATGTTTTGGTCGTTAAGCTTATAGAATAGTTTGGTTTAATTATGAACCTTACTTTCGATAAATAAGATTTCCTTTAAGTTGTGCTATAATAGCTTGTTCTACTGGTTCTTTTATTCTGTCATCGCCTAGTTCTAACTCTAAGGGAGTATCTATTCCTTCTTTAAAACAGGCTTTTATTATTATTTCAATGGTCGCTAGTTCTACAAATCTAAATGTAATTGGTTTATTTTTTAAAGTATTGTTAATTTTGGTTATTTCTTCATTTAATACTTCTTGTGTTATTAAAGGAACTCTAGTATTACCTTGTACTTGGGTTATATCTATAACATGTTCCCTATCTCGCTATAACTAGATATTCTTGCTTTTTCCTTTTAAAATACTTTGTTAAATTTGTGAAGTCAAATTTTTCTTATCTACTATTTTATCGGGTGACAAAGTAAATCCTTCATATTTTAATTCATTATGTTTTTGCAAATCAAAAATAGCTCTTTGATTTCTATGTTGTTCCGTAATATCTTCATCATAATTAACTTGTTGTAGTTCTTTACTCATCACTATCGGTTTCAATATTATCTCGTTTCTTCATTACTTTCTTCATGGCTTTCTATTCCATTGATTTCATCATTATCTGTTTCATATTCAAGCACATATATTTCTTCATCCGGTGGTATATTGGTTTTTCCTAATTCATATTCTCGCTATATGGAGCTCAATGAAATTTATATTTTTGTTATTTTTAGTATTATTTCTATTTGTCTTTGTTTTGCATTCCTTTGCTATATGACCTATTTGTCCACAATTATAACATTTACATCTTTTGGGGTTTTTAGCATATTTATAAATTCTTCTTTTAATAAAGTAATTTTTATTTGATCTTTTCTTATTTTTATATTTACCATATGGTCTCGAATTTTTTATATCCTCTTTGCATTAATTTAGGTCTTTTTGCTTTATATTTTTTGTTTAATTTGTGGCAACCAAATTTAGGCGTTTCATATTTTTCACAACAAAGTCGCTTATTTTGGCTTGTTTTCTAAATGCCTTTTGGTTATTGACTTCAATACAATAATTCTTATACCATGTTTGTAGAAATGATATTTGTTCACCTAAAGTTCCTGTTTTAGGTTCTCGTATAGTATGCTTCTTGCACCATAATGTTTATAGGTATTGGTAATTTTTCAAAATATAATTTTCGAAATACAGCCTAGTTGTTCAGGGGGTTTCGGTTCCTAATTCATAATAATTCATTTGGAATGCACAATTATATTTATTTAAATCTTCGGACACATAGAACATATTTGCATATTATATAGTTGGGACTTACAATATTCTTTCTTGGCTTCGCATATTTTAAATCTCGCATTTGGATTACCAAATTCTCTTCGAATTATTTTTTCATATTTCTTTAACATTTGAATTGGATCTCGTCATTTCCGTTCCTTCTATCTTAGTACTTCGTAGTTTCGTTAATTCTAATATGCCTATATTAGTTAAATAGCTTTTAGCTATTCCCGTTATTGTAGCTTCAATATAATTAGCCGCCGCACTAACATGTATTTTTGCTTCAATTAATTTTGCAGGTTATCCTAGATATCCAATTTTGTATGTCTATTTCAAGCGTTTATAGAACAATCTAAATTTAAGGTTTCTCCCGATTGATTATCTCTAGGTATGTAGTCGTTTTCTATTTTACTTCGATATTTCCATATATGGTCGTTATTTTTATGCTTATAATCATATTTTTTCTTTTTAAAGGTTGGTTTATAACTTCTATCGGTTTCCATATAATCATAGTCTCTATCTCTCGTAGACTTTTGTAAGTACGTTAATTTCTTTATCTTTATCTCGAGTTAAAGTCCGCTTCGAATAATTTGAATATCTAAACTCTTGACTCGGGATTGTTCGTAACAAGTTTCATCACCGTCCCGCAACACATTTATATCGTTTACTTCAAGTCGTTCAATGTCTGTAGTTAAGGCTTCTATAACAGTATTATTTAGAGTTTCGTTATCTGATTCATGGATTTCAGATATTTCATTATTGTTTTTTATATTACTTATAAGTTGTTCTTCGATTTTATCAATTTTATTACTATATTCTATTCTAAGATTTTGTATTTCTTCATTAAAATTATTTTCTACTCTATAGACTTTGTCTAGTATTTGTTTGGTATTAAGATGTATTATTTTAATAGATTCTTCCATTTTTCTCATTCTTTCATCATATTTCTTTTCTAGTTTTTCTAATTTTTTATAAATATCGTTAATTGTTTTGTTGTCCTGATAACTACATTCTATGTTTGTCAGTTGTACTAGATTATGTTCTAGTGCTAATCTTCTTTCTCTATCAAATTCATTTTCTAGAATCATTTGTTTTCGAATATATTAGTATGTCATCAATGTAGACTACACAATTTGATAGTTGATTTAAATATTTATCCATGAATGCTTGGAATCTTCCTGGGGCATTTTTATATCCAAAAGGTAATACATTCCATTCATAAAATCCATTAGGGACTTTGAATGCTGTTAATTGTTTAGATTCTTCGGTTAATTTTAATTGGTGAAAACCACTTTTACAATCAAACTTTGAAAAATAATTGTAACCTTGTATTTGTCTCACAGTACTTTACTGTAGCACTTTTCACTGTAGCAAATAGTGTTTTAAACAGTATGTAAATTTTGTACGAACCGTTGTAATCCTTTGCTTATAAATAAGAGCTTACCGATGAAGCAAAATCATCAGAAGGCACTTGCCTAACTACACTTCCACATTTCTTCTCTCAACTTTCCTTCTCTATCCTACTCAAACACACGCTTCACCCCACAACTGGTATCAGAGCTACTATTCATAAGCCTATTATTCACCGTCTATCCCGTGAGTTATACTCGTAGAAGATATTTCACAAGTAACTATGGAAGCGAGATAAGGTAATCCCTTTCCTTATGAACGAATATAAATTCAATCCCCTAGTTTATAATAATACCGAGATCCGTTAAGATGATTCTATAATTTCATATAGGATGTATGCTATCTTAATTATGCTTTCCCCGATTAAGTAAAATCATGTTTAGAAACCAAGAGACAATTGGTAGCAGGAGCCCGTTTAGCCGTTGAGAATGAGAAGGCGTTGAGGGCGTGATGCATAAAACCTATGTGGTGAGGTTGAAAAACATGAATTTATTTAATTCTCGCTTAAGTGCTTAAGGGTTGTCAAAGCGGATTAGCAAGTACTTATATGAAAGCCGATAGAATTGTTATTAACCGATTAAGGTTTATTATGAGCAAAAGGGATTGAGTCTTAAAAAACAGTTCATAAAGACACAGATCGTTTACCTATCTACTCAATTGTTTATTTGCTTACATATTTGCTTAATTATTTACTTGATCAAGTATGAATTCTCAAATAATGAATGTTAGATTACGAATTGAATGTATGAATTATGCTTTACAATTTAAAATCAATAGCTTAAAAGAACAACTAAGAATTTCTCTTCATCACTCAGCTAGAATAGAAGATCTTGAATTAGCCAATATTGTACTGAATTTATTAGAAAAAGAACACAATAAGATAAATGAACTTATACAAGTACAACTAGAAATTGAAAAATTAATAGATTTCCTAAAACAACTAGAACTTAGACAATCACTAATAGAATTTGAACAATTAATAATTTCAATATGACTAAATCACAACTTAAAAACGCCTTAGAAGACATTGAAATGCGACAAAATATGTTAAATTTTCAGATACGGATCCAACAAGATATAATAGATGAATACGAAGACTATTTATATGAAGCTAATAGAAGAAAAGATATTGAACTAAGAGATGCCTTAAGGAAATATCTAGCTAATCTACAAAACAAGAAAAATAAAAACTTAATAGCTAAACAAGAACTTAGAGATTTACAAAATTCATTATACATATGAGTACTAAATCACAAATAAAAGAAACTACCAGACGAGTTAATCGTGACTATTTCATATCAACTATACAAGCTGATATAAAAAATTTGGAATTAAGAAATCAAAAACAAATAGCTATCATAAATAAAATACAAATACTAGAACAAGCAACATTAAATAATAATCGTAATCATGAAGAAATAGACAAAGAGCTAAAACCTTTTGACGACCAAATAGACTTGCTAAATATAAAAATAAAAGAACAAGAGGACATAGCTAACAAAGTAAATGTAAGATTTTATTAATTATACATTAGATAAAAAACCAACCTTATACATATGAGTGAACTAGAAAACGAAGAACATCTTGGAATTAATCTAAAAATTATTAATACAAATATTTTATTAATTATAAAATTACTAAAAGAAAATAAAAATAAACTAGACAAGCCAGAGTCAAGTAATACTAAGTTACCAATTGAATTAGAGGAACAAGGCTATGAAATATTAGAAAAGAAGATTACTAAAGAATATTCACAGTTATTTCCAGAATTACTTTTGAGAAAGAAAATAGAAGTAGAATATGAACGAGTAATTAAACAAGAATAATGAATAAAAACGAAAAAACTATTGAAGAAGAAATTATTAGATACCCTGATGGTCCATTTAAAATACATAAGACTAATCAAAATAGACTATTTGCAGAAATTAGTAATGGCACATTTTATTTAATCAAAGATCGAAAACAAATGATTCTAGAAAATGAATTTGATAGAGAAAGAAGATTAGCACTAGAACATAATCTAGTACAACTGACAAACATAGAATGTAGTTATCAGGACAACAAAACAATTAACGATATTTATAAAAAATTAGAAAAACTAGAAAAGAAATATGATGAAACTTTGAAAAATAATTGTAACCTTGTATTTGTCTCATTTTAAGTATCTTATTTGGTATGGGGTAATTATATGTAATTGTTTTTTCATTTAGAATTCGATAATCTATAACCATTCGTGTTTTACCTCTTTTTTGTTCGAATGATTATTAACTATAAATGCACCGCTACTATGTTTTGAGTTACTTGGCCTAATTAATTGGCCAACTAATAGTTCCGTTATATGCATTTTGAATTCCTTTTCATCTCTTTGGGTATTATTAAAGGGTTTTTGTGATATTATGCTATTCGGGTCTTTTAATGTCATTTGTATTTCCGTTTTATGTTGATACCAATTTTTTAAAGGGTTATCACTACATAGTTTTTCTAGTTGAGTTTTTAAAGGAGTAAGCTTATCTAAATGGAGTATACCTATTTCTATAATTTCAAAGTTATTAATATTTTCTTTCTTGGTAGTCATCTTTTGGACTATTTGAGTTTCTTCACCTATTTTACATTTTTCCCATTCTATTGGCATTCTTTCTCTATTTTTTACTATTTTAGCTCTTAACTTATGTTTACAAGGAGTAAATAATGTGACAAATTCTTTACCTATACTAAAAGGTTTATATTGGTTAAGGAAGTTAGTTCCGAGTATGATGTCTCTTCCTATTAGTTCGAAACAATATACTTTAGGTATAATTAATATTTTATTCCAAATTTGTATTTTTACATTTATTTGGTATAAGGTAATGTTACTACTGTTGTTATTAAATCCATTGATTCTAAATGGTGTGTTTAATTTTTTCCATTCGGTAAATAATTTTCTTTCATTATTGTTGGTTGTGCTCCCGTATCAACCATTGGTGTATAATATCTACTTTTGTATCCATCAAAGATTATTTTTATAAGTATATAGGTCAAATTACTCATTTTTATTAAGAATTGCTAAGTCATTTGTCATTTTATGTAGTCGTTGTTCTAATATCTCTATGTCTCTTGTTTTCTCTTGTTCCTTTTCGAATATAATTGTATACTATGGCTATGACATTCCGCAAATCTAATGTAGTTTAGCCTTTGACTTAAATAAGCCTTTTCTTCGTTTGCTATTTCTAACCGTTTTTGTAATTTTACTAATTCAATTAAGTCGGGTATAGTGTTATTCATTCATAGTTTTAGTTTTATATTGGGTTTGATTATATGTAAATTCAAAATAGTCTTGGTTTATTTTCCATGGCTTAACTTTTTCTAAGAAATCTATTCCTAATATTATTTTGTTATTTAAGGTTATAACATATTCAATGTTTATATCTTGTAGTGCAATCTTTGTTGTTAGGGTAATTAACCTATTAAAATTCTCATTAATGTTCGAGATAGTTTTTCTAATGGAATATAATTATTTTCAATGTTGATGTCTATTTGTGCTGTTAGGTTTTTTATTCCTATTTGTATAAGTATATAATGTTCATAAGATTTTGGTTGGATAGGTAGACCGTCGTTAATTGTCGTTTAGATCGAGAAATACTTAATCGTTTCTTTACTATTTCTAAATCTTCATAGTTTGGTTTTGAATATAATTTTAGTCCTTTTTCTATAGGTAAAATAAGATCCGTAAAAGGGGTGTCTATAGTAATTGGTCTCAATTTATTTTTGGTATAAATTTGATGTTGGTCTGTTAAAAATATAAGCATTTTTACATTGTACTGTCATAACTTTAGATCCATTGGTCATATTTATTCCACTTAGCATCCAATATAATACTAATGCCTTTTCTATGTTTTGGTCGGTTAAGCTTATAGAATAGTTTGGTTTAATTATGAACCTTACTTTCGATAAATAAGATTTCCTTTAAGTTGTGCTATAATAGCTTGTTCTACTTGGTTCTTTTATTCTCGTCATCGCCTAGTTCTAACTCTAAGGGAGTATCTATTCCTTCTTTAAAACAGGCTTTTTATTATTATTTCAATGGTCTGCTAGTTCTACAAATCTAAATGTAATTGGTTTATTTTTTAAAGTATTGTTAATTTTGGTTATTTCTTCATTTAATACTTCTTGTGTTATTAAAGGAGCTCTAGTATTACCTTGTACTTGGGTTATATCTATAACATGTTCCCTATCTCGCTATAACTAGATATTCTTGCTTTTTCCTTTTAAAATACTTTGTTAAATTTGTGAAGTCAAATTTTTCTTATCTACTATTTTATCGGGTGACAAAGTAAATCCTTCATATTTTAATTCATTATGTTTTTGCAAATCAAAAATAGCTCTTTGATTTCTATGTTGTTCCGTAATATCTTCATCATAATTAACTTGTTGTAGTTCTTTACTCATCACTATCGGTTTCAATATTATCTCGTTTCTTCATTACTTTCTTCATGGCTTTCTATTCCATTGATTTCATCATTATCTGTTTCATATTCAAGCACATATATTTCTTCATCTGGTGGTATATTGGTTTTTCCTAATTCATATTCTGCTATATGGAGCTCAATGAAATTTATATTTTTGTTATTTTTAGTATTATTTCTATTTGTCTTTGTTTTGCATTCCTTTGCTATATGACCTATTTGTCCACAATTATAACATTTACATCTTTTGGGGTTTTTAGCATATTTATAAATTCTTCTTTTAATAAAGTAATTTTTATTTGATCTTTTCTTATTTTTATATTTACCATATGGTCTGAATTTTTTATATCGTCTTTGCATTAATTTAGGTCTTTTTGCTTTATATTTTTTGTTTAATTTGTGGCAACCAAATTTAGGCGTTTCATATTTTTCACAACAAGTCGCTTATTTTGGCTTGTTTTCTAAATGCCTTTTGGTTATTGACTTCAATACAATAATTCTTATACCATGTTTGTAGGAATGATATTTGTTCACCTAAAGTTCCTGTTTTAGGTTCTGTATAGTATGCTTCTTGCACCATAATGTTTATAGGTATTGGTAATTTTTCAAAATATAATTTTCGAAATACAGCCTAGTTGTTCAGGGGTTTCGGTTCCTAATTCATAATAATTCATTTGGAATGCACAATTATATTTATTTAAATCTTTCGGACACATAGAACATATTTGCATATTATATAGTTGGGACTTACAATATTCTTTCTTGGCTTCGCATATTTTAAATCTCGCATTTGGATTACCAAATTCTCTTCGAATTATTTTTTCATATTTCTTTAACATTTGAATTGGATCTCGTCATTTCCGTTCCTTCTATCTTAGTACTTCGTAGTTCCGTTAATTCTAATATGCCTATATTAGTTAAATAGCTTTTAGCTATTCCCGTTATTGTAGCTTCAATATAATTAGCCGCACTAACATGTATTTTTGCTTCAATTAATTTTGCAAGGTTATCCTAGATATCCAATTTTGTATGTCTATTTCAGGCGTTTATAGAACAATCTAAATTTAAGGTTTCTCCCGATTGATTATCTCTAGGTATGTAGTCGTTTTCTATTTTACTTCGATATTTCCATATATGGTCGTTATTTTTATGCTTATAATCATATTTTTTCTTTTTAAAGGTTGGTTTATAACTTCTATCGTTTCCATATAATCATAGTCTCTATCTCTCGTAGACTTTTGTAAGTACGTTAATTTCTTTATCTTTATCTCGAGTTAAAGTCTCGCTTCCGAATAATTTGAATATCTAAACTCTTGATCGGATTGTTCGTAACAAGTTTCATCACCGTCCCGCAACACATTTATATCGTTTACTTCAAGTCGTTCAATGTCTCGTAGTTAAGGCTTCTATAACAAGTATTATTTAGAGTTTCGTTATCTCGATTCATGGATTTCGGATATTTCATTATTGTTTTTTATATTACTTATAAGTTGTTCTTCGATTTTATCAATTTTATTACTATATTCTATTCTAAGATTTTGTATTTCTTCATTAAAATTATTTTCTACTCTATAGACTTTGTCTAGTATTTGTTTGGTATTAAGATGTATTATTTTAATAGATTCTTCCATTTTTCTCATTCTTTCATCATATTTCTTTTCTAGTTTTTCTAATTTTTTATAAATATCGTTAATTGTTTTGTTGTCCCGATAACTACATTCTATGTTTGTCAGTTGTACTAGATTATGTTCTAGTGCTAATCTTCTTTCTCTATCAAATTCATTTTCTAGAATCTTTTGTTTTCGATCT
>CANSZD010003006.1:367500-615421 GCA_947648045.1 Beta corolliflora
CATTTCTCATGTAAGTATGTATTCTCATATGAACTCACTTCTATATATATATATATATATATGGTAAGAGAGAGTTAGATAGAAAAAGAGGTGAAATTAAGGGAAAAAGAAACTAAAATTGGAAATAAACAAGTAAAATAGCCTTAATACTATCCAAGGAGTGAGATAGATCTCACTCATCAGCTACATCGAGATATTCAGCCAAATTCAAAAGGGTAGAAGCAGATGCGTGGCGTGCAATAGGCCTGCACGCCGCGCATTCTCAATTCTTATCCAGTTTCTTCCATTTTCCCTATAAAGAGACCCCGTCTTCACTCGATTTTGACAAACTTTTTCCAACGACTTACATACAGTTTACACCACGAAAATCACTCTAAATACTCTCCAAAACACTTCAAACACATTATAAATCTCCTTTCAAGCTTCAAGTTTGCTCCTCCTGCGGGTCGTTATTAATATTCAAGACGGCCACGTAGGTTGAAAGTTTGGTGTATAGTTTGGACTTAGACCTAATCCAATCTGATCCGAACAAAATTGAGATTCTAATTTTCCAATCCAAATCCAATCTAATTAGAGTTTGAATCCAAACCAATCCAATCCGGATTTTCAGACGATAGATTGGATCCGATCCGAAATATCCAATTTTTTTAAAGTTCATTTTTTGATGAAATAAAGTACGCATGAGCATCAAAATAAACTTTTCAATGGTAGAACTAATCTGTACAAGCCCATAGTTAGGCACAAGCATCAAAATAAAAGTTTTCAATAGTGATTAGGAAGTTAGCCAGATAGAGTTTTAGGAAAAGTGAAAGGCCGCCCAATCATTTGTTTTTTTTAATTACAATTTGTTAAGCCAAATTCTAATTATACAAATCAAGGTCTATCTATTATTCGGTTAATTTTGATTTTTCGATCCAATCACCCTCAATCCGATCCAAAAATCCAAATTTTCAAAAAAAACTCAATCCGAATCCAATCCGAAAATAATTTGAGTGCCGTCCGAATTACTAATTTGGTTTGGATTGGATTTTAGTTTTTTATCCGAATAACTTTCACCCTTAAGGCAAGGCGACAAAGGTATAATTCTTGAGGGTCGATTCCAATTTATTTCTTATTATACTAACAATCTACTTTTCATGATGTAGATCCTCAAAGGATTCATGTCTTCTTGTATATTCTTCTTCTAATCTCCTTTTATATACATTATATATTTATTCATATGTGTGCTATGTTTTATTGCTTTCATGACGGCACATGTTTATTTTTGCTAATCAAGACCTAAATAAATGTTCTAATATTAAAATCATATAATTTGAACAGTTGGTTTAGGATCCCTATAATTTGATTACATAAATAACATATCACCAAAAATTAGTGTTTTGTGTTTAATGAACCAACTTAGACTAATTTTTAGATTGCATAAATATATTGCATGGTTATTTATTTGCATAAAATTCGAACATGAATTGTATTAAATAGAGGCCAACAATGAGCGAATTTGAAACCTGATCATATTCGTACCCTCACGCGAACTCAATCTTTGGTTCATTGATCAATTATAAAGTCATGACGGGGAAATCTACATTGGATAAGGCCTAACATATCCTTATAGTTTCCCAAAAATCCAATTAGGTTTATGAGTCTTTCTTTAAAGACATGTTGGCGACTTCTTTTTCAAAACGTTTTCAAAACAAAAACCTTTACAATGAGATAGTCAAATTCGACCTCATCCCACATAGGCAATAAAAATATGCCTACAGAAGGAAGTATATATTTAGAACTTATCTTAAAAACTCATATCAGTTAAATCTCGTGTAATTTGGTTTTCACCTCACTTACCTAATTTTTTTAGAGTAGGTACAATATATACACGTGTCGTAGTTCAATAATTTGCATTGAATTGCTTTTAACAATGTAAACTACTTTCTCCGTTCTTTTTCTATTGCAATAATGAGATTTTAACACTATTCACTCACCACCCTTTCACTATCTCTTGTGATTTTTACGTAAGGAAAAATACAGTCATGTGGGATCTTGTTAGATTCGTCTCGATTTATACTTTCAGAATATCAAATTTGTATAATTTTTACTAAAAAATAATTAAAGATATTAATAGTTAAAGTTGTGCATGACAAGCGTGAAAACTATATTGTTGCAATAGAAAAAGATCCGAGGTAGTAGTATTTAGGCCCGGGCAATGTCCCGAGTAATTATAATTTTAATTTATTAATATTTAATTTAAAATTATAATACCAAACATTACTTGGTTTAGTAGTTAATACTTTAGTATATAAGTTGGAAGTTATGGGATCAAATCTTATACCATGCATTTTCTAATTTTTTTATATTGTATGTGTAGTATATGAAGTAAACACTCTAAGGGATAACATATTTAATTTAAAACTATAACACCAAATAGTACTTGGTTTAGTGGTTAATACTTTAATTAGTATATAAGTTGAAAGTCATGGGATCAAATTTTATACCATACATTTTCTAATTTTTTTTAATTGTATGTGGAATATGAAGTAAAACTCTAAGGGATAGCGCCACATGGCACAATTCCTTATTTAGGAACGCCTTTCAATATATAAGTATTGATATCCTTCATGTAACAAATGAATAAATGCTAATAACAAATTTATGACACTCACTGCACCCAGGCCAATAGTTTGTGACGTTTTGGCTATTAGTCAAAATTGGTGGCGCTGAGTGCACTGGTGCCATAGTTTGTGGTGTTCAGGCCAATTTTGCCTTTATTTTTTTAGTGGAATTTATCTTATTGGAGCCTACAATTGCTATTGATACTCTATTAATAAAATGTGTCGTGTATCTGTCTACATATCCTTTTAGAAAAAATATATGTGTTTATACAATGCAACCTATAATTGCTACAACATTCTATGTTTAAATTAAAGCTTCATTTATAAGTAGTGACATTTCTCACTTGACTTAGGTAGTGCATTTAATGCTCACGAAAAGTTCATCCTTTTATATAAGGGTTGTATATATCAAAACTCTAAACATTATTAGCTTAATATAATGAACTAAAAGATTTGTACAATTTTAAGTTAACAAAACAGATGCACAAACTCCTAAATAAGATAAAATAGATTGTGACTCACAATCGACTATCTATGATGATTAAGGATGTATGCTATCCACCTTAAAAAAAGGCTCAGTTAATTAGATAAGTTCAGATGAAATATTATAAATTCCAATGAATTAAGTACATTGAGTTTTGAAAAATTATATGAGGTAACTTGTGTTTTCGACCGTATTTTACAATGACCCCGTTGTTTATAACCCCTGTCTCGGGATAACTCCAACTTGTAAAACGCAATCAAACTTAATGATTTTGGAAACATCGTTACAAGGTAAAGAGTCATTTATATATAACTACTCACCACATCCCACATTTTTTTTCAACATTTTCATTTGTATAACATTGGTTACATATATAAAATTTCCGAGAAAAACTTTGAAGAAGAAAAATTTCTGATATATAAAATTTGAGTTACATATGGTAGTTATATAACTATCATTACCTATGTAATGTCGTTTCTAAAATCGTTAAAGTTATTTACGTTTTACAAGTTGAGGTTGGCAAGAGACAGGCTGAGAAACGTGGTGTCATTCTTGAAAATGGCCTAAAACAGAGGGTTACCTCACATAATTTTTCATTAATTAATATTGTTTTCTGGTGTCAAATCTTCGTTCTCCCTAAAAAGATTATGGAGGAGACTCAAAGCCATTATAGCGCTTAGCTATAAAATGGTAAAAACACAACTTCAAAGAAGGCTCTGGTTTCTTGAGACCAGCTTTATATGCACAGGTCAACAGGTGATCTCAACGATCACCAATATGAACATTTAATTTGGAAGAAAACTGCAATTGCTAAGCATTTTTGGGCTATTACTCTAAAGCAAGTCAAACTATGGGTAAGGTGGATGCACTCATACTACATCAAAAGAGCTAATATTTAGAACATGCCCTAACCTGTAGGCATGTCTTGGGCTCTTAAGAAAAGCATGGCCAGCAAAGCTATTCTTCGCAATAACACTACTATGGAACAATATACTCAAGGTAACATATTCTTTAGAAGGAAGTATTATCTTTCTCAAAGAGAAAATATGCCATCTATATGTTGGAAAAGAATTATTTATAACAATAGGGCCTCTCCTAAGAGCTTTTGATCACATGGCTTGTGATCCTGGGTAGAGTTGCTACAAAGGACAATCTTGCCTAGATGTGCGGAGAAAACAGGATAAATGCAAGGTTTTTGGGATGTTATATACTGAGTCTATTTACAACATTTGGCTCCAAAGAAATCAGAGTGTTTGAAGGCAATTATATTGAACCTGACATTTTAGTTAACTAGCCTTATATGCACGCGTTGCGTGCGAAATTATTATTGGATTTGAGCACAATTATCGTAAACTAAAATAATGCATCTCTCTCTAATTAAAAAAGTCTCAATATTCTTCTACACAATTCGGCCCATATATTCTATAGTTTTGGTGATATCATATCATCATAAACATTACAAATAGAGAGCCCATATCCCTATTATCTCCTCTACCCAATTCAACCCATCTCTCTCTTTAAACATTACAATTATCTCCTCACTTATCTCCTCCCTATTATCCCCTAATGTAACGCGTCTACCATCAAGGCAACACCGGCGAGCGATATATTGCGTCTCCGTCTACCACCACACAACCACCGTCGATTATTATTGCTTCTCCGCCTGTAACCCCGTCTACCACCACACCACCACTACGTCGATTATTATTGGAAAATTAAGATTTTTTTGGAACAATTTGAAGAAGTTTTGGGGAAAAAATTGGATAGTTTGTCGGTCAATTAAACCACTGAGATAATTGGAGATGGAGGAAGAAAAAATCAGAGAAGAAATATAGATGTCGGATTGTAATTGTGGAGGTGAGTTTGAAATCTCTTCTTTTTTTTTATTTGCATGCAAATAAACCACAAAAATTGTTTTTCTTGCAATTTTTATTTTTTCTTTTCGAAATAGTACTCATATTTGAAAAATGAATCTGGAAAAATGAATGATTTATTATAATTGGGAAACCAAAAATCTTATATGTATTGCAATTTTCACTGTTTTATTCGATTTAGTATTCCCTGACAGGAATTCTTTTTTTAAAAGAACAGTGTAATTTTTTATATGGAAAGATTGGTTTTTTTTTTAGAATTATTAATCCATAAAAAGGTTGATTTTTTGTTCAAAAATGAATCTGGAAAAATGAATGATTTTTCTATGGAAAGATTGGTCTACCACAACCTGTCATCTACCAATCTCACATTCAAAAGAATTGTTTTGGGAATAATGTAAGATGTCTTATTAATCTCTCTGCTTGTAACTTAGGAAAGGTTGTGGTAGATGACAGTTTAAAGTGATCTTCTTCTTCTATGTTTCTATGTTTTGAGAAATGAATGCTTGTGGTAGAATTCTATGTTTTGAGAAATTATTGTCTGAAAAAATAATCTTGCTAAACTTTCACCAACTGACAATGTTGTTCTTAATGAATTTTATATAGAAAATAACATTTATAGGTTTGTCTTGAATTTAACGAATTGATTGATTAATCATAACTTAATCAAATTGAAAGACTTAAAAAGTACCTTTTTTTAGTGTTATCTTAGTTGAATTTGAGATTGCCCTTTAGAAGTTGAATGTGAGACTGCTCTTGATGATCCTCTTGTCAATTATGTTGTTGGAGTACATATGAAATCAAACCATAGAGATATTGTATTAGTTATAAAATCTCTACTCTATAAGGATTCTGAAGAACACACCAAATTCTATGAATTATGTAATTACCTGATATTGGTCTCATAGCTTTGCTGAATTTATGCTTCTGTAATACTGATTAGGAATTCCCAACATTGGTGGTTTTCTTCCAAAATGTCTGCTTGATTTATACAGGATTGAATTCCGTGCTCACTCTGTTCCTTTTTTTTTAATTAATAAGTCCCAAATTACATTCCTTACTTGATACTAACTGGAGTGTCTAGTTGGTAACTTGGTATATGATTCAGATTGCCATTTTTGTGTCTAGCTTCATAAGATTGTTATGTTGGGAACTTGAGATCTAATTGTCTAATTTCAATTGTAGATTCTTTGGGATGGAACCACATGGAGATTATGAAGAATGGGAGTAGAGGAAGAAGGGAGAAGAGGAAGAAATGGGGACGAATCGTCGGGAATTGTGGTAAGCTGTGTTGGGGAGTTGGGGTGGTTTTGTATGAGAGTGAATTATAGTTATTTGTGTGTGCCGTGATTTTGTAATAAATATTGATTGTGATTTATTTTTTTTAGATGTAATTTGCTGTATTTATGGTGCGTTCTTTTCACCTGAACTTATCTGACCTAATTAACCCTTATTGGAACTTATTCATGAGTGTTGTGTTAGACCTGATCAGAACTTATTGGACCTGAAATTTTTTTTTTAAGGTGAAGAGAACACACCCTTAGTGACGGTAAAATAAGTTTTTTTTGTATTTTGGTGTCCCCCTCTAGTTGCCATATAGAATAGAGATACCATCCTTTTTATTGTAGCTTGTAGAAGCCTAGGGAGTATGAAACTCCACCTTATTAGATAAGTGTGTTGTAGTTGTTTATGCTCTTCTTTCTCTTCTAGAAGGTAGACTGAAAGCAAAAAAATTAGCTTATTCCTTTCCCTTCTAGTAGGTAGATTGGGGTTGATAGGCGTGTCGTGCACCTAACAAAAATAAATAACCTATTTTTTTTTGAAAGAGAAATTTCATTAATTGAAGGCCAAACGACATCTACAATAGATATTAAGGAAAAACAAGATACAATCGAATAAGGTTAAATCAAATTCGTCTTCGAAGAAACTACAATGAACCATATCGAGCAATACAGCGCAACCCCCTTGTATTTGCTTAATCAAGCAGCTATTGATGAGGAAGTCTATCATTATGACATAGTTTGGGAAGAGCATTATTGATCGAACCATGTTGACCGCATCCGAGATTCCAATACCTTCATGTTGAGTCTTGAACTTCAACCAATGAGAATAATTTCTCATACCTAAAGACAAAAAAACCATACTCACAACTCCCATAGGGCAGCAGGAGATCTCCACAAAAGAGACTAAAATCCGCATAATAGGATTTGAAAAAATCTCATAAACAGAGACTAATTTATTCAACAAAACAAGAAAATGAACTAAAAAACTGAAAATAAAAGGGAAAAGGGGGCTTACCATGGATGAAATCATCTATGACAGCCCCTAACTGATGAAAAAGGGGTAGGGGAGGCTAGGGTTTGAGAGAGAAAAGAGAGAGAGGGGAGGCTAGAAATATATTACCTATCTAATCCTCCTAATAATGTAGTAGGGTAAGTCAAGGTCCATCCCACAAAAATAAACTTATTCTATAATTAGCTCTTAAATAATAGTAAAACTAAAGGAGGTCAAGATTTATATATAATAAAAATATTTATAAGAAATAAAATTTATAGTTTTTTCACGTGGTATCCCTAAGAAATTTTAAATTCATGGGGTACCCCTATAATTTAAAAAATACACCAATGCCCTTAAGATTTAACGACAAATGTACACTAGTGGAAAAAAGCCCATCTGATCCGGTCAAAATTGGGCTTACTGATCCGGTTTTGGACCGGATGGGGTGGGCTCGCAGCAGTTTGTAAAGATTAACTGATCCGGTCCTAAACCGGATCAGTTAATCATTTACTGATCCGGTCCTAAACCGGATCAGTTAATCATTTACTAATCCGGTCCTAAACCGAATCAGTTAATCATTTACTGATCCGGTTTTGAAGGAAAACCAGATCAGTTGGCCCCCCCAAAAAACCAATTTTTTTTTTTTTTTGCATTCTTTCATTATTAATTGATACAAAATCATTAGTATATATCAATACTCATTTTATTAATCATATTATGCTTATTTGAAGCATAAGCATAAATAATTAGATACGTATAAATATTACGGTTATTTCACCAAATACCCCTGACAAATAAATTTATTCACCAAATACCCCCACTTTTTTTCGAATTCACCATATACCCCTGACTTTTAAAAAAATTCACCATATGCCCTTATTGACTAACGGAGTTAACTCCGTTAGTCATTAACCCTAATTAATCCTAAAAAATCCTAATTAACCCTAAAAAACCCTAACTAAACCCTAAGTAAACCTAAAAACCCTAACTCTCTCTCCCTAACCCAACCCCACCCCCCAACCCTAGAGCCACCAACCCACCACCCAACCCCAGCCCCCCCCCCCCCTCCCCCCCCGGCGCACCCCACACATACCCCCCCTCCCAGCCCCCACGCAGCCCCCTCCCCCTCGACCTCCCTCACACCTCCCCCTCCCTCCCTCCCTCCCCCTCCCCCTCCCCCGCCACGCCCCCCTCCCGACCACCCCGGCCCGCATCCCCCTCCCCTTCCCCCAAGAAATCGGTTGCCCCACCCCTCCCCCCCCCCTCCCCTTCCCCGCGAACTCGGTCGCTCCCCCCCCCTCTCCCGCCGCCACCCCTAGCCCACCGCGCGTCCCCCTCCCCATCTCCCCCCCCTTCGAATCTCGCGCCTCCCCCTCCTCCACCCCTTCGAAGGGAATCTCGTGTCTCCCCCTCTCCCACCCTAGTTTCACCCAAAAGAAACGGAGGATCGGAGGTGCCGAGAAGTGAGAAGGTCGACTTGATGGAGATTGAAATTGCGCGAGTGCGGGGAGGAGGGGTTGTGAGGCTGCCGACGAGAGTGAGGGAGGAGGAGAGGGGGACGCAGTCTTGCCGGCGAGTGAGGGATGGGGAGGCGCCGGGGGCTGCGTGGGGAGGGGAGGGGGTTGTGGGCTACCGACGAGAGTGAGGGAGGAGGAGGGGGACGAGTGCGCCGGCGAGAGGTGAGGGATGGGGAGGCGCTGGGGGCTGCGTGGGGGAGGGGGAGGGCTGCGTGGGGGAGGGGGTGGGGGGCTGGGGTTAAGGTGAGGGGTTGGGGTTGGGGTGAAGGGGGGGCTGGGGTTGGGTTAATTAGGTTTTAGGATTAATTAGGTTTAGGATTAGTTAGAGTTTTAGGGTTTTTAGGTTTAATTAGGGTTTAATTACGGTTTTTTAGGTTAATTAGTTAATTAATTAACGGAGAACTAACGTTCGTTAGCCAAAAAGGGCATTCTTGGTATTTTTTGAAATGTCAGGGGTATCTGGTGAATTTTTTTAAAGGTCAGGGGTATTTGGTGAATTTTGAAAAAAGTGGGGGTATTTGGTGAATAAATTTATTTGTCAGGGGTATTTGGTGAAAAAACCGAATTACAATTTAAACATCACGGGGTAATCTCTTGCCCACCACCTTAGAGCTTGTTTGGTTAATCTTCAAATGCATGGGAAATTAGAATTCTTAGGAAGTAAATATATGTATTGTTGTTTGGTTGGCAAAAACATGGGAAATAGAACTTCCTAGGAGGTTTTATTTTCTACAAAATGGAGGAAATAACTTACCTAGGCCCCTAGGTAAGTGGAACTTTCCATGGGAAATGGAATTTCCATGTTTAACCAAACAAAAAATGTCTTCCTAGGAAATAAAATTTCATGGGCAATGCTAATTCATGGGAAGTTATACTTCCCAACTTCAACCAAACGAGCCCTTAGACTGGTAGACAGTAGATTGGTTTTTTACTGTCGGATTTTGGCTTCCAGTGAACATGATGGTTCCAAGTTCCAACTGCTGATATATAGTCGAAAATCATGTTTCTTGGGCCTTGCTGATATAGTGCAGGGAACTGGAAATAGTGAGCAACAATTATATGATTTAGGCCACAACTTTTGACATAAATAAAAATATGTTAATGGATATAAAATTTGATGATGAGAACTTGCCTCCAAGCAAACATCTGAAGAAACATCCTGCTCGAAAACTCCAAGAGAAATGACAGGCAAAGATTGTTTGCCCGGAAAAGCCAGCAAAGGCCTCAAAATAAAAGAGCGTCAGGCCAAAAGCTATATTCTTGTAGAAAAAATAGCAAATCTGTACCAAAAGGCAAAAAAAAAATGCATAAGTATGGTTATATCATGATATGAATATATATATCATACACAAGGTTTGAGTTTGAATTCCTTACCATTTGAGCTATTCTCTTGTAACACCAATGTCCATGTACAAGCAGCAATCACTTGTTGAGCACAGGGGCGTATCCACTATGGGTTCACTGGGTTCAGTTGAACCCATAGTGGATATGGAAAAAACTGTCAAATATTAGAGGAAAAAAACTGTAAAATATAATATCTTGAAACAATGTATTTGAGAAGCTTACTGCAGCAGAGTGGTAGTCCGTGTACATTTTAAATACATGTGCCTGATATGTTGGTCGCTGGTTCGACTCCAAGCCTCTATACTCTATAGTTTTTGTTCCTTTTTTTTTGTCATTTCCTTTCCATATTCTCTTGTCTTTTACATGCAATTAGCAATACATTCCCTTCTTCTTCCAACTTTTCTTTCATTTAATTTCTCTTGTCTGCTTTCTTATATAATTCTTTCTCTTGTCTAATTTCTTGTTTTCAATTTAAATGTATATGCAACAAATACTTAAAATTAGTTATTTTTATAAATAAAATTATAAGGAAATGTTGATTGTTTTCAATGAAATTTCTCGTCTTCCTATAAAAATCTTAACGTATTCCCACCTTGTGTTTTTGGTTATAGTTAAAAAAATTGAACTAAGGTATATATTTTAATTTACGAAATTATTCTAGTCGTCTCACATGTTCGAACCCATATGCCGAACTTTTTGGATCCGCCACTGGTTGAGCATCACCTCAAGAAAAGAAAACTTGTAAACTGATTGACAAGGTCCCAAGTAGAGCACCACAGATCCTTCATTTCTTGAACATAAGAACACGAAAAGTCATCCTTTCTAGTGGCAAGAAAAGTTATATAAGGTTGTTACAAACACCAAGGAATTTAACTAAGGTCATAGTTAAAGCAATGTTTTCCAATTACACGAAACTCGGTTTCTCGTAAAGCTAAATCCTAATCATCATATGCATATACTAAACACAATGCAGGCCGAAAATCAGACTGTCCAATATTAGATTCACAATCAAGAGAATATAAATCCACTAATAAGCCTAGACCTGATTATGAATGGCAGATAATACAATGCAGACAGACCAAAACACATGAAGAAATTCCTCTACAACACCAAAAAAAAACACAAATAAATATTTGAAGAAAAAGATCAGATTGATATTGTACATCAAAGTCAACCAATTAACATTGTGCAAATCTCCTAATCTATATGAGCACGTTAATCACAATTACAGAAAATACACAAAAAAAAAATAACCATTTGTGATTCATTAAGACAAACTCTTTAATTAGCTAACTTACTAAAACTAATTGAAAAAAGATCATTCAAAGTTCCAAACTTACCCAGAAATATTGGAAATTCTAACACCATTCAATCATTCATGACGGGAAAAAGATCATTCAAAGTTCCAACCTTGCCCAGAAACACAACAGCAAATAACTGATGCACACTCAACTGCTAAACTCAAGAACTGATACTTCATATCATCTTCTAGAGCATAGGTCAAACCTTTCCCATCAATGATCAAGGCAAACGCAGCATGTGGATCCTTTTCAAGCTTAATCATTTGACAAGCGTTGGTAATTTGTAACGTTATATTCTCCTTGTAATTACAAACATAATGAAACAAAATCGGAACGAACTCAATTGATTAACTGAATCGAACAAAATAGAAATCGAAGCCCTAGCAAGAAACAAAATCGAACTCTCCTTGATAACATACCTGATGCAAATTGAGAAAGAAATAATCTTGAATTACTAACAACAAAATCAGATACAACTGAAAAGAGATCGATCCAAATAACGCCAAAATGTGATCAATGACGAATTCATATGTTATGGTATGAAAATCGCGGGTTTGTTTGGAGGCAGGAGACGCATATTCTGTCGTCTTTTTATTTCGTCTTCATCTTGTTCGTCTTCATTTCTTCTAGGACTGAGGAGGGGTTAGCATGGATTTAGGGTTAGACGTTTGAGAGAGATACGGAGAAGGAGGAAGGGTTGGGTGGATTTAGGGTTTTTTCGAGGAATGAGGAGGGAGGAGAGTATCTGGGCTTTGAGAGATAGAAGAGTGTTTTGGCCGTGTGACATCTGGGGATATTTTGGGCTTAAGGGCCGGTAATGAGAGGGAGGAGAGAGTTTGGCTTGCAAAATATTGGGTCGATTCGATTCGGTTGTGAAAACCGGATCGATTAAAAACAAGCCGATCCGGTTCTCCTTTCAACCGGATCAGTTAATTGGCCCAATATTTTGTGTGCAAATAAATTGAATTTAATGATCCGGTTTTGGGAGAACTGGATCAGTTTCGTTGTGACATTTAAGGTTTTTTCCACTAGTGGTATGAAATGCCATCAATGATTGATGGTACTAGTGAGACGTTGACCAATAATTTTTTATACACGAAATACCCTTCAGGTATAACAAAAATGTGCAAATTTTTTGTGATGGCTAGTTTTTTAAACTTGCATCATAAAAGTAACCAATCATTGCAAGACATTTGGGATGGCTATTTAAGCAGTCTTACTTCATTATTTTTGCTCCGACCTTCTCATCCAAAACTTATGCCTTCACAATCTCACACTTCTTATTATTTTGAATCCTCATACATTAGAGTCCCAAATAGATTTGCAAATGTAGGAAAAATTCTCAATTAGGAGCTTAGATTCATCATTGAATCCACAAATACTGTACTATAAATGTGATGGTTGCAACACATATAGGTGGTGTGTTGGTGCTATTGAGCAAAACTACAATGTAAGGGAGATGATGGGAACAATGGCAGAATTGAGGAAGAAGAAAAAGGGACAAGTAATGCTAACTTAAAGGACAAATGAAGCAATTAAAGAAGGAAATCAAACAACATCAAAAATTAATGCAAGGAGCTACCAGAATAGGCATTTTCATGTTCATTTTGCTTTATTTGTACTGAAGAAGTGAATCAAAATGTAATAGAGCACCAAAGATGTGAGCTATAACATTCCATGTCTTGTAATACCAAAATATCAGTAGCTTTACAAAAAATGCATGTTGTTTTCGATGCTTTTAAGTAGATTTGTACAAAATGCACACCATATGATTTCTACTTGCATCTTTCCTTCAAAAATAGTTGTAAGCATGTCTTTTACTCAACATTAAACCTAATTACTTATCATCAACAACCAAAAGAAGTCTTTTACACCAAACAAAGTCTGCATAGTATTGCATTCTCATCCAATAGTTTTTGCCTTCTTTTGTTGTGTTGCTGCACCCTTGGATGTACCAACAACACTCTTTTTTCTTTCCCTTGTATGCATTGGTATGAGAAGGTTATGTTGATCCTGATGCAGTAGCAGCAGAAACCTTCTTTTACTTGGCTTTTACACTCCCCTTGCAAGTCCTTGCATTGTGGCCAATCTGCTTGCACTTGTCACAATTGACTAGGCTATTCCTTTTCCTCTTTTTCTTTTCAAATGACCATCTCTTCCTCTGTTTAGCAGGCCTTCCAACACTTTTTTTGAATGGGGGTGGTAGAATTATTGGAAGTTCAAATTCAGGCAACTTAGATGTGTCAAGGCATTGGGTGTATGTGGCTTAAGTGGGTTCATTTGTATATACATACCCTTTGTAGTAGGCAGAAACAAAGTTTGTTGGCTTTAGTATCTGGTCATAAATAACCCTAAGACCATGGTTGCAGGGTATACAAGTCCGTTGCCATTTGCCACATCCACAACTCCTAGCTTCTAACCTAATAGGGTAATGTACATGATCATCCAACACCTCATACTCTCCACCACTAGCTTCCACAACATAGCAAAAATCTGGACTCTTTAGCCCTCACCTCCAATAATTTAGTGGCATTGTAACAGCCCTAACCCCTACTAACCAAAATCCACAAAGTCTAATCACAACGGAAGCGTATCAAGATAAGATTTGGACTATTACCATGACATTCTCAACATATAAGAAAGAGAATATCGAACTATCTCAAGCATTGCTTAATTACATCACATAATACTTACAAACTTGTTCTTATAGCAACTGCCACCAAAACATAACCAAGGTTCGTTGTTTACATAGTCATATATATATATATATATACATATATATATGTATGTATATATACATATGTATGTATGTATGTACATATATACATACATATATATGTCATCACTTAATTTACAGTATTAAAAGTCTATTACAAAAGCAAACCCTTTCATCATATGTCCTCCTCCCAACCTGCAACAAGGGTTGACTCTGCCACCCACCAAATGACTGGCCACAGAAATGACAAAACAATCAGCAAAGTTGAGTACACACTACGTAATAGCAAATACAAGTTTAGGTGTATTTTGAAAACTAATTGATAACACATAGTCATAATAGCAAGTAGTCATATTCAGCTCAATTACTTAGAGATTTCATAAGATTAATCTTTTGATATGAACGCAAGTATAGCAAACTGGTGAGGGTCGTCACCTCACCTTTAACTGTTCTGCTTGCAAGACTTAACCGGGATATGTCCTACTCCGCCTGGATTTTCCCCTCATGGTTGGGTAACAGTTAGGGACTACCCGCCCTAACCGGGTGCATGCTCACGCCTCGCTTTCGTAATTTAATCCAAGATATTTAATGTTTCATTATTATACAATTCCATATACTTAACATATTCTATTTAAAAGCATAAGCATGGTAATTTAGTGTTTAAGCCTAGCTTAGGATAAGTAAAACATCTCAGGTGAACCATAGCATGCTAAATCCTTGTTATATACTCAAGCGCATATACTAATATACACATCAGAAGAAATTTCATTTCATAATCATCCTTCATAATAGAAAGAAACAATCACCTAACTATAGGTAGGAAAATCTCTAGGTTACAATCCAAACTAAATGTGTACCTTCACTTAGGCTGCTTAATGCAACTTAAACTCCTTAGTCCAAGTGGTTTATCCTTCCTACAGCTTCCCCTGAGTATATAAAGTGCTGAGGATTAGTTTACACAAGTTTTAGAACATGAATAACTAAGCTAAGTACAAGAGAGATGCAAAGCTTTACTTACAACAGTCTGCTTGATGTTTCTATGGAGTTTTCTACAACTTCCCAAGGCTTAAAAACTAAACCAAAAGCTTGAAACACTGTAGAATTATGTCTAGAAGAGTTTTATGTAAAGAGAAGTAGGTGTTGAAGAAGAAGATTTAGGAGAAAGAGACGAAAATCCAAAACAGCCCATTTATAGGCAGTTCTGACGATACCCTAAGGGGAGGGAAACCTCTTCTGGGCAAGGTCGGTTCCTTTGAATTTTTGGGTGGTTCTTGCTTGAGGTGTTAGCTGGTAGTGTTGGCTTTCAATGCATACAAAGATCTTTAAGAGATCGACACGCAAGCAGCTGCTAAGGTGGTTGCTTTCAGGATAGGTCTTTGATTGTTATTTCAGCTGGCCAGATTTTACTAAGGAATTTACCCTATTAAGCCACGTAAATTTTGAGGATGAATGACCATTTTAACCTTAAGACATCCCAAATATTGGTTATATCCAATTGGGATAGATTTTGAACATGTTTTCGATCTCAAAAGGCTTTTCAACTGGAAGTTCATTGCTAAGCGATAAAACGGTCTCTATGCGATTTTCATAATCTTAAGGAATAAGGCTCTCAAAGGCTTTCTAACTTATCTATTGGTTCTCAAGACTTTCTTAACTACCAAGAATGGTAATTCCTAGCTACTTTTGCATTATCTATAATAATAACTCATGTAGCACATATAAATTCACTAATTCAATACAGTATAAGAGAAAACACTTAGTTGGACTTGCACCCTGCTTACTTGCTAATATGATCCCATACTTTAACACATAACTAGGGTGTTAGGTTTAGGTTTTTCTTAGGGATATTACAATATAGTGGCATAATCAGTCAACTGATTAGGTTCCACATCAATAACCTTATCGATCTAGCTCTAATTCTTTTTATACACCAATCTCTTATAGTTGCCATTATACATATACCATCCCTAAGCATTTGATAAATGTAATGAAAACATAAAAGCTTAAATAGGTTATGTTCGTTTACCTTTCAACAAAGTAAGGACATGAAGGTCTCTGTATGGCTTTGTACATGCATTAAATGACTCAACAAACACTAGAGGAAAAAAGGCCAAGGGCTACGGTTAAAAGTGGCCTAAGGGCTGCGATTTTGACCAGCAGCCCTTGGCATATTAGAAGGGCCACAGTTTTTTATTGCAGCCCTTCACAACCAAGAGCTGTGGTTTTGACCCAAAACCACGACCCTTTTTTGTTTTTTTTAAATACCCCTAGCCCTGCCCCCCCGCCGGCGGCCCCCTTCCCGGCGCCCCGCCCAATGGCCCCCGCCCGTGACTCCCTACCACCCCGTGGCTCGTTTATGGTAGCTAGATTTCTGTTGTGCTTAGTGTATAAAACACTATAATGCATATCACAAGTTTTTAAACGCAATTATCTTGATTATATATTAATAATGTCAAAATTGTACATATTAAAACAAAATACCAACATTCTAGCTAAAACCTATACAAGAATAGAAAATGCAATCGAATAACTAGCTAGTTATATTGCAAAATACTAACAAAATGTATCATAAACAATCATCACAAATGTGGTTTGCTAACTTATCTCGAGCTTCACCTAATTCCTCCATGATGAAGGCCTCCAATCTTGGTGTGTTATTCATATGAACATTGCAAGACAACCATGAAATTAAACACATAAGAATTCAATCATTTCACCTAGCTAGTTAATAGTTCTAAATTGACCATTACCTTTCCGTAATTCAATCAAAAACAAAGTAGAGCCTACAAATCTACTTAATAGTTATTATGTCTCATATTATCATATTCAATAAGAAATTGGAGTTAAATGACTCAAAATATACGAATTGGACATGAAACGGCCAAAATAGCTAGGCCTAAAATGACCTTTACTTTTCCGAAATTCAAGCAACAACAAATGAAAGCCTATAAATCTACTTAGAAGTTATATTATATCTTATATTATATAGGAAAAATTGTCATAAATAAGTTAGCCTTTTCTCGGTCTGCTAAAAGTAAGTTAACCTTTTGATTATTCTAAAATAAGCTAACTTTGATGTCATTAAAACTTTTAATATGTTGGCTTGAAAAGTTACCTGTGATAGTAGGTTTCAACATGTTATCTTTCTACCACCACAATCCAACGACATCCCGCCCCATCCCGCCTAACACCCTAGCCGCCCCCACCACCACTTTGACCTCTCTTTCTTCCTCTCGCCCACTACTGACCCAGGGCTAACACCCCAACCTTCGCCCCCCCCACCACCACCCCACTAAAACCCACTCGCAACATCTCCTCCAGACGAAACAAACCTCTCAAAATTCAACCCCCTCCGACGAACCCCATAAAATATTGCAGAAATTAAATAAGCAAAATTCAATTCCCTCCGACGAAACCCCAACACACCACCCAAATTTTTGGGTCAACCAACAGTTTTATGGGTTTCTTTGAAATCTGCAATATTTTGGAGTTAACCCCACTAGTTTGTTCGTTTTATGGGTTTCTCTGACTCGAAGATCATCTATTGAATTTTGGGTCAACCAACAGTTTTATGGGTTTCTACTTAAGAGAGAGAAAAAGAAGGGTTGAATTTTGGGTGGTGGTGTTGGAGTTCGGCGAGGGTGGGGGTGTTGGTTGTTGGTGCGTGGTGGTGGCCTGGTGGATTTTTTGAGGGGTTGGGGTGTTGGGGGAAGACATTCAAATAAGCAAACAAAACCAATTGATTTCGAACTTCAAACTACTTCAAACTACACAAAAGCCAATTACTTGAGTCATTTGAGGGTGCATCGCAATCAAGATCAAAGACACTCATCTAATTCATGTGATCTCAACCAGAAGTACTTCTGTCACGCATAAGTTAAATAGCTAAGATCATCTCTATATCTAAGGCGAGTTCCAAAGCAGGGCACTAAAGCTAATGGTGACACTTGAAGAAGATGGGGAGGGGGTAGATAAATTATTTCAAATATGAGACTAACATCTCCTCTCCAGTCTTTACCAGTGAAGAGCAAAGAGTCTCATATATAAACCTAACGATTCATTCCCTACTCATGGTCGCATATTACATGTCAGACAACATGAAGGGAAGAGAGAGAAGAGGGGTGGCAGCTATGGAAGGGAGGGGAGGAGAGAGGAGAGAGAGAAAAGATAAAGAACTTAAAGATACAAAAAATAATTAAAAAAAATAGTTTTTTCTTACGAGTGGAATCGGTCACAAGTAATTCAACTTGATTAAAATTGATTGGTGCTAAAGTTAGACTTATTCAGGAATAATAAACAGAATAACTTATTTTCAACGGATGGCTCAAAGGTTGACTTATTTATGACAATTTTTCCTATTATATATTCAATAATAAATTGGAGTTTAATGACTCAAAAAATACGAATTGGACATGAAACGGCAGAAATAGGCCTAAAATGACCTTTACTTTCCCGAAATTCAAGCAACAACAAATGCAAGCCTATATAAATCTACTTAGAAGTTATATTATATCTTATATTATTATATTCAATAAGAAATTGGAGTTAAATGACTCAAAATCTACGAATTGGACATAAAACAGCCAAAATAGGCCTAAAATGACCTCTACTTTCCTGAAATTCAAGATAAGGTAAAGTAGGGCACATGATTCTTATACGTACTTAAATCCTACCTCATATTATCATATTATTATATTCTTCACCGCGAGGTTGATCTTGCACGTAGTCCTCTCCCATGAGAGCATTTACATCTGCCATCGCCTCAAGCCTTGTTATGTACTTTTCTTTAAAATCTCGATCCTCGAGATCACCTTTATCTCGTTCCTTTCTCTCATTATATGACTCATCCTCGGTAGTGTGTTCACTACCCGTGCTCTCATCTGTATGCACATCATGACTCATGATCTACCTATCCCTGAAATTGTAAACACAAACACATTAATATATATAAGCGAAGAAAACAAAAACAAACTCAACAAAAAGCAGTGGCGGCGGGGGGTCTTTGGGTAGGGGGTGTGCATGGGATGTGGGGGAGAAGTGGAGGCAACATGTTGGGGGGTCCGTGCGGGGGCGTGGGGTGTGTGCGGGGTGTATAGGGAGCGGGCAGCAGGGAGTCGCGCGGGGTATGCGGGGTGTATGGGGGCAGGGGGCCGTGAGGGGCGCGGGGGTTGTCGAGTGGTAGTCTTTGGGCGGGGGGTTAGTTGGTAGGGTTGGGAGGTGAGAAGAGGAGGGGTTGGCAAGGTTGGGAGGTGAGAGGAGTGTTGGGTTGGGGGGGCGGAGACGGGGCATGGGCAAGTGAGAGGAGTCTTTGGGCATGGGGGGCGCGGGTGAAGGGAGTGGGGTGGCAAGGCTAAGTAGGCGAGGGGAGGAGGGGGACCGCGGAGGCTGGGAGCGGGCTGAACAAGGGGAGTGCGGGGGTTGTTGGAGGGGGGAGGGGGGGTGGGGGGTGTGGCTGTGGCTGTGCACGTTCCATATGCATGCCACAAGCCCAAAATCCCTTTTTGTTCCCCGAAAGTAACACTAAAAGAAAGTGGGGCACACATAACTAACATATAGTTACATTCTACCTCATATTGTCATATTCAACAAAAAATTGGAGTAGGATCAACCAAAATATACGAAAAGGACATAAACCGCCGAAATACGCCTAATTCGACCTTTACTTTCCCGAAATTCAACAACCAACGAATGCACGCCTATAAATATACTTAGAAGTTTTATTATATCTTATATTATCATATTCAATAAGAAACTGGAGTTAAATGACTGAAAAAATACAAATTGGACATGAAACGATCGAAATAGGCCTAATATGACCTTTACTTTCCCGAAATTCAAGTAACAACAAATGCACGCCTATAAATCTAGTTAATAGTTGTATTCTATCTTATATTATCATATTTTTTAAGAAATTGGAGTTAAATGACTCAAAAAATACAAATTGGACATGAAACGGCCGAAATAGGCGTAATTCGACCTTTACTTTCTCGAAATTCAATTAAGAACAAAGTAGGGCCTATAAATATGCTTAAAAGTTATATTTTATCTTATATTATCATATTTAATAAGAAGTTGGAGTTACACGACTCAAAATACACAAAAGGACATGAAACGATCGAAGTAGGCCTAATTCGACCTTTACTTTCCCGAAATTCAATCAAGAACAAAGTAGTGCCTATAATAATACTGAATATTCATATTCTATCTCATATTACCATATTTAAAAAGAAATTGGAGTTATATGACTCAAAATATACAAAAAGGACATGAAACGACCAAAATAGGGCTAATTCGACCTTTACTTTCCCGAAATTCAATCAAGAACAAAGTAGGGCCTATAAATCTACTTGATAGTTATATTTTATCCTATATTATCGTATTCAATAAGAAGTCGGAGTTACATGACTGAAAATACATAAAAAGTTGGGGTGTTCTGGGTGGTTAACTGTCCCGAAACAACATTTTGGTTCGGTAACCGAAAGTTCCGATTCGCTTTTTTTTTTGCGAACCGTAACCGTAACCGTTTAGACAAGTTACCGACTAAAATAGGCGTAATTCGACCTTTACTTTCTCGAAATTCAATCAAGAACAATGTAGGGCCTATAAATATACTTAAGTTATATTTTGTCTTATATTATCATATTTAATAAGAAGTTGGAGTTACACGACTCAAAATACACAAAAAGGACATGAAACAATCGAATAGGCGTAATTTGACCTTTACTATCCTGAAATTCAATCAAGAACAAAGTAGTACCTATAAACCTACTTAATAGTCATATTTTATCTCATATTGCCATATTCAAAAAGAAATTGAAGTTACATGACTTAAAATATACAAAAAGGACATGAAACAACCGAAATACGGCTAATTCGACCTTTGCTTTCCTGAAATTCAATCAAGAACAATGTAGGGCCTATAAATCTACTTAATAGTTATATTTTATCTTATTTTATCTTATATTATCATATTCAATAAGAAGTTGGAGTTGCATGACTCAAAATACACAAAAAGGATAATAGAACGCTTGAAAGGCGAAGACAGATGGACCTGAGTATATGTCTCATGATTTGTTGACCTTCCGCCGTTTCTTAGGAGTTTGAACATGTATCCATTCCGTGTGATCGACACACATATAGTTCTCAGACATATTTACATCGTCTTCCACACTATTTTTAGGATACGTAAAAGTTAGGATGTCCTCAAATGCATCATACTCTTCCTCATCCTCAACATCACCACTTCCGAGGATACTTCTTTAGCTCGGTACAACAATTGACCACTTATTATCAGCAAGGATCAATTATATATAATACTTGCTTAGCTTGTGATGCAAGTATAATTGGCTCTTGAGTTTCATGTAGACCCATGTCCACAAGAGTGAATCCGCAAGGACCATGTATTTTTACGCAACGTCGTTTATCATCAACCCACTTCCAACAAAAAAAGGCAAATATCAAAAGCAGAGTAGTGAAGCTCGCATATTTCTTGAATTCGCCCATAATAGTTGGTGTCAGCAAGAATGAGAGAATTATCTTTCACGCTTGCGTATTGTATAGATGATGCCACAAGTAAAACACCACTATTTTGTTGCGATGTCGACTTATGATCTTGACGTTCAGTCCAAAACGTATACCCGTTAATATCATAACCCTCATAAGAGTGTACAACTTCACGAGGACCAAATGCTAACCACTTGACTGTTTCATGAACACTTTCATCTAAATAATTCACTACTCGATCATGGAACCAATCAATGAACGTCTTATTATGCATTTGCGCCACTGCCATTGTTCCTTTTCCAAGGTTGCTAACACACGTAATTCCTCCATATGCTCATCTAAATAAGGATGGACAACTGATACGTGATGCAACACAAATAAGTGAGCTTGTGTACGCTTGTCGAGAGAAGGTGAGATTAATTTTAAACCAATCGTACCCTTGCCCTCAAGTTTGCCCTCGTGTCGAGATATCGCAAGTGCAATAGGATCAACACTAGCAAAATACTCAACCACAAAATTACCGACCTCTTCACCACAATCCCTTGAATTATGTTACCTTCTGGTTGTGCAGGATTTCGAACTTTATCCTTCAAAGTACCCATATATCTCTTAAAAGGATACCACCACCTCAAATACACTGGACCACACAAATTAATTTCTCGAACTAGATGGACAATGGAAATGCACCATAATATCAAAGAATGTGGGTGGAAAAAACATTTCAAATTTGCATAAAGTTTCAACTACTCTTGCCTGCAAGGAATCGAGGGTCGACGGTTGTAGCACTTTGCTACATACTGTATGGAAAAATGAACAAAGTTCTATAATGGAGTGCCTCACATGCTTTGGATGTATCCCACGAATTGCAATCGGTAAGAATACTTGCATCATGACATGACAATCGTGAGATTTCATACTCGATAACTTCAACTCACCATTTAAGGTAACAAATCGCTTCATATTCGATGAGTAGCCAGTTGGAACCTTAATGCCATACAACGACTCGTAAAAAATCCGTTTCTCTGCTCTCGACAGCGTGTAGCAAGCTGGTGGTAAATAATTCTTCTCCGAATCCTCCACCTTCTTTTTCCTTTTTCCAGTTTCCTCATCAACCCTTTCCTCCACTACTTTCTTTTTCCTTCCGTCCCTTCTTTTCGCCCATAACTCTGGTCGAAGCCCTATTTTTTCCAAGTAAAGTTGCAACCCCTTAACATCCTTTGTCTTGCCCGGAATATTCATAAGTGTCGCAAGAATAGCTTCACAAACATTCTTCTCTATGTGCATAACATACAAACAATGTCTGACCTATAGATCTTTCCAATATTTGAGTTTCCAAAAAATGGACTCCTTTTTCCATAATCTTGTTGTTCCATCAACGTCACTCGTAGGTTTACCGAAGATCGTTTCAATTGCCTTAACCTGATTATAAACCTCAGTATCTGTTTATGGTCTACGAGCAACTTCCTCTTCAACCGTCCCATCGAATGCCTTTTTCTTAAACCGATAGGGATGGTCGCGTATGAGGAGCCTTCGTGTGTGCATGTAGACATGTTTGAAGCCCTTAGAGCTTGTGCAATGGTATATGGCTCTCCAGCTAGCTCTCCACTCTTTCTCATCTATTCTCTTTCTTCAAGCTACTCTCAACAACTATATCTGAAAACACTTAACAACGATAAAACTCTTTAAAGAGCTCTCCATTCAACTTTTCACTATTTGGTGGTCCCATGTCAATAAATGAACCTCATTTTATATTATGATCAAAGCTATATAAGTAAAGTTATTCATGTAAATTAAATATAATTACAAAAAAATTTAATCTTTTTCATAATTCTTGTAATGTAGAATTTTTTTAAAAAAATATTAATTTCGAATGCTAATATTTAATTTCATAAATTACAAAAAGATAGTAGATTTTGTGTATGAAATATATCCAATATTAGCCTCATTTTATAGACAAAGAAAAAGTATAGTTGTTGGGATAGTAATTATTACCATTTTTTTTTTAATTTTTACAAAAAAAATCATTAAATGGTTGCAAGAAGAAATTTTTTTTTTAGTAATTGCAATAGTATGTGGGCCCCACACATTGGAGAACCATCTCTCCTTTAACCCAAATGGTATCTCCTCCAAGAGACACTTTGCAAAGTGTCTCCATGGAGATACACCCAAGACACACCCAAGAGCCCCATTGTTGGGTAAGAGGTGGCTCTCCATTTTATCTCTCCTTAGAGAGCTAGTTGAAGAACTAGTTGGAGAACCCCATTGTACATACTCTTAAGGTGTTTGGGCTTCATGTCATCTATACAAATCGGGCACGATTGTTTTGCTTTGGTCTTATACCCAGATAAGCTCCCATAAGCTGGAAAATCGTTCATAGTAGTGAAAAGCATAGCACGCAGAGTGAACATCTCATTAGCATACGCATCAAATACTAACACTCCTTCGTTCCACATCTTCTGTAAATCTTCAACAAGCGGTTATGCACCCTGTTGATACTTCTATAAATCTTCTATAAATCTTCAACAACTTGATGTACTTGTGTTTCATGCACAACCAAGGAGGCAAGTTATAAACCACTAAAACTACTGGCCATGTACTATGTTGAGAACTAAGATTGCCAAAGGGGTTCATGCCATCCGTACATAATCCAAGCCTCATATTTATATCCTCATCACCAAATGCCTTATGCATCCTGTTGATACTTTTCCACTCAGGTGAATCAACCGGATGCTTCAACAAAACGTCTTTCTTCCTACGATCTGCATGCCACCTCAAATCTTTCGCATCTCTTATTATTGAGAACATGCACTTAAATCTAGGTATTGCGGGAAGATACCACAACACCTTAGTTGGTGGTCCTTCACTACCCCCAGCTCCTTCACGCCTATACCTCGACAATCCACAATGTGGACACTCAGCTAAATGCTCATACTCATTACGATAAAGCACACAACCGTTTTGACAAGCATGTATCCTCTGGTACACTAAACCGAAAGGTTACATGAGCTTCTTAGAATAATAGTTCGACTTTGGGAGTTCATTTCCATCAGGGAGCATATCAGCTAAAACTTCCAACAACAATGTGAAACAACAGTCTGTCCAACCTTTTTTCGACTTAATGTTGAAGAGTGTTATCACGGCGAAAATTTTGGTGTACTTTGTACAACATGGATACAATAGTATTTCAGTAGCCTCGGACATAGACTCAAAAATACGAGGTCGTTTGCAAGACTGATCTTCAACCTCTTATATCTTCTCGTCTACCCAATTCCTATCATCATCCCCATACTCATCATCCCCACTCTCATCCCCAAACTCATTAACAACCTCTAAATCATTCTCTTCTTCACATGCATCGTTCATTATTCTAGAGCTTCATGTATATTTCCCCTCCTCACCATCCCAAACCCATACATGGTATTGAGGCCTTAACTCACTAAGAAATACATGCTCCATAAGCAAATGAATACTACTAACCTTGCTCACATTTCCACAATGGAAACAAGGACAATAAAAGTCGACTGTTTCAGAGGATGCTTGATATTTTAATGCAGATTTACAGAATTCCGAGACCCCATTCACAAATTCAATCGTGTCACAGCTACCATACATTCAAGTAAGAACCATCTTATTCAAGAAGACCTATAATTAAACACAACCAATTATAATGTATCAATCATTTAAGTACATACACATGCAAGAGAGTCACATATTCAAATCACGCACATACACATGCAAGCTAAGAGAGTGACATGTTCAAATGTTTGCATGCAACCGAAGGTCCCTATCACTCCAACCAAACCCATCCTTGTACGTCTAATCTCACTAGTGAATATATGCCAACTTTTCGATTCTAAGGAAAATCCGAGCGTTTCTCTACAGTTCTCCAAGTACACAATGTAGATAATTGCTTATCTACATATGTACCCAGAGAACAATGTAGAGAAACGCAAGCCAATACTTTCCTTAGAATTGAAAAGAAGACATACAATCACCACCTTAAGTGAGATCAAACGTCCAAGAACAGTCCCAAATAGGGGACTATTCAAGACTTACTCCTAATTAGTAAGTCTTGAACGGGTATCTAGGCATATGATGTTGATGATTCATATAACTTTATACATTTCATGGCTTAATTAGTTCATTTTCATCCAATCTCATTCCAAAAAATTTACATACATTATAATAAATACATATATATATATATATATATATATATATATATATATATATATATATATATATATATATATATATATATATATCAATACATTATCATATCTTACTCAAATTGAAACACATGACATCTTTGTCTCGTCAACAAATCCAATAGAAAATAAGAAAATCAAACTAATTACCTCTTAACACCAATGAGGAGCAATGAGGAGAGAAGATAAAGTTGGAACTTTATTTGTCTTCCTTAGCCTCTTTTTCCTACCATAATGATGTTATGGTTTTATATAGAGATTTCCCCCTACTTATAAGCTAAAGTGTGTGTCAATAGTGCTCTTAGGAGCCATTTTATACTAACTTTCTCCATCTAGTTGTGGTTTTCTATTTTGTGATGATTTGTAGATTTTAGGAAATTTTTTCCCTATTCTCTGCTAATCTATGACTGCCACAGCAGACTGGAGAGGTTTGAAGGCACATATGCTGAGTTCCGAGGTCCCAAGGACACCTTCCTATGCCTTGGACAAAAGAAGATTTGAAGACTTGGCGTCTGAAGCCAAGAAATGAAGAAAAGACGCCTCGTCCGATCTCATCGGGCGTCTTGAGCCTGATCGGGGGGCCTCATTTGACCGAAAGCGTTTTCGTTGCGGGCCCGATCAGGCACTCCTTGCCTTGTCGTGGTTCGCTGATGTGGCGCGATGGGGTGGGTAAGCCCGATTCCATCGGGCGCTGGTTTTTCTGCTGCGCTTTGAATTATGAGACAAGTTACTTCGCCCGATCCCATCGGGCGGGTTAGGCCCGATCGGGAGGGTTAGGCCCGATCGGGCGATGTCCCGACTTTCCTATTCTTATATTTTTCGGGCTATTTTTGTATTAATTTTCCTATCTATTCTAGGGTTAATATAAATAGGAAAAGCAGAATATTGCTGAAACACCTTTTATTTTCCTAGTTTTCTCCTTAGTTTAAAGAACCCTGTTATTTACTTTTCTCTTGGAATCAAGATTTGGCGTTTTGGATTATTTGCAAGTTCTTAATAAAGTTCTTCCTTTTAGACTTCAATCTGGTAATTCTTTTTTATTGCTTTCTTTACTCTTATTAGATTAATTTCAATAGCTATTTGTATTGCTTCCAAGTATGAATCTCTATCTCAAATTTGTTATTGTTTTCATTACTATGAGTGAGTAGTCCTCTTTCTGGGGTTGTGGGGATCTATGTATGCAATGAGGGATTGATAGATTAGTTTGATTACCTTCCAATTCAATTGTTTCATGTGATTGATTCGTTCATGCTAGATTTATAAATTAGGCCTGAATTACATTTCTACTATCGCAATACTGAAACTACTTCGAGAGGAGAGATATCGTATATGCTTTCAATCATTAGGCAAAGTGATCCTTGACCATGCGAGAGCGGCTAGGTGATCTTTGAGGGAGGTAATGTTCGAGAGAAATTGCATGTGCCCTAGATAAATTGACTTATTGGGTAGTTGTTATTCGTCCCTGATTTCCCGAATTGTATGCGTAGTGATCCATGATCCTAGTTCTTTATTAATTGATTTATTCCCTGATATTTAATTCTGTTGATAGTTTAAGTTAGTTCTTAAAAATCCAGTCTTTTGATAGTTTGTATAGTAGAATAGTTTAGTTTAACTAGTAACGCCTTCTCCCTGCAGATTCGACCCTGCTTGCCATACTACATTAGTAGAGAGACATGTAGGTTTATTTTTGATGGTACACAAATGACCTGTCAAATAACAAAACCCACAAGGCACATTAATCACATAATTCAATTAAGAAAATCAAAACTAACTTCAAAACAAGATTAATTCATACTAAACTAAGCAAAACTCACTATAAGATGAAAGAGGGCAGTGGTGGTGGTCGTCGTTACTGCCGCTGGTGAATGGTGGGTGGTGATACGTGCCTTGTGGTGGTGGTGCGTTGTGTGGTGGCGCGCGGAACGAACAAACCTCTCACAACGATGCGTTGTGTGGTGCCTTGTGGTGGTGGTGCGTTGTGTGGTGGTGGTGCGTTGGGGGTGGCGGGTCTGACTTGTGGTGGTGCTTGCATTGAAAGTGGCACGCGGTTGGATGGTGCTGGTAGGTGGTGCGGTGGCTGAAGGTGGTGCGAAGGAGAGCTTAGGGAATGAGTTAGAGCGAGAGTTTTGAGTGGTGAATTAAATAATGCGGGCTGTTAGCGAGGGAAAGGAGTTATGCGCGAAAATATTAAAGAAACTTGAAAGGGCTGCAGTTTTGTGATTAACCGCAACCCTTGCATTAAGGGCTGCGGTTAATCCGAAAACAAAGCAACCCTTTTGTCATAAAGGGCTGCGGTTTTCGGGTTAACCGCAACCCTTTAGTTCCCAGCTTCACTTTATTTTTTCGCAGGTAGATTAAGGGCTGCGTTTATGTTAAAACCGTAGCCCTTGAACTTTTTTCCTCTAGTGAAAGTTTGTTGTGTTGTGATCACAACACACAACATTGTCAAATATATGCCTAGACCACTGTTCTTCAGCCTTGTCTAAATACTCTACAGCTTCAGGATCCAACTTGGTTATATTTTAAATGGCCTTCTTGTACACATATAAGTTGTATGCATTAGCAGAAACATAGAAAAGTTTATGGAAAGCAGGGACACTGAATCCTTTATTCTAGCTATTTGCATATAGGTGCTGATATCATATTCTCCTAGTAGTTTTAGGAAACATCTCCAACAATGTAGTCTCAACACCCTACATCCAAAAAAAGTAAATATGTCCAAATGTAGATATACATGGAAGTAGAGGAAAACACTAGTGGAAAAAACCTTATATGACACAACAAAACTGATTCGGTTCTCTCAAAACCGGATCAGTAAATCCACCAAATTATGGCTGCTAAATTTTTTGGGTCAATTTACTGATCCGGTTTGGAGGAAAACCGGATCAGTTTTCATTAACTGATCCGGTTCGTCCCAACCGCATCAGTAACAGGCCAAAATAAACGGCCCAAAATAACAGGCCCAACATCCAAAAGGTTCGCTAAAATCCCCGAGATGAGATAACAGTATGTCGGTATCCCTCTCCTCTCATTCTCTCATTTCATCCTACCTACTACACCCCTCCTACAATAGTACCCAACCTCTGATTCTCTCTCCTCGACACAACCCTAAAAAACTTAAACCATTGCCTTTCATCTCACCTCACTCACCTAGCGATCTCTCTCCTCCCATTAAAGCCGACGAAATCCATTTCTCTCCTCCCATTAAACCCGACGAATCTCCTCCCATTAAGCCCGACGAAATCCATCACTCACCCCCCTTTCATATCTCACTCTCGTCTCTCATCCTCTCCTCCTCTCTTCACGAAATCGAAAAACAAAGTAAATCTAGGTTTTGTAATCTGGGCCACGGCGATGAAGAAGAGATGAAGACGAGACGAAGATGATTAAATCTGGGTTTTGTTATTATTTGAGTCCGAGTTTGGACGGCGTCGGTGCCGGCTTGTCGGATTTGTTGTTGAAGTTGCAGGAGCGCGCATGGCTTCTGGAGTCGCCTTGTTACTGACATCATTTGTGGGTTGGTAAGTTTAAGAGCAAAAGGCGAATGTTTTGTTGTTAATTGTTAGATTGTTTAGTTAACTACTCGAATGAGATTGGGGTTTAGGTTTTACTCCAAGAAAGCATGCTTAATAGAGAAAATATGTTGGATTTTTTAATTAGAAGAGGATAATTGAAAAATTAGGGCAATAGCTAATTATATAATTGTTCGAATATCAAAAGATAAATATTGGGCATTGATTAAGCAAGTTAAGACATTGGATTGACTCATATCTACTAGTGTTAACACTTAACACTAGATTTTTGTGTTTCTATGTTCAATGTAGTCATATATCCCTCGTCAATTTGTCATCATACATGGTTATGATGCCTATGGAGAATAACATTAAGTGATTAAGTTTTATAGGTTTGGTTTAATGAACAATGTTTTTCCCATTTCACTGTATTTGCCTTTGTCAACTACTATGAAACAAAGGATTATATGTAATATGTGCCTTTGTCAACTACTATGAAATTATGCTGAGTGCCGGCTACCATTTTGGTGCATCGGATTTGGTTGTCTTGATTGTTCTTGCATTTTGGAGGCTTTGGCCTCTTAAATGTCTAATAGAAGCATAATCTAATGCAGTAATTGTCTTCTAAAGGTGCGAGTTTTAGTAGATATGTGAAGGTTTAACACAATTTCTGCCATATTACTTTTCTTCCCTTATTATGCAACTGGCTCTAGAGTTTAGCATTGTGGGTTGCATTGGATAGCATCCTTTGCGGTGATATCTCTTCAACTCAGCATATGTTCAAGTGAACTATATTCACTTGAAATAGCTTCTTTGATTTTTTTACTAGAGAGCTTATTTCTGGTGGTTCTCATAAAAGGTGCAAAACAGTGGAAAATAAATTATAGTACAAACTCTTCCAGCCTTAATTGCATTGTTGTAAACTTTGCGTATATTTGGTGGAATTTGTGGATTAAATCACTCTTGTACCAACTGAAAAGAGAGAGTGCGTCGGGTTTTAGTTGGTCAGGTACAGTAGTAGAATGTATTCCTACTAATAGCATATTGCTTTCATTGCCTTTGCTACTGATCTTCACTTCAAAAGGAAGGGTCAAGGATTTCCATTTCCTATCATGCATTGTCTCTAATAATTGACTACAATGAGCATAGTGTAGAGATATGGAGAATTGGGAGAACGAGATGAAGATTTTAAGTTGCAAAACATAAATATTATTCTCATGATTTAGAGGATAGAAGAAAGCAAAGTGCATTTGTTTCTCCCACAATGACCATAATCCACAATACCCATTAAGAATGACTGGGATGCTAAAGTTAGTCATGCCTTAAAATCAACTGAAAACTATAATGCAGCAGCTTATATGAAAGCACCAATTTTTGTTTTAGCCTTTTGTTGGCCGGATGCTCCTGCATCAGTATCAATCATGACAAAAAGATAATGTTTCTTGTTAGGTGCTAATTATGCTGTTACTTTTTCTTTTGTCCCTGCAAGAAGATGTACAACTTTTTCTCTGTGAATCTGAAATTTGTCATGTGCAGGCACTTGTTGCACTGGCAGATGAAATAACGAAAGTTGGCATTCCAAAAGGTTCAAGGAAGATCAATGGGAAATACATCCATTCCCATCTAATTTCCCGGCTAAAAAGTAAATTGGCCCTTTTTTTCTTGCTTTGGGGTTTTCTCTTGGATGTTGGATATATTAAGCTGTGTTCCTATCTCATAGTGCTTAGAATATTTTCCATGGTAGCTAATCATGCTTATACCAAACCTTCCATACAGTATCTCCCATCACCCATGAGTCTTCCTAGCAATTTTAGGGTGGGAGGATCAAACTTCACTGGCTCATGATGGTAGGCAAGTTTTTAGGGTTTTATGAGGTATGCTAAAGTAGTAGGATGTTGTGATAGGAACCATCATACTTGTACCGGAGACTATTACTTATGCCTTTTGTAGTCTTATGCTTTCAAGAATTTCTTGATTCTGCTTGTGATTATATAATTATACTACTTATGATATGTGGATTCTTTTAGTGTCTTATTTGTTTTAGCTACTCTTATATTCAGAAAGATATATTATCTGTCTATCGAGTCATTTCAATGTGCATGTCTTATTTTACTGATGATTGTAATTATCTGTTACATCTCTGGCTTTGAAGTTCTGAATAGTTTATTCTTATTAGTAAATTTGCCCATGGATTAGTTACATATTGTTGGAAGAGCTCTCTTAAGACTTTATTTTATGTTCTTATACTGATGGACGTATTTTCTGCTTGCTGCTGCAGGTTGTTGCTGTTAGCAGGTTGTTGCTGTTAGCAGGTTGTTGCTGTTGCCTAGTGCTTGGACATCCAAAACTCAAAGTAGCATACTCTCAACTCAAAAGCCAAGGAATTCAAAGGCCAAGGAATTTATTCGGTTCAATTTCGCTCGATTTTTGCACTAAATTTCTTGATTTTCCGGAGCAATTCTTAGTGCATGAACAAAATTGAGCTAATCATCTCACGAGAATTACATGAACCCCCCCACCCTGCTGCCCCCTGGGACCCCCCTCCCCCTGTTATGCCCCACCCCCCTTGCCTGCCCCCTGCGGACCCCCCTCCCCCTTGCCCCCCCCTGCAGACCCCCCCTACTGCCCCCCCCCCGCACGCCCCCCACCCTCCGCCCCTCCTCCTCCGCTATCCCCCACCCCCCTTGCTGCCCCCTGCAGACCCCCCTCCCCCCTCCCCCCGCTGCCCCACCCCTGCAGACCCCCCGCTGCCCACCCCCCTTCACAGTCCCCCACCCCCTGCGCACAAGCCATCGGCTTTTCGGGAGCGAGATGGGTTACACTTTTGATGCTTTGAAGACTTGTGTTCCTGAAATGGTTGAACTTCTTGTAGATTCTGTAAGGAACCCTGCATTTTTGGATTGGGAGGTCAATGAGACGGTAATTTCTTGATCTCATTTCTCCAGTCTCTACCTATCTTTGCTTTGTTGCTTGAGAGAAATCATGCTGAAAAGTTTCTACCTTCTTGCAGCTCAAGAAGTTGAAGCTTGAGGTAAATGAAGCTTCCAACAACCCTATGACATTGCTTGTGGAGGCAATCCATTCTGATGGCTACTCAGGTGCCCTAGCAAACTCTCTTATGGCTTAAGAATCTGTTGTATAGCTCTGTTTTGGAGCAATTTGTTGCTGTAAGTATAGGATGTAAGTATAGGATGCTGCTTGTATACTTTGTACTAGAGAGGAGGAGATTGAGGATGCTTGCCGTAAAATCAATAAAGAAGTGAGAAATTTATGTATCTAATTATTTATGCTTCAATTGAGCATAATATGATTAATTAAATGAGTATTTATATATATTATTGATTTTGTATTGATTAATAATGAAAAAAAGCAAAAAAAAGATTTTTTTTTTGGTTTTTGGGGGGGTTATCCGGATCAGTTAACTTAGGGCTCGTTCGGTATCACTGCGGTTTTTAGTTTTTTGGTTTTTTGTATTAAAAAGTCATATGATATATGTCCTATAATGGATAAAAAATTAGTCAAACTTATTAGAAACATGATGATTTTGAAACTGACAACTAAAAAGTGAAAACCACTTTTTCTGGTTTCCTGTTTTTTGTTTTCAAAAAAACTAAAAACTGAAAACAAAAAACGATAACGAACAGGCCCTTAGTTAACTGATTCGGTTTTGGGTGAAAACCGGATTAGTTAACTTAGTTAACTGATCCGGTTTTGGACCGGACCAGTAAAAATCTTGTATCTGCTGCGAGCCCATCCGATGCGGACCAAAACCGGATCAATAAGTCCGGTTTTGACCGCATCAGATGAGCTTTTTTCCACTAGTGAAAGTTAAGGAAATGTACACTTACACTCATCCTGTCACTAGTAAAGGTCTAGTTATCTTTGTTGATCCCTTCGGAAAAGCAGCTTCAAGTTTCCGAAGAAATACCTCCAACTCTTTGTCCTTTCAGTGTCCGTGATCCCATAAGAAATTGGAAATATTTAATTATTTCTATTTATACCCACAACAGTTAGTAGACTCCCTTGCAATAGCCACTTAGATATGTTCCATTAAACCGAATAATAGGCCTGTAGCCCCTAAGGAAACCTCTGAATTGAGCAGCAAATGAAAAGAAGCATGCTTTTAAATGAAGAGTTTGCTATCCAAGTAAAGCATAACTCCCAGGGTTTGTCTGCTTCATCATCTTAGCATATGTTGGTAGCAACCCAGAGGACTTATTAAATCCACCATACCTCTGTTCCTTTGTCATGCACTTCACTTTTTACAAAAGCCTTTTCATCACTTTTACCCTAAACCTCTCCAAGCACATTGTGTAACACTCCGTCCATTTACACAATAAGAATAAAGAAAGTACAACGAAATATAGTAAAGTGGACGCTAGAGGAAATATCGCCAAGACGGAAAATGTCACTCTAAGGTTCAACTAAACATAATTATAAGATAATGTCATAAAAACATACTAAACAACCTCAAAATAAGTTCATCCACCCATACCAAAACAACTAGAAATCCCAAAGTACAAACACATCATTCAAAATCTTATGTGGCAAAAACAACCACCAAAACCATCTACTTCACACATATAAGACTAAAAGTCTTTCTAAAGTCCTCATAGATATCATCTGCTATAATAAAAATAATAAGCTTAGTACAACTCCCAAAACACATTTCCAGGCCCAAACTGTAACAAGTCTAGCCTTCGAAACCATCTGCATATATATATAAAAAAAACAAACATCCACAATCAGTGGGGAGTAACTAGCAGTTCTCCAGAACATCTAGCATCAAGATAGCATTAGAAAGTAAGCTTTAATAATAAAGATAACATCATAACATACTTCACCTATCATTTAATCACCTGAAACTCCAAACTACTAACTCACATGATAACGTTGAATCTAGCATGAATTATATAAATAACAAAGATTAGCCATCAACAAACCCAAATAATCACATATCACTACATAAAGCAACGAGGTAAATCATAAGAAGAGTTTATGAGAAAAAGAGCAGAACGCCAGTGGATCGCAACCCACTTCCTAAGGTTTCTCAGATCGCAACCTCCAAATAGCCTATGGGCTTACGTTCCCTACTGCCTGTATCTAAGAATGACCAAACTCCCGATGCATGGTAGTACACGCAACAATCCTTGACCTCTCGGACAACAACAATTAATCCAGGTTTAACCCCTAGATCCCAACCCAGGTGATTGGCATGTTCTTCACCGGGGACTACATCTATCCCACCGTATTTCTTGCATCTCAAAAGTAAAACAAAGTACCACAACAATTTGACATCAAATCTTTCCGTAATCAAAATCAATAGGGATGCCAATGGCCTTACACCCAAACTCATCAGAAAAACTAGGATCGAAACCCTAAGTAATTCAAGTTCCAAAATCATCACATTTCCATAATCCTCATCAAAACATCATCACAACAACTAAAAGTTCTCATAACAAAATTCATACTCCTAACTCATACTCAAACATGAATCAACGAATTCACAACAATACTAACAATTCATAACATAAAAAGAATAATCTTCTAACATTTCCAATTCATGTTCAAAAGATAAATACATCCCAAACTTAACAACTTTCAAGCAACATTAATCTACAACCACCTGCCCAAAAGTATTGACGAGAAAGATGATCGAAACATGACAAAGTATACGCCAAACACGAGCAAAAATAATTCTGGCCTACATGTCTGCCTCGGCAGAGCGTGCGCTCGGCGCAACGCTTGTGCATCTAACGCATTGACGTTGCGTTTGACGCAACTCAGTGCGTCTGGACGAAAATTCCCAGAATAACCGAACGTTCACAAAACTCAAATATTTCATAAAACGAACACTAAACATGATTTCAACAATAGTCCAGCAACATCATTACATGAATTACGATACTCCAACATTTGTAATAACAAATCTAATCATAAGAAAAAATATAAAACTTAATTCACATGATGAACAATCATAAGAAAAATCATAAAATTAGAAGAATCAACATCCTAACATAATCTAATCACAGACTAATACTAATAACAGCTCTAATCAACATGGATAATTGATCCATTAATCTAATAGCTAGTAACACACAAAAAAATCATTTCCATAGTACGCAAAAACTACACGGCACACACAAATTACACAACATTTTCATCAAAATTTCCAAGTTTTAAAAAAACAAATAACAAACAAGCCTAAACATAATCCTGATAATTACACCTTTTTCCTATAACTATCGTGATTTCTAGCGTTCTAAGAATACTACTAGTTACCTGGAACATTGGGAGAAGTGTAGAAACAATTATACTAGGCTTGATTCTCTTGTGTAGGGTGTTCGTCCTCCAATTCGTTTCCTAAAGCACCAAATTAAAACTTCAATTAGTATAGGTTTAGGAAGGTAGAAATATCAAAGATTAAGCATAACAAGTTTAAGGTTGATGAAAGTAAGAATTTTCTCTCACACAAGCTTCGAAAATGGCGTGCAAGAGTAGGGAAAGAGTGTTGAAACTTTTCTGATATTAAATCAGATTTTTGCAAGGAAAAATGAAAGATTTAAGAGAATTTTAATGTGGGTTTAAGTGGGGGTTACTAGGGAATCAAAGGACATTTAGTGAGCACCAAAACTCTTCATTCTCCTCTTCTCAAATGCTGAATTTCGGCCAGCATTGATGCAACACGTGATGGATGAATTTCATTGCTCTAGTCGGTCCAACAAAATTATAAAAACGCTACGCGACAAAACCGCAACCTAAGCTCCTAAATATTTAACAAGACTAATAAAACTTTAAATAAATAACCCACCACCATAAAAAATATATATAACTAAAACACGACATATAAATATATACTAAACATAATCACACGCCAAAAAAATATCTTATTATTAAGATATTTAATTTTTAACGAGAAAATACTAATTTAGTATCATTAAACGCGAAAAATTAGGAGCAAAAACATGGGGTGTTACACATTTTCATCAATGACTCGACATGTATGTCACAGGTAGCATAAATTACATCTTCGAGATGTCTTGTCAGCATAGAGGACACCATTGGATTCTCTTCCAACCTCCCACAGAGCTTGTGTTCACCTGTTAGAGTTTTAATTGGCTAACTTATGTTATCCATCAACATGGATGCATGGGGCTTCCAATCACAATCCTCAAGTATGCATCTGGCAGTTAACCTATGGTTGTCATCCTTTTTAACCCTCACAGCGAACCCCTCTTATATACAATAGTCTATGAAAACACAAAGGAAGTGGTATTTTGTTGAGAAGATCATCCAATGATCAAGTTTGACCTCACTGAAGACCATTTGCCCCACAATTGTACTATTGTGGTACAACTTATCCAATACGAATGAACCATCCAAGTACTCTTAAATTGCTTAGGCTTCAAATTATCATTCTCTTCTTCATCTTCTATTCCTTCCTCCTCTAATTCTAAATCATCTCTCTCCTTCTTAGAACTCTCATCTAACCCTACATAGTCATCATCATCACTATAACCAGTCTCCTCAATTCCATCTTATCTACCTTCCCCTCCGTATCCACAGGTTGTGGTTGTTCAGGTTATTAGACAGGTTTTCTAGGCCTAGTTGTTGCTCTCCTAGTCCCCCTAATCTTTGGTACATATGTATCAACCCTATTTAATTTACAGTAGTTTTAGCAGCTTTGAACCTCTTTTTTTCACCTGATTGATTTGCTGCAGCAGATTTGGAAGATTGTTCAGTGAGAGGAGACGGTTGGGGAGGTGAGTGTGACTGTGGAGGTTGTTGAGTGGGTGGGGATGGTGGAGGGGAGGAGTGGGGAAGTGAGTAAGTCTGTTTAGTGGAAGAGGAAGGTGGAGGGGAGGGGTAGGGAGGGGAGTGTGTCCATGGAGGCTGTTTAGTGGGAGAGGAAGATGAAGACTATGTTTGGAGGGGAAAGATGAGGAGGTGAGTTATTGTTAGGGGCATGTTGTGGTTGTGAGTCTCCCATTACAACCTCTTCCTCTTGTTCCTCTTCTTGAGAAAACACCCTAAAATACTCCATAACGCTTAAATCATAAACATTATACACAGGAATCTTAATGGCCACAAGAAGCTTCAGACTCTGTAATTTCTCTCAACACCTCCTCTTCTTCATATTGCCTTCTTATCTCTACCTCCCTCTCCTTTTCCATTTGCTCTTGTATTTTTTAAAGAACTTCAGCTTCAGCAATTTTTTTCTTTTCTCTCAAATCCTTAACTAGTTTAAACATAAACCTAGGGGGTTGATTGGTTTCCTGTATGAATATCTCCACAGTGTTCTTTCCAACAAAGCCACCCCACATATTTGCTACATACACATCCTCGTACTATTTACAGTACACTCTGAAATTTCCAGGCAACCACACATCTTGCTTGACAGACTCATCATGTATGTCATTAAGCATATCCATCAAACTAGTTTATCAACATCATCAATCTGAACATCAAATTGTTTACCTGTGTAGTCACATAACAAATAGATTCCTCCATCATCCTAATTCCAAATCAAACAGAAAATATTTGTGAATAAAAGGAACCGTAAACATGAAACTAAACCATTAAAGTAGATGAACAACACATATACACCACACATACTCATCATCTGCAGAAGAAAGAGCATTCATCATCATAATATGATTTTTTCCAAACCCTAACCCTAATAAGTTCACATCAAACAACAAATTCATGCAAATGAAATGAAATAAAGTTGGGAAACCATACGTGTGCGGAAGTATGAAGAACCCAAGCTAAACCCTTTCAAGTTCACCCCTTTTCTAACCGCGAATAAACCACTGCAATTCTGCTTCTCAGTGTGGAAATTCGAGTTTAGAGACTGATGGTTATCTCATCCTAACTTTCGCTCATAAAATTTCTCAGTGTTTTAGGGTTCTAGATTCTAGCTGGGATGAAGAAGAACAAAGGAAGAGAGGAGTGGAATGAAGTACATTGGAAGTTCGAGGGCTTTTAAAAAAAAACTGCTCTTCTTGGGAGATGAATGTTGCGCAATAAATGAATGGGCAAGCATATTAAACAAACACTAACGCCTAATTGACGTCGTCAAGCATTAAGGGAATTTATTGCTTTTTATTTAAAATACAGGGGCACTTGGTGCATTTTTTAAACTACATCGGTACCCCATTGCAGGCATATTATTATTGCCTATGCGGGATGACGTGGGTTTGGTTACCTCATTGTAATGGGTATCAGTTTTGAAAACATTATAAAAAAGAGGTCGCAACAAGTCTTCGAAGGATGACTCATATACCTAATTGTATATATTGGGAAACCATAGAGACAACTTAGGGACTTATCCAATGTAGATTTTTCCATCATGACTTCATAATTCGTCAATGAACCAAAAATTGAGTTCGGGGGTGAGGTATAAACATGATCATGAATCACGTTGGCCCGTTGCTGGCCTCTACTTAACACGATTCGTAGACAAGTCTTATGCAACTTACCAACCAAATAATAATTTTGAATCATCCTAAAAATTAATCTAAATCGATGTATTAAACGCAAAATACTAATTTTTGGTGATACGTTATTTATGCAATCAAATTATAGGGATCCTAAATCAATTGTCCAAATTATCTTATTAGGCATGAGAACATTTCTTTAGGTCTTTATTAGCAAAAATAAGCATGTGCGGTGATGAGAGCATTAAACATGTTGGCATGTATAAGGATATAATATAGAAATATAAAAAGAAAAGAAAAGATTAGAGATGTAGAATATACAAAAAGCATGAATTCCCTTAAGATCTACAACATGAAAAGCAGATTGTTAGTATGATAAGAAAAAAATTGGAATTGATCCTCAGGAATTCTACCTTTGTCGCCTAGGTTTGAATAACGATTTGCAGGCGGAGCAATCTTGAAGCTTGAAGGTTCTTTATGGAAGTGTTTGATTATGTGTTTGTAGGGTGTGAGAGAGCATTTGGAGTGATTTTCATAGTTGGAAGCGTAGGAGAATTTCGTACGAAAGTGTGTCGAAGTGTATGAATGAAACGAGGTCTATTTATAGGGAAAATCACGAAAATGGAATACGATTTGTGTTGTACGGCGCGCAAGATCGATGCACGACACGCATTAATTTTCTGCGATACGCATCACGATGTGAGGTACGCATCGTCTGTTGCGCGTCTGCGTTTTGTTGATTGTCTCGATGCTGCGCTCGCGCCTCATGGTGTGCTTGACGCATCCGCTTGCGCGTCGCGCAACCGCATATCTGACCAAATTTTGTTATTTATCCAATCTCTAAAAGATTCCTTTTATCTTTGGTTAAATAATATCTTTCTTGTGGGGTGGTATGAGCTAAATAAGATACCCAAATAACACCTGAGGCTAGAATAAGGCAGCATATTGAAGGAGCTGGCCATATGAGTCCTTTTCTGGTTAGTGACTTTTTTGGAGAAAATTATAGAGGACTTATGAAAGTTGACAAGTTGGCCCGATATCTTGCAGAATTCATCAATAATGGATTTAAGTTTATTGCAGGACGAGGAGTTTGCTTAATACTATCATCAGCAAACATTAAACAGGGTATATTTGGAGTTCGAGGGTGGATTCTAAAACCAATCCTGCTTTAGGAAGGGTGATTTCTATGGAGAGTTTATGAATGAAAACCTCCATGCAAATATTAAAAAGATAGGGTGAGTGAAGGTCACCCTGTCGTAAGCCTCTAGAAGGTTTGAACCAAGGGTCGTTTGGCCCTTAATTTTAATATGGTCATAGGTTTTTCCACATTTAATTTTAGGGCACACCATCCTGTTTTATTGGTGTATTTTGGAAGACATTTAATCTCTTGAACAATTAGAGTATTGTCATGAATGAACCTATCTTGAGTGAATGCATTTTGAAATGGAATTATTGTTCGTTGGAGAATGGGACTAAGTAGATGAATAATAATTTTAGAAATGGCTTTATATAAAGTGTTGACAAGACTTATAGGGCGGAAATGCTTTGGACATTTCGGGTTTTCTTTTCTTAGTATTAGAGCAATAAGTGTATGATTAAGCGAATGCGGGAGTTTCCCATGGGAGATAAAACACTTAATAGCTATGCATATATCATTTTTTAAGATTAGCCAATAAGCCTGAAAAAACTTAAGTCTAAACCTGTCGGAGCCAAGGGATCGGACTTGTCAGGGTTCATATAAAAAAAATTATTGGTTTCTTCTGTGATGATTGGGGCTAGAAGAGTAATTCCAACTTCTTGAGTTGCCCTAGGCTGTAAGAAATCTAAATTATTTAAATTTGTAGAGCTATTAGCTGCAGAAGTGAAACGATCTTTAAAAGAATCAATTAGCACCTCGGCAATTCCTTCTTGGTTATCAACCCATTTATCATTGTTGTCTTTGAGGCGATGGATTGTGGAGTAGGCACTTTTTTGTTTAAACTTCGTGTGGAAGTAGCGAGAGTTGGGTCACCTTGAGTTAACCATTTTTTCCTATATTCTGTTTGATGTTTTGATTGTAGAGAATTAGTTTTTCACGTTGTTTGATCAGTTTGTACTCTATATGACTAATGAGAAAGGGGTTATATTGTTGAGAAAGGAGAACCATCTGGAGTTAGGCGATTTTAGTTTCATTTGTTATAAGCTTTTTTCGGTTGTAGTTATAGCGAGTTGAAGCCCAATTTTTAAGTGCGGCCTTAATTCTAATAAGCTTTTGTAGTGTTCTGAACAAGCGAGACCCTTTGATAGAAGTGTTCCCAATTTTCTTAACTAAGGAATGAGATTCCTTTTCAAGCGTCCAAAAATTTGGGAAAAAGAAGAGATGATTTCGGGGGGAGCTTGACAGATTAGAGGAGAAAATCAATGGGGCGTGATCAGAAACTGTGAAGTTTCCGTAAATTGTGCTACTTTGCGGAAAATCTGTAAGAAAGCATGTATGCGCAATAGCTCGATCTAGTCGTTCAAAAATGTTGTGATCATGAAGGGTAGTATGCCAAGAGAATGAGCGTTGTAATCTGGGAACATTAGTGGCATTGAGAGTTGTGAGCAAATTTGGTAGACATTGTAATTGGTTACGGATGAGTGGTTTCCCTCCTATTTTATCATGTTGATATAACATTTCATTGAGGTCTCCAATCAAAAGCCATGGAATAGAAATGCTTTGCAAAAAGATTGAAACATAATTCTTGAAACTATCTTTTTCATATTCTTACATAGGGGAATAATTCCCAGAAATTAGGTAGTTCTTGTTATTTGGTTTGTAAGTGACGGTGCGCCACTCTGTCGTGAGTGATATGGTGATTTACGGTTATATTTTGATTGTTCCAACACACCCAAATACCTCCTTGATGATTGACGGGATTGATGACTATTTTGTTACCAAAATGTAGAGCATTAAGAATGCGTCTGCTATTCGTAGTGTTCGTTAATGTTTCTAAGATAAATAAAATGTCAGGTTTGAATGTGTTTCTTAGAAAAATTAATTTCGCTAATGCTTGAGGATTTTCCATCCATGAATATTCCAACTTAGTATTTTCATCTATTGGATGATTTTGAGGGCCAGTCCCTCTTAGTGCTAAAACTATGTTTGGAGCGTGATTGGGCGAGTGTAGTAATGGGGAGGTTGAGACAAACTCGAGCAAATTGAGCTTTTTCATCATTTCGGAGGGCAAACTTGTCGATTTTAATAAGGTGGCCAATACTTTGGGTGAGAAGAGTAAGATAGGAACAAGACCAATACTCATTTGGTAGGAATGGGATTTTCTCCCACTAGTCTACATGGGTTATGCTATTAAAAAAGGGTTTGAAGAAGGGTCTCCAAGGAATGAGGATGAAATTTCACACTTGGACGAACCAAGGATGACACTCCCACACGTCAGTTTTATCAAGCGAATTAGAGAAGGTGATTAAAATCCACCCCTTAGCAAGATAGTGAATCATGACTTCCCCGTGAATTAGATTCCAATCACGTTTGAGCCGGTTAATTACTACATCGGTAAGTATGGGCTCACCCCAAACTTTCCCAAAAGGCAAGTGGATTTGAGCAGGGAAACGAGGTCTTCATTGACCATGGGGGCTTGGATGGTTATGCTAGGTGGAGTTGGACTTGAAAGGTTCTGGGATAGTAGCACTTGCGTGCCTTGGTTCATGGGAAGAGGGAGATGTACTATGACGGTTATGATGCGGTGTTGATCAACATTGAAGCTGGAGGAATGGGTCTCACTAGGACCGTAATCCACAAGGGAAGTTGGAGGTGGACCAGATCTATTAGAGTTAAGGGGAAAGGTACATTAGAGCTAGGGGATTTGAGAATGGCGGCATAGTTAGGCGGGGAAGGAACGTCGGACATGAAGCAAGAAGAGAAAGGTGAGAGATGGTGTAAGTTCTTAGAAAAGGGTGAGTAAGAATGGGTGAGTGCTTTAGAAAAGGGTCTTTATATAGAGAAGGCGAGAATAGATGAGGGGAAATTGGAAGGTCGAAAAATTGGAGGGAGGGCCCGAGAAACCGAACAAGCCAAGAGAGACAACATAGAAAACCAAAGAAACCAAAATACTTAAGCGACATGGCAATAAAACCAAATAAATCCAAAATGTAATCGAAAATACTGAGAAAAGCATGCAAGGAAAAAAAAACATAAAACAAATAAAGATGAAGAGTTTCTTCCCTGGGTTCGAAAATCCAATCTTGGATTTGTTGCGAGAGAGAGAAGATTTGCGGTTTGTGCGAGTAAATGGGTGATGTGTGACCTGTGATTGGGTAGATAATTTCCTATAAATTTTCTTTAAGCTTGTCATAATTGAGATTATGCTGGATCTCAAGGAGATGCACGCGGGGCTCAATCTGGTACGCCGGATTGTAATCATTGCGAGATAAAAAATTTCCATTAAATAAAATGTAGCGTGTGCAGGAGATGTTTAAGAGGGAAGTAATGTGTCATATTTATAAATAGTTTTTAGGTTGCATTTAGGTTGAATTTAGGTTGCATTTAAGTTGCATTTTAGAGCATTTAGGTTGCATTTTAGGTTCAATATTGCATTATATCTTAAGTTGTGCTATTCTACTCCTTTATGGTATGTTTTCTTATTTTTGATGAATTTCAGGTAATGAATATATATTTGGAGTATAACTAGCTAAGCTTGAGCAGTAGGAGCATTTGGGAGGAAGGTGCATTGCATAAGGATCGTCATGGATATTTCATAGTACGAGTTTGAGTGAAAACAAAGCGGAAAATCATTAGAAGAAATGTGGAAAAGGAGTTACGTCTACTCTTCTGACCATAACTTTTGATGTGTTTATGAGAATTTAATAATTTCAGTGGATTTGAAACTAAACTTAAAGATCTTTCCAATGATAGGTGGTACGCCCGAAGGAGACTTCTAGTCAAGAAGTTTTGCCTTTAGGAAGGCCGGATTGTTTCTGCTGGAATCTGCTACGTACCATACTCGCGGATCACTAAAATCCGCCTATTTAATGAATATTTTGACTTTCCTTATCTTGTAACTTACTTTCCTAGTTATATGAGGTTGTTTAGATTTTGATGTGGACGTGATTCCACACTTTAGTGAAGTTTTAAATTTCCCAAGAATCTTGAAAGAAAGATTGGTTCTTGATGGTTTCTTGGTTGAATCTTTGACGAACAAACTCAAATAACACTTTCGAACAAAAGGATAGTACTATTTGATTGAACACTCCCGAACTATCAAATAGGGTTTTGATTCAATTAGGTCACTCCCTGGCCTAATTAATCAAGCACTAAATCCAAATCACTCCCGAATTGAATTCAATGGTTTTTAAACACACTCAAACCACTCCACGGAATTAAGTTGTTTAACACTAACTAATAAACACTCCTGAATATTAATTAATGGTTTGTAAGCAATTAAACTCACGAAATAAACTTTCATAAACTCATAATCTCTGTTTTTATTAATGATCGAAAAAAAACCTTATATAGGCATTGCAAATACCTAATTATACTAGGACTAGAAAACATAAAAGATAACAAAGAAATAACAAACTCCTAAGCCAAGTAGAACAAACTCAACTTGGCGTCTACTAACTAGACTCCTATTAAAGATATAACTCTACTCCAATTAGATTCCTAATCCAACTAGGATTTGGATTTCTAACTCAACTAGAATTTATAAGCTATTATACTCCTAACGGAATTAGGAGTTCTAATCCTACTAGGATTAGGATTTTAAGAGTCCTATTCCTACTAGAACTAGGAAAACAACACAAATCCCTAACGGAACTAGGATTTGTAGGAAATGACCATCTCTCATATGGATCATTAACAAATAAAATTAACATCAAAACACTATTCACAACCTTCAATTGTAAGATGATCCAAGCCCAATAATTCATAAGATCCACTAATTTGGTTATCTTCAATCTTCTCATCGGATCCATATCATTCTCCCCTTCTTGAAAAAAAATTCGACCTCGAATTTCTTGAATCTCAATTGTAGAACATCATGATCAACCTTACTCTTGTCGAACCCATAAGAATGAGCTAACGAAGTATCATGATCTCTCACGACAACCTTACTTGGCAAGTTGCAGATAGTAGAATTGTTGGACAACTCTTCAATAACATTGACAACAAGAGAAGTACTGCTAGAAATTTCTCTAATCTGCTCTTCTTGCTTTTCCTCGAGAATTTGTTCCACAACTATATTCTCGTGTGCAATATGATCTTCAATATTAGTAGCATCTTCCCCTTCCAAGCCGATAGAATCATCAGTTAGAACTTCATGTATAACTTTGTTCTCATTGGAGTCATCTTTTATAACAACACTTGTCTCCATTTGTTGTTCTTGCTTCCGTTGCATTGCATGCTTTTCCCTAGTTTCAAGTTTTGACATTAGGTCGTTCAAGATGGTTTGCATCTCTTTAACGATTTGATCTCTACTTGTGATTAAGTATTTAAGTTCGTGGTACACAAACTCATCGAGATTTCTTCCCATTGCGTATGTCCGATCAAACAAACATAAAAATCGCACCTTTATTCGAACCGTGGCACCAGATTTCTCTAAACATCGAACAAGTTACAAAATTCGTAACTCCACCAAATGAAATCAAAATATTCTGAAATTTTAACAGAACTTAAATCTATATGTTTCCAGATCACAGTAAAAATTTCATTCAAAAATCCCTAGCCAAACGCTTGCAGTAGTCAACAGAAGTCAATTACGCCAGATTCCAGTGAAACTGACACAACTAACAAAAACCGTCTCGATAAGGAATCAAACGACCTTAAAATTTTGCGAAATTTTAGGACATAAAACTAGACTTGAAATAGTCCAATTTAGAATCAAGAAACTCCGAAAAATTCGTTTCCTAGTAGGAGAACGAAACAGAACAAAACGTACCAAATTCTGGATGAATCTGGAACGAAATCAAGCACCTTTCTCCGCCTTTCTTTCGACCAGCTCTGATACCAATTTGATGTGGACGTGATTCCACACTTTGGTGAAGTTTTAAATTTCCCAAGAATCTTGAGAAAGATTGGTTCTTGATGGTTTCTTGGTTGAATCTTTGACGAACAAACTCAAATAACACTCGAACAAAAGGATAGTACTATTTGATTGAACACTCCTGAACTATCAAATAGGGTTTTGATTCAATTAGGTCACTCCTGGCCTAATTAATCAATCACTAAATCCAAATCACTCCTGAATTGAATTCAATGGTTTTTAAACACACTCAAACCACTCCTGGAATTAAGTTGTTTAACACTAACTAATAAACACTCCTGAATATTAATTAATGGTTTGTAAGCAATTAAACTCACGAAATAAACTTTCATAAACTCATAATCTCTGTTTTTATTAATGATCGAAAAAAAACCTTATATAGGCATTGCAAATACCTAATTATACTTGGACTAGAAAACATAAAAGATAACAAAGAAATAACAAACTCCTAAACCAAGTAGAACAAACTCAACTTGGCGTCTACTAACTAGACTCCTATTAAAGATATAACTCTACTCCAATTAGATTCCTAATCCAACTAGGATTTGGATTTCTAACTCAACTAGAATTTATAAGCTATTATACTCCTAACAGAATTAGGAGTTCTAATCCTACTAGGATTAGGATTTTAAGAGTCCTATTCCTACTAGAACTAGGAAAACAACACAAATTCTAACAGAACTAGGATTTGTAGGAAATGACCATCTCTCATATGGATCATTAACAAATAAAATTAACATCAAAACACTATTCACAACCTTCAATTGTAAGATGATCCAAGCCCAATAATTCATAAGATCCACAAATTTGGTTATCTTCAATCTTCTCATCTGATCCATATCAGATTTAGATAAAGAATCACTTATTGTGAGAAACTCCCCCACTCTCCTCCTCCTCCTCTCTTTCTCTTATTCGTTTTAGTATTCTCTTCCTTTCTCTCACTAGCTTTCTAGTTGTAAACGTTATTTTCCCTTTTTCTTCATTAATTCATGAGTTCAATTAGTTTCTTCATTGATATCTTTAATTATGTTTTCCTTTGTAGATTTAAATTTTATGATTTATTTTATGATTGACTAGTTTTTAATTCTAGGGTTGTGAATCCATGTTTATATGCTATGAATCTTGATTGATGTTATTGATGATTTGATTAGTCATTAATATTTCTAATTGATTAGGTTTATTTTGTTAATATTGCAACCAGATCAATTGTGTGATTATATCTTGCTAATAACGAGTCATAGATCGAGAGATAGTACTCTTTAGAGACTTACCTACAAGTAGCAAATCTGATTATGTTAGCGACCTTTCTGCATATGTTGATTTGAGAGCGTTAAAACTCGACTGTAGGATTAATCTCCGCTCTAGATTTCTGATTAATTGAACTATTGATGATTTTATGATAGATTATCATTATGAATATGGTGAACCATTACCCTAGATCTTTTTAGTTTGATTTTCGTATTTTTTTAGTTCATAATTATTTCCCATATTTTTTATCTTGTTTAGTTTTTCCAAATTAACTTAGAAGCTAGATCAAAACTAACATCTCTCTGCGGATTCGATTCTACTTCCCCTACTACATTGTTAGAAGGTTTTGTTAGGAATTATTTTTGACAGGTGTACGACAGCCTATCAGGAAGCCCTTTTAATTTCTTAGGAAAAGGCGATTTATAGGGGTAATTAGGGCGAGTTAGGGGGTAATAATGACTATTGAGAGAGGGGTATGTGACATGATCTCGAAATATTTTCACTGAGTGAGCTTTTGGAAAGCTTGCTTGCATGGACAGATTTTGGGAACAAGGGAAAAGGGGTGAGCAAACCAGCGCCTTTGAGGAACACAAATGGTTTTTCTTATTTTTCTTATTTTTTCTCACTCTAGAATTCCAGAGCATCTTTTGTTTCTCTCTCATCTTAGTTTTTCTTTAGAATGTCTTTGTTATAGTGATAGTTATGAATGTGTCGTGTGTGTATTCTGGAAATGTTATTGGATGATTATGAATACGAAATTATTTTACCGGCTTCGTTTATGAACAAAAAATAGAAGGTGGACAAGGTATGGGTGGAGACGGTTACTTTTTAGACGTGATGTGGTCGACTACGCTCTATAATGAACCTTGGAGGTAGTATTGTTGTGCTCCATAACGAACATTGGAGGCAACATTTTGTCCAAATCTTGACATGCCACTGATTTATTTAAGAGAATGAGTTATACGAGTATCATAATGAAAGAAATGGTTTGAAATAAAAGCATTTTTAACGAGCTGAAGTAAAGGAATGAGTGATCCATTCATTTTGAAATTTTGTTTATATTGTATTCTTCTCTAAATTTGCAGGTTTGATATCAAGAGCTCGGGAGTGGAAGCAAAGCGAGATTGAGATTTCGTGTATTATGGATTGATTTTGTATTTAGATAGTTGATTCAGGAATATATTTGTTGATATTTCATTGTATATATTATCTTAGAATTTAGTCGAGATATTAGTGTAATTTAAGATGATTTTCCTTTGCAATTTTATTTAATTAAGAGTTAATTCTCGTTTATGGTTGTTGAGTGTATTTCAATAGCAACTCGGAAGAGTGGGTTGTTACAATGTAAGTGATATGCAATTTCTTAAAATGAAAAATGTTACAAGTAAAAAAAAGAATGGAAGTATTATCATCAACACTAATAGTTTGTATGAAAAATCGTTAACAGCGAAAGAAACGCGAAGGGAAAACAATAGGTCCAAACTTCTTATTTTCCCTTAATTGGATATAGATGGGCAAGATTGATCGGTTTTACTTCCCCTTCGAAATAACCGAATCTTTCCACGGTTAGAAATATTTGGAAGAAAAATGCCAACCAAACCTTCCTACCACCTCTGTTATCCAAAGACACAATAAGTGTTACGACTTACGATATCAAAGAATATCGGCCTCTGTCAAACATTTACGTTGTTTTTTGGCATCTCTATTCTATATGTTAACTCCTGACCCTTTGGTGTCCACCCTTAATTACATAAATACCCCCAACTACAAAATAAATTACCAGAATTACAATTTCATGAGTTTTCAAAAAAAATAGAATAAATGCATACACACCAACTACAATACATTTTCTCAAGAAAAGCCGACAATTCCTCTTTTTTCACTTCATAACTCAAGAAAAGCCCAGCAATTCCTCTTTCTTCACTTCATAACTCAAAATGACTTCTCATTTTTCCCTCTTCTCCCTTCCATTCATCTGCCAAAATCTCCCTTTCATTACCTGCAAAAGAATACAACAAAAGAATAAATACACATATTAACCAAATAACACAAAAACAATTTGGGTGTGATTTTTATTTAAGGTAGCAAACATTGTAATCCAACCACAAATCCACAAACCAATTAGAGAAAAAAGGGAAATCTCAGAGCATACCTAATGGTTGCCCTATTCTTTGTGGTCATGAGTTATTTTTATTTTTTCCTCACTTTTTCACCTCATTCATATCCTACTCATTTCAATCCCATACATTTCTTACTCCCAATGGTTGCCCTCCAATTTGTGGTCATCACATTTTTCTCTTCTACTTTTAACATACCCCACCATATTTTCTCTCACCTCCAGTTCCTTCTTTGCTCTTCTTTTCTCTTGGTCCATCATGAAGAGATGTGCATTAATTATGTGGCCATAAATTTTCTTTCTCCTAATAAACTAATACTACCTCCGTTCTTTTTCTATTGCAACAATAGAGTTTTCACGCTTGCCAATGCACAACTTTAACTATTATTATTTTTTAGTAAAAATTATACAAATTTGATATTTTGAAAGTATAAATCGAGACGAATTTAACAAGATCCCACATGATTATATTTTTCCTTATGTGAAAATCACAAGAGATAGTAAATGGGTGGTGAGTGAATAGTGTAAAAATTTCATTGTTGCAATAGAAAAAGAACGAAGGAAGTATTACTTTTATACTGTCTCTCCTCAAAACCCTTTAGCAGGGTAACTGTTGGGGTTGCTCTCAAGTTCAACTAGTAAACCAGTCAAAAATGTACTCCCTCCGTCCCCAAATACTCTTGACATTTATCAAGACACGTAGTTTTATATGATAAGTTGTTGTTTACTCCCTTCGGTCTTTATTAGTTTACTTGTATTCCTTTTTGGGATGTCCCTTATTAGTTTACCCATTTCTTTTGTTTCTATTTTTGGAATGGGACCACTAACTTTCTATCACACATACATTCAACTTTAATATAAAATAATAGTTTCTCTTTCTTTCTATGTCCCACAACATTGTTTCTCCTAAAACTCTGTGCAAAAGAAACGGGTAAACTAATAAAGACCAGAGGGAGTAGTTATCAATTGTTATTTTATTGAAAAAATAGATGTGATAGGAGTTAGAAGGTGGTAAAAGTAGCATTATTTTATTCGGTTGAGAGAGAGTGTGGGCCAATAGTTAGAGTTGGTAGGTAGTAGGAGTGATATTATTTTATTTGGAGGAGAGAGAGTGGGGGTCAATGGTTAGAAGGATTAAAATAATAGTGGGTCATATCCAAAAAGAAAAGTGTAAAGAATATTCTGTGACAGATGAAAAAGGAAAGTGTAAAGAGTATTATAGGACTGGCGGAGTATATTTTTTTTTACTTCGTAATAGATCCTCATTTTGTAATACTTGCGAAGACTACAAATTCGAAATTAACTACTCCCTCTGTTTTTTTATCTTTTTCACTTTTCTGTGCGCGTCTCTCCTAATGAACCTCTTTGAACTTAAATATCTTTCATTATATATTAGTAAAGATTATAACGATTGAATATTAATAAAGTATTAATTGAGACAAATCAAACAAGACCCCACATGACTATATTTTTTTATATAAATTGAGAAAAATTGAGAAAATATTCTCTAAGTATGAATAGTGTCAAGATTTCAAGTAAGAAAGAAAAAAAAACAGAGGGAGTATTTCAATGGGATTGTGTTATGATCACCCCAAAGTGGAGAAAGTGTTGGTATTAGGTGTCAGGCATAATGAATAAAAATAACTGAAAACAAAATTAGGCCAACAAAAATAGGATGAATGATAAGCCTAAAGATTTAAAGTAATAAAAAGCAATTGGAAAATGATGGGCATATTATTGGAAAAATTGTCAGAAACTACCTTTTATAGACACTTTTTAAAAAAAAACTACCTTATATCATGTTTATTTTATAAAACTACCTTATAAATGGAAAAACTTTAAAAAGCACTACCAAATTTAGAATTCCCTAACCATGGTTAACTATTCCCTTCAAATCTCTCCAATGTGAGCTTATGAAAGCACCCCCCTTATATTACCCCAACCACCATATCTCTTCTCTCGACCCCATCCAACGAATTCATTCATTCGCTTGCATCCAAACTCATAAACAATGGAAAAAAAAAAACTAGATTTATTTTTGCAGCAAAAAATATTTCATTTTAAAGCACAAAAGAGGCAAAACTTGATACACTTATGCTAGCAAATCACGTGACCTTAAGTCAATTGTACGCAGTTTGCCCCAAATTTTCCCCAAAATCAAATACTGAATTCTGAAAATAAGATGAACCCTAAGTTAGAATTACCTGACTGAGAGAAGAGAGCATGAGGTTGGAGGAAAACAATTAAGAGAGAAGGGTAATGAATTTATAGAGGGGAGAATCGTGTGAAAGAAGAGGGAAATCTCAAAAAATTAGAGGGATTTGGAGGGAATAATTAACTATGGTTAGGAAAATCGAAATTTGGTAGTGCTTTTTAAAGTTTTTCCACTTATAAGGTAGTTTTGTAAAATAAACGTGATACAAGGTAGTTTTTTTTTTAAAAGTGCCTTTAAAAGGTAGTTTATGACAATTTTACCTTTATTTAATAAAGGATTTTTTGATGGGAATAATCCCACCTTTGGGCGATCTCTCCAAAACAGTCCCACCTTTCATAAAATTGAGAAAAATCCCACCTTTGTGGAATATTTTTTGAAAACGGGCCTATTAAATTTTAACCTGCAACAACAGGTGGTGATGATGGCGTGGCAAGGACCGTTACGTTTTTTTGTATATTTTTTTTTTAATTACCTTCTCCCTTCTAAACCCCATTTCCCCATAGTTTTTCTTACTGCCCTATTTTTCCCCAAATCCTTTTCTTCCTTTCTCTGTAATGGCGGGTGGTAATTTTGCAGCAACAAGTGGAGGTTCATCGTCAGACGCGAAATCAAAGATGAAGTGCTTCCATGCCATTGAAGCAATTGTGAGGACATGTAAGAAAGAGCCAAATGTTGGGAGAAGGTTCCATTGTTGCCCATTATGGCCTGTAAGTATTGTACTTTACTTCATAAATTAGGGTTTTTTTGTTGAATGATGGAAATTGAACTCGAATTACTTGTGATTTAGGGTGATGATGATTGCAAATTTTTTAAATGGGATTCAAGGTATTTGAAAGATGAAGGATCCGAAATTGAAGATCCGAAATTCCAACTTTTGAGAAAGAAAGCGCCATAGTGAGTTAGAAGTTGAGAAGAAGATGATGGGGGATATGATCAGGACACTGAAGCTTCAAAAAGAGCACCTTGAACTGGACCTCAAAGGGATGAGAACTGAGCTGTTAACATGTGCTAGGAATGATCAAGCCATTTCTATGACAATGATTGTAACTTGGGTTTTATTTGGTATAATAGTGTATTTGTTGAAGTAGTTAAGTTGGAACAAAATGTATTAAGACCTGAATCAATGTAATGAAAGTATGTTTGTGATGAATTCATGATTGTGCATTGAGTAACTACTGTTTTGCAAAGTAAACATCATAAGTACATATCAAACAAATCCAAAATAACTCCAAACATTGAGTAACTAGTGTTTTGAAGTCAGAGTACAAAGTAGTAAAAAACATAGACTTTTTAGACATTTTAGTCTAATAATAATCTTCCTAAACTGACATAATTAACTAGCATGGGCCTTGATGACATGATGATGATGATGCTTGGCTCAGTGGTGGACCTTGACTGAGGTATGGGCCTTGACTAACTGGTGGGCCTTGAGATGCAGTGAATGTGGGCTGTCTGAGTAGGGTGGGCGCTGTTGAAGAACCAACACCACTTACCATCTATGAAGATAAAAGGAAGAAAAATAATGTTAGGCAGGAAAAACTAAAAAAACTTAAGAACTTGTAAAATTGAAGGGAGGAAAAACTTACAGTTTTGCTTCCTCTTCCTCCCCTAGTGGTTGTTCCTCCTCCCCTGGTGGCTGTCCCACTTCCCCTTCCTCCCTTACTACTGGTCCCAGTTCCTCTTCCTCCCCTACTGTTGGTCTCACTTCCTCTACCTCCTTTGGTTGTGTTATCACCTCCCCTTCCCCCTCCTGTGCTGCTCCCACCTCCTCTTGCTCCCCTTCCTCCTCTGATTGTCCTTCCTCCTCTGCCCAGAGTAGTTGGTTGAGCTGTGGCATTCAGATGCCCTACATCAGCAGATGGTATTGGTTGTGTGGGCTGCATAGCTGTTCTTGGTCTACCTCTAGCTTTCTTTTGTGGAGGCTCTTCCATTATGGGCCCTTGATTTTGCACAGCTACTCTATTTGGGCATCTTCTCTTATTATGTCCCTTGGTTTTGCACACACCACATGTCATCTCAATGCCATGCCTACTCAATTTCCCAAGCTTCTTGGGTGACTCATGGGGGGCCTTTATCCTGTTCTTTCTAGGCCTCCCTGGCCCAACTTTTATAAAAGGAGGGGCTAGTGGACAGTTAATCCTAGGCCAGTGCCTTTCTCCCTCAATGGGTGGTATTGACCCTGAATAGACTTTCAAATAACTCTCTCTTTTGTAACATTCATCCACTAAGTTTTCAGGCTCCATATGACAGAAAAACATTGCAGCACAGGCATGAGAACAAGGGAAGCCACACATGTCCCACTTCCTACATGTACAGGTTTTGGCTTCTAGGTCAACTGTGAGACAATCCAAATAATGATTGACTTGAAAAAGCCTGTCAGTAGAAGGCAAAACATCACAATTTGCAGCCTCTGCTTTCTCCTTCTCTAACTTAGTTCTAATCCTAGGGCAGATTTCATCATTGGACTTCTCCATGGCCTGTTTTTTTTGAACTAGCCTTTGCATAAGTGATGCCCTAATATCTTCCAGCATGTACAAAATATGTTTTGTCCTAGCATTAATTATATAGCCATTAAAGGTCTCAGCTATATTGCTAGTCACAGCATCACACCTGGTTATGCAACTTGCAAATGCCCTACAGAACAGTTTAGGATTGTATTTTTTGAAGGCTTCAGCAGCAGCTTCATCTGCTTTTGCTAACTCATCCAGTGCATCATTATAATCAGCGTCATTGAAAGCCTTTACAATTTTCCAAAACATTAACTTCATTTCATCCCCTTTGTAAGTTTTGTGCCACAAAGCATAAATGTGCCTTGCACAATGCCTATGTTCTGCCTTGGGCAGAACTGTGGCAACAGCATTAATAATAGACTTCACACCACAAAAATAAGAATGAAAAAGAAATGCATTAATAATGGTATTGGTTGTGACAGAAAAAATTGAACTTAAAAATGAGGGAGGAAGTGTAGAGTATACCTGGTGTTCATCAGAAATAATTCCCATGTCAGCACCCTCTCCTAGATCCAAGCTTCTTTGAAGTTGTCTGAAGAACCATTCCCAACTCAGGTTGTTTTCACCCTCCACAATGGCCCAAGCTATGGGGTACATCTGGTCATTGCCATCTCTACCTACTGCTGACATCAACTGACCTCCTAGAAATGTCTTCAAAAAACAAGCATCCACAGCAATGAATTTTCTACAACCCGCCTTCCAACCATTTTTTATCCCATCAAAACAGATGTATAACCTTTGGAAAACAGGTGGGGAAGTCTGCTTCTTAGGGTCAGTCACTAGCTCTAAGTCAGTACTTGGGCTAGATTTTCTCAAAGCTTGTAAATACCTCCCAACCTTCCTGTAATGGTCCTACATTGAACCATGAAGCAGCTTGTGTGCATTATACTTCACTCTATATGCAAAGTCCCTCTTGATGCATATTTTATAAGCTCTCCTCACAGTTTCAATCACCTCCTTAGCAGGCCAATGAGGCCTGGCTTTAAAAACCTCCAAAAACTGTTGTGCTAACCATTTGGACTTCAGTTGTCTCAATCTCTTCATGGTTCTGTTGCACCTATGCTCACCTAACACACTCTTCACCACAAATGTTCCTCTTCTGCTATCCCAAGATGCATACAACTTAAAGGGGCAACCTTTATTGCACACAACACCAAGCCTTTCTTTGCCTATTTTTTATTACTAGTGGCAAAACTCAAGTTCCTGCCCTGTAAAATAGAATAGCTAGCAACTGCATTTTTAAAATGAGCCCTAGATGTGAACCTTTGCCCAACCCTCCAATTGAACACACTGAAATCAGTATGCTCACTGACCAGCTCACCCCTCTTTGCTCTCCTTGCAGCTAAACTGTCTAGCCCCTCCTCATCCACTAGTGGAATAAAGTCCAACCGCTGCGGTCAAAACCGGGCTTGCCGCTGCGGTTTTGGCTCGCAATGGTTGGACTAGCAGCAGTTTTCAAAAAGAAACTGCTGCGGTTGTGAACCGCAGCGGCAAAGAACAAACCGCTGCGGTTCCTAGGCAAAACCGCGGCGGTTAATGGGAAAACCGCTGCGGTTTTGCCTTGGAACCGACGGTTTGTTCTTTGCCGCCAACCTCTTTGTATGCATTGGAACATTAACCGATGCGGTTTTCTTAGTAAACCGCATCGCTTAATGTTATATATATATATATATATATATATATATATATATATATATATATATATATATATATATATATATATATTATTTGTGTATATATATATATATATATATATATATATATATATATATATATATATATATATATATATATATATATATATATATATATATATATATATATATATATATAGATTTGGGCTCATGTGAGAATACCTTGTAGTTATATGAGAATACTTAATTATATGAGAATAGATCTCTACCCTTAGATTACTCTCATCTAACGGTTGACATTTCATCTAGCAAAAGAAAGCAGCGACCCTACTGTAGCTCATTAATCCCAAAAAAAAAAACCACCGAATCCCCAAAATGTCGTGCATCTTCTTCGTGCAACCCAACAACTGAAGCTCGCCATTTTCGTCCATTGTTGAAGCTTCAACAACATCCAAAACTAGCAATTTATCCTCAATTAAAGCTCGAACAAGATTCCAAATTCTACATTGAAGCTCAATAATGATTTAAAGTAGTAAAATTTTCCGATTTTTTGGCTCTATTTTTCAGTTACATCTCGGATTTTTTCATAATTTGATCTTGTTACTTTGAAATTAAGCTATGGAAAATGTCATTCTCATTTTGCCTATTTGCTTTAGTTGTGATTTTATTTCATTCTGGTATTTTTTCGGATTTTTTTGGCTCTATTTTTCAGTTACATCTCGAATTTTAGGATTTTAATTTGATAATTTGATGTTGTTACTTTGAAATTAAGCTATGGAAAATGTCATTCTCATTTTACCTATTTGCTTTAGTTGTCAGATTTTAGTCTTTTGTTTTTCATAATATGATGTTAATATGCAATTTTTCTAAATTAATGTAGGATCTGTAGTTCCTATTGCTAATAAATTTTCGTTTCTTGAATTCATTGTTGAGTAATAAAATGTAGTGATTAATTTGGAATGTTCTTGGATTTCATGGATGAAAATCTGGAAGGAATTTAGATTTCATTTTTGAGTAATAAAATGTAGTCTTTGCTTGTTTGTTGTTTTTGAGTAATAAAACAATGATGTACTTTTAATCCACTCTTGATGTACTTTTAAGCTAGTGGTGATGTATTTTTAGCCACCATTAGTTATATTTTAGCTAAAAAGAATTGTTAAAGTTCCTATGCTCTTGGTGGATCATATTTTAGCTCTAGGAGACACGACTGTGCATAAAAATTGTGCATAAAGGGTTCTAATATTTCCAATTTGTGCTATGAAAAACTATCTTTATTTAGGCGAGCAATGTCTTTCCATGCAGTAACTTGTGCGTGTCGGGTGTGTTCCCTGCACTGATCTTTCAGTTTTTGGTTTCTCACCCTGCTGGGAAAGCTTTGTACCTGTTGAAACCTTCAAACACTATAGTTTTCCAAAATTATATCCACTGAAATGCTCAGATGTTTGCTCTCTAATACTCCCTGTGTCCAGTAGCCTTAACATTGTCTTTTGGCATCTCATATAAAAAGAGCAGGGAAAGAAAGAGATAAATAAACTCACCCTGTCTTTGCTAAATCCATGTGAGAGCCTTGATTAAGCGGGTCATTTTCGAGCTCCATTAGACATATATCCCCTTTGCAGTCCCGGAAAAAGCCGAATAGCTTCCCGAGTCTTTGCTAAATCTAAATTCCTCCCAAAATTGACCATCTTGTCAATCTCCTTCTCTTGCACGGTTTTGTTTGCATTTAAGGCAATCCATCTCCCTTATATACTCTCTAATGCAAAGAAGATTATCACAAAAAATCAGCAAGTAGTTCCAAAAGGGACATCCCAGTTTAATTTGGGAGAACAAGCTGACAAGAAGAGATACGTGTTCCTACTCTTACCATTTCTTGCACTGAAGAAATTTCTTCAAACAAACTTCCAAACTTAAGTGCTAATTGAACAAGATGAAGTACAGCAAATAATGATTTGTTTCACTTGTTGATTGTTCTAATTTTGTTGGTTTTGTGTTATCTTATTGATACCCACAGCATCACGAACACGATACACACAAGTGTATATAACTTTTTTCGCCCTTCCGCATCATTAAGTAGGGCGTTTCTCGTATGTATTTATAAATTCATTGATTCGGTTCTCGGATTACAATTGCCTTGTTCGGTTTTCGGTTTCTCGGTTGTGATACATAAAAGTCCAACCAATTAAGTTTGCATTTTCTATTACTCTTTCACCGGTACAAAACTTTACATAAATTGTCGAACGGAGACAGTTGTATCTTTAGCAATGATATAGATAAACTCACCCTGTCTAGCTCCATATCAAGTTGGTGCTTCAACTTACTGGTTACATGCTAAACTTTGGAGTAATATTACAGTGATTATAATCTGCACTACATTTTACTTAAGCCATTCGGCACCTAGAGCTTATCCTCCGAGACATGATCTCTCCTCTTTTTTTTTTTTTTTTTCATTTGTTTGTTTGTTTGTACTAGCCTCCCCCTCCTCCAAGTTGTACTTCTCTTCTCTCCAAAGTCCAAATAGTACCTTGTGGAGTTTTATCTCTTCATTACTTCTTTAGTTATATTGTCATCTATTCTGTACATGTTTTGCTAGTTGTTCATCAATGCAAAAAGGAAAATATTTTACGTAGGGTACACAAAGATTTCACTTGTTGCATATTGGTTATGAGTTTATATAATTTGTTTATATGATTTTCACCAGGTTTAGTTTTGTGTATCATATTTCAATGGAGGAAGTTGAAAGAAAAAATTCTGTTCGTAAGTTTGGAAGTCGTATGTCTCCATCTGGACTTCATTCTATGATTGAAGATATGAGTTTTGAACAAAGACAAGCTGTAAAAGATATCGGATTTGGTGTTTTTCTTGATCTGGGCTTTGGGGCTCTAAACAACAAGCTAAGTCTTTGGCTTATTGAGAACTTTGACCCATATAGTCGTACATTATATGTACGAGATGGGAAGATCACGATTGACCGAGAAGATGTCCGAGTGACTCTTGGACTTCCTATGGGTCCTAAAGCTGTGAAGGAAGCAATGAAGGATGATGACAATGAAGAATTTAGTATTCTTTTGGAACAATGGAGGAGTATATGGGGTTTGGAGAAAGGATGCCCTAAAACTACAAAAATGCCGGAGACGATTCTTACTTTGGGGGCCGAAGATGATTTCAAGAGAAGTTTTGTGGTTTTTGTTGTTTCCTCGTGTTTGCATGGCCATAAGAATCAATTTTGCAACTACAAGATTTTGTTTTCACTCATGCACACAAGTGAAATAAGTCAGATGGATTGGTGTCAGTATACAATTGATTGTTTAATCGATGCAATCCTGATTTGGAAGAAAAATCCATGTGGTTTTTTCACGGGTTCTTTATTATTTCTCACGGTAATGACACTTTAATATACCCTATTGTATAATTTATGCTTTTAGATCATGCTTTTTCCCAAGAAGCTGTATATAGAAGGTGTATATATATATTTGAAATAAGCAGTATTGGTGATGTATATGTAGTAGAAATATGATGTACATATTGTAGAAATCTGATGTATATATTGTATAAATTTGATGTACATGTTGTTTTGTGATTATTTCTCTGTTTTTATCATTACTAATTCATTTTTATTGTTCAATAGTTATTCTACTTGGATAGGGTGGAATTTATAGGATCGCAAATTGAAAGGAAGGCTCCGGTTCTATGTTGTTGGAAGGCTAAGGCTATAGAAGAAAGATGTAAGGCAGAGATAAAGGCCGGAAATTTTGGGTTTGGAAGGATTTTGCCTCCTATACGAATCAAAAGTGATGCCGATATAATTATTAACGAGGTTGTACCAGTCCATTCTACAACAAATGATCAAGGAGATTCATCACAAAAATCTACAGAGGTATTTTTAACTAGTGCACCTATACTTAGCTTGAGATATCTTAGTCTAACATGTATAACATGTACTTATGAAAAAAGAATATCATGCTCCTTGGCCGTCTTGCAAGCTAACTTCCGGTGTAGCCAAAGAGACCACATTGACCTCATCCAATCCGCATTAGTCACCTCGGGAATCAAATTAGTAAGATCTTTATAGTATAAAAGTTGAACACTACAAATCTAGTATGCTCTAACATTTCTCTCACCTGAAACTATCTATATGCTCAAACAGTTTTCTAATCTGATGTACACCTTTAAGCACCCCATGATGCTTAGGATTGGTGAGCCAGATCCTATAAATTATCACCCTTAATGTAGTAAGAGTGTGCCCACTGCGTTTGAACCGTGTTGTATTTTCTCAATGGAACTTGCATTTCAAAATTCTCTAAATGTCCCAAAACCACCTTGATAATTAGGTCTCGAACATCTTATTCCATACCGGAGACCGATAACACTCGGTGCTTCCCGCCCGTATAGTTCGATTTTCTTAAACACACCATCGGGAAGAAGTACCGATACCCGGCATTAAATAAGATTAAAAGCCGCCGATTAGAGCTTTCTTTAATTGAATTCGCAGTATATGGGAACAAATTTGATCTCCCGTGTAATCGTTGGCACATTTTTCCTATCAAAGTCAATCACACTCTCATCACAATTCACATGCATCCAAAAGTTGTCTCGCCATATCTTATGTCAAATCATCCATCTATGTGTAAGTCATGTATTTACAACAATGTTCCTCGTGATTATTCATGACAAGAAGTACAATCCCAATTTAGAGCTAAGCAAACTAACTTTCTTTCTTACACAGGATTTGAATATGCACTGATATCCTTGTTGAATTGTCTTTATTACAGGATTTGATTGATACCCTTTCATGTGTTACAAAGAATTTAGCTACAAACTTTGTTCAATTTGGGCAAGTTCTCGTCCATGGTTTGAAACAATACCGGGTAGTGAATGTATAAAGAAAATACAAAGCACCGCTGTTGACATGTTCACTAAATTTTCAGAGAATCAACAACATCAACCGGAAGCAGAGGCTTCCGTTTCCAATCTTAATGGTAATTCCAATTCAGAAGAGTTTGATGCTTTCTTTGATCAACCCGGAGTTCTGGAAGCAATTGATGCCCTTGTGAATGCTTATCAAGAGACTTGTGGAACACATAATCAACAAGAAACTAGGAAGGAAACGAACATTCCAAATGAGATTTGTGATACTCCACAACAACTGGATGTTCCTAGTTTTGACCTTGGACTTGAACTTTCACCGTTTGTTCGGGCTCCTCAAAGTAATGATATCAATCTAATTTCATCCCCTGATGCACCTGAGTTTGATGCACCTGAGATTGAGTCCGAGAGACCCATAGTTGTTGCTTTAGAAGGTCGACTAAGCAACAAAAAGGGGAAGAACAAAGTTGTGCATTTTGATACGGAATTAGAGGGAAAAGTCGAAAAATAAGAGACAACGTCCTCTAAGGAAGCCAAAGAACCTGCCTTTGCAATATAGGTCTCCATACTATGATCGATATGTTGACGTGTTGAAGAAGTTGACTATAAGTGAGAAGCAAATCTGCAAATATGTTATGACATTCGGAGATAGAAAGTAAGATGATGATGTTACTTCTTTTGTCTAGTTTATTGTTTGATCTAAACATTACAAATTTCAATTCATTGTCATTCTTTTTTTTTAAATCATGTGTCTTCAGTGAAGTATTGTATCATTACAAAGGATTCCAAGGTGAACGCCATCTTTTCTCATCACTTTTGGAAGACTATGTGGACACTGGTATCATTGATATATGGTCATTGCTTTTAAATCGAAAGGAATCAGGTCGTGGGTTGGGGTCCCCAAAGAGATTCTTTATCCCTCCTACAGCTTGTGTAAGTTTCTAATCAATTAAATATCTAAGTTTATTCTAAGTCTAGATAATGATTTAATTATATTTATATTTAATTCATAGGTTAACTTGACTCAAGAACTTCTTGGACGGAAAAAACCGGTGCTACAATGTGAGCTTGAGTTCCATAAGAGATTGTTGAACATGCTCAACTGCTCCGAGTATGGAGATATGTCAGATGTCGATCTTGTAAGTAATTAGTTCTTTTTTAGCTTAATTTGATGTACTTATCATCGAGTCCTAATTTTTGACTACATGAGAGTTTAATGTGTGTATCATTTTTAAAGTAAATATTTTTAATAGATGATGTACTTTTATTCCATCAGTGGACAGTGATGTACTTTTAACTCACCAGTGATGTACTTCAAAGTCACCAGTGATGTACTTTTGAGCTATTGTTCATACGAATACACTAGATGGCTATTCGCTTAGGGAGATGAGTAATATTCCACTCTCCTAAGCAAGTTTTCAAACTAGTGATGCCCAATCCCAAGGATTATCTGTGCTCATGTGATAAATTTTTGAATAAATGATTTCGTAGTCCAACCATTGGGAACCTAAGCGAGCTTTTTGTCCTTAATCTGTCTGATAACAAACTCAATGAAACAATCCCCTCAGAAATTGGAAATCTCACCTTGCTCACTAGTCTTAGTCTATATAACAATCAGCTACAAGGAGAGTTGCCAGATACCTTGTCTAACCTTCACAACCTAAAATCATTTTATGTCTACTCTAACAGTTTGGTTGGCAAAATTCCAAAGAAATTTGGTGAAAATAGCCTTTCTCTTATTCTTTGTCGACTTTTCAAACAACAGTTTGCATGATATCACACCGACAGTTAATAATAACAACATGTAAGTTGCATTTTTTGGTGGTTTACCATTTTTCTTTCCAATTAAGTTCGATGGATCACACTCGATTAACCTTAAATCCAGTTGAAAAAGTTTTGTGATGTATATATGGAGCCTAGTTCATTACTTGAAGAAAATTATAGCTTTAAGAGTGACAGATGATGTGCTTGTGCTGGTGGTTCCTCGCTCAGAAAGGGTGAATCCTTGCACAAAAGGAGTCATCAAGAAATCAGCTTGCGTGCCATTAGATTTGACAATAAAGATAGCTCACATAAAGGGCTGGTTGGTCTCTATTAATAACTTCCTGTTTGTCCTACACAACCAACTTATTTTAACATGGAACATTATAGTATTAACACACCAAAACACGCACTCAAACATATAGGTTGGTTTTATTCCACTAGAAACACAAAAACTTACACACTAAGAAGCCTCGTGGAGAAAATGAGGAAAGAGTGAGCTTGGTTATCTTATGCTTCAACTTCCTCTCGTCGACCCGACTCGGTCTTATCTTTGATCGAAACCAAACTTTCCATGTACGCAAAAACTCCTTCACACCACCTATCATTCTGAAATGCAAGATCCGGTACTTCTTGCGAACCTCGATCAAGTATGACTAGCTTACCATCTTCACATTGTAATATGAGTCTATTATCTTTCCAATGACCAATAGGACCCCTAACATCAGGAAACAGTCCCACAGTTGCTTTTTTGTCATCGCTTACCACCAATTACTATTCCTGCTATAGTTTTCTCCTAGTGAGATATTCCTCTTAGTTGCCTTGAAATCTGAAAGACAGAAGTTGACGGAACTTGAAATCATCTCCAGTAGCTTTAAGCAACTGTACAGTACTCTTGGAGTTACTAAATATTGGGTAAGCTAAAATATTACTCATCTCCCTAAGGGAATAGCCATCTAGTGTATTCGTATGAACAATAGCTCAAAAGTACATCACTGGTGACTTTGAAGTACATCACTGGTGAGTTAAAAGTACATCACTGTCCACTGATGGCTTTAAGAGTGACAGATGATGTGCTTGTGCTGGTGGTTCATCGCTCAGAAAGGGTGAATCCTTGCACAAAAGGAGTCGTTAAGAAATCAGCTTGCGTGCCATTAGATTTGACAATAAAGATAGCTCACATAAAGGGTTGGTTGGTCTCTATTAATAACTTCCTATTTGTCCTACACAACCAACTTATTTTAACATGTGGCTAAACCATTAATTGTTAACATAGATCATGCGAATCTCTATGATATGCAGAAGTCTTTGTTCTAATTTTAGTTTCCATACTCCTAGTGAGATATTCCTCTTAGTTGCCTTGAAATATGAAAGACAGAAGTTGACGGAACTTGAAATCATCTCCAGTTTAAAGCAACTGTACATTACTCTTCTGGACAGTAGATAATGTCCTTGAGTCTTGACCGTGTGAAATTATATATGTGCGCATTAACGCACAATGTGTGATCCTAAAGGTAAATCGTCGTTTCTTGGAGTTAGAGAATATGAGTTTGGAGGCTGCCATGTACCATAGTCCATATGATGTGAGTCTGAGATTCTGGTTATTTCTGCCCAGACTACCTTATTGTGATTTGTCATTTGTTGATACCCAAAAATACGGAGTGAAGATATCATAGTGCATAAGTTCTATTTGAGGACCACCATATGTACCAAATAAAAGAACATTAAACAGTATCACACAAAGTCACAAAGCCCTTTGCCAAAACAAAGAGTCACAAAGCCCACTTATCTTTTAATACTTTGAAACGACAAAAAAAACTGATCTTGATCTTCATCCTCATCCGCAGTTGCTGAATAAGTGAAAATTAGTGGAGTGAATTATATTCCATGTAATTTGTGGCGAAAACAACAATGAGGCGTCGATTAATTGGTACTAGCTTTCGTCCTTCGTTGTCTCACTTCTTCTTATCTCCTTTCCCCTTTCTTTTTACGCTTTTCAATTTCAATTTCATTCACGCAATAACAGCTTCACTGGAGGCCTTCCGGAGTGTTTGAGGAACTGCTCAGGGTTAACTAGAGTCAGGTTGGAGACGAATCAGTTTAATGGGAGTATATCTGATGCTTTCGGTATTCACCCAGGTCTCTATTATCTCAGAATGAATGACAATTAGTTTGTTGGTGAGGTTTCACCCAAATGGGGAAAATGTAAGAATCGACGTATTTTCGGTTAGAGAGAAACAAAGTTTCAGGGGAAGTACCCAATGGCTATTCCTTTCTTCTATTCAATCTCTTCCATCTAGCAAAGGATTTTTAAATATTTTTCCTAAATCACCCTGATCCACACTGTTAAGCTTCTGTGACGAGGTTCATGGGAGGAAAATCTTTTAATTCTGTCATTTAAGATTCTTAACCTGCCTTGGTCGAAAAACCCTTAATGAAAAATTGAATAGGTTAAAGGACCCGAATGAAAACATCGTTGATTACTCGGGTATAGAGTCGAGGGTGCTATCACATCTCCCGAAATGAGGTGCTCTAATAATTCCCGGGATCTCTTTGGATTGTTGATAGTAAATTAGAATACCGATCTCTTAACTCCTCCCTTTTATTTGTAAAGTTAGATTTCATTCTTTTCATTTATTATCCCCTTATTTGAACTTCTTCTCTTATTGCGGGTCTTTTGTCCTATTCTTCAGAGTGGTTGTTATGTAGTTTTATGTTTGAATTTCAAGCATTCAAAGATTGATATTATTGACCAAAGGATGCTTAATGGACTATTAAATGAAAATTATGGTGGCTACGCGACCATATTGGTAATTTAGTGATATTAATTCATCTCAACTACTTTGTTATATTTTATGAACATAGTTTATAATACCATTAATAATGTGCATTTGTAGGCTAAGGCATTTTCTAACTTTTTGGAGTCAAGTGGAGACCCAAGACCCAGAAAGGTATTGAATTTCGACCTAAAGCTAATCAAAATGCAGTGGAAATCAAATGAGCATGATGAAGTTGATAGTGGTGTGCATGCAATGAGGTACTTGGAAACGTATATGGCGCAAGGAACTTCTTCATGGGATACTAACTTAAGAAATGATGTAAGAAATTTTCTTTTAGGTTCTTTTTTCTAGTTATATTTGATTGTAAAGCTAATAAATATATGTTCATTTTTAGGCTCATTTTCTGAAAACTTTGAGAGCCAAGTATTGTTGTGAAATCTTGAAGGATGACTCGAACGTGGTCAAACAAGTTATTGTGAAGAATGCTAAGGCGATGAAATGAGCAAGCGACTTTGGAAAAATTGTATTTCAGAGAATTTTGCCATATATTTTGTAAATAAAGAAAGAGATGTAGGCTTTTACAAGTTTAGATTCGGTCATGTGTAAACTTTTTTTGAGAATTTTAGTCGTGCATGAAGTGCCATCACACAATTTGTCAATGTAAGATATATTATGCTGTTCATGCTTATAGTATTAAATATGATTCCGGACTAAAATTTCCTTGTCATTGTAGTGATGTACTTTCAAGCTATCCTTGATGTACTTTCAAGCTATCCGTGATGTACTTTCAAGCCATCAGTCTTGGAAGGCTCATTAAACAAGTAGAAAGTAGAGCTTGCTACAACGCATAGCTTGTTAGAAACAAAATCTTGCTTTGCAACAGGCAAAAAAATCAATCAAAAAATTTTCAAATTTCATCTTAAAAAAGCCAAGTAGTTGTCAGACATTAAGAAAAGAAGTTGAATATTGTAATATTCAACTTCTTTTCTTAATGTCAATTAGACTACCCCGAATCGAGGTGATCCTTCATGCATTACCAAACTGTATATTATACTTCATATTTTATTAGCAATCAAACCGAATTCCAAAGATCAAGCAAGATAGCAAAATTACAAAAACATATCAGAGTACACTACACACAGCTTATATCGCTCGTATCCCAGAGCAATAATTCCTAGCTTTTTGCAGCTGACGATAACAAAACCATGATGAACACAAGCGCATATCCTCAGAGATGTTTACCAAGGCGGAAAAAATGAGGAGCCGGGGAGGTAGCCCAAAACAAGATCAGGAAGAATTTCAACACGCACCGGATCGAAAGAATTTCAATATGAGCTACGAGCATCGATAGCTATTAAACATTCATAAGCAAAGATAAGGTGTCGCCCTATTTACCGCAAAGATCGTGTTGTAGTATAATATTTTGCTAATAGATTGAGAAAAACCAACTATGAATACAATAATTAATTAGTAAATTTTGTATTACATATAATCACTAAAGAAATACTCCATAACTAACCAAATCAAGGTTCTATCTGTATAGCCAATATTCACCATAGGGAAACACCAAAATTTCAACGACAACACGGTAAGTTGGTAATAGAGACATGTGACAAAATTTGAATTATACTATCTTTGTAGCCTATATATAAAATGCAGTTGCATTTTAATAAAAGCAAAATTTATTCTGATTGTAGTTGCATGCTACATAGCAACTGTAAAAATCAATACGCATCAAGAAAAGAGCTTGGCCTTCCACTTCTCCACGTCATCCATTTCAAGCAACTGTAAAACCAAAGAAAAGAAGAAAATAAAAACACAAAAAGAAAAACACAGTTCTTTGAGATTGAGGAAGGTGGGTTTTAGGCATGGCTAGAGAGGAGTCAATTATTTACCTCAATAATCAATCCCTTTTCAAACTCACTCCGGGGCGGTAGGATGCTTGCACTCCATCGGTTCCTTCATAGACATGCCTGAGCATGAAAGCCACAATAGCCAAATTACTTAGAACAGGAAGTAGCTCTAGTAAGCAACCATGCAAAGAAAGAGAAAACGATGACAAGCACTAACACAATGATTGATGACTCACTTCCAACTCTTTTGTAGTTCTTCAGGTCAAACAGCTAGATGTCCATAAAAAAAAGGAGAAACAGTAAAACCAACAGTGGTGGAAGAATGGACCAGTTCTTCCTCAAATAAACTCTTAAAAACTGCCACTATTTCCTCCATCCCTTCAATTTCAATTCAAATGTATTATATTCTCTGCATTCTCTCTTATGCTTTCAGAGTTCTGATCTTTTTTTTCCTTTCTTTTGCATAGGTTTGACAGCCGCTTCAAGTTGGTGAGAAGACAGTTTCTCAGTGCATTTGATTAAACATTTCTATATCTTCGAAACTGAATAAACCCAGATGATACAGCAAAACTGTGGAGCATTGTACCAGGTTTAGGGTCTCCATGACAAGTTTTAACCGCGATAGCGACGATATCTTCATCAATGCCATGAAGATGATTATGCTGCAATTCTGTCTTGATCACATTTAGTGCTCTGTAACTAAGGTTATCATTTAGTGCACTAATGTACTTAAATAGTAGCAATGTACATATAGTGTATCAGTGATGTATGTGTAGAAGAGTAGCAATGTACATATAGTATATCAGTGATGTATGTGTAGAAGAGTAGCAATGTACATATAGTATATTTGACAAAGTATATAGACATCAGTTAAAGAGGCAGTAGCAGTATAGAAAAAGAAAAAATTAGCATTCAAAGGACCAGTAAACAGAACAAACACCAATAAATCAGAATAGATCAAATGAGTTTCCAGTTACCTTAGATCATGAAGGTTACTTTGACGGGCAATTTCGAAGGTCATGGTATCCAAGCTCTCCACATCCGCTGCATAGCCTCTTTTTCTTTTGATATTGCTCAATTGCCTTCTCCCTCTCTCCCTTTATCCTTTTTCCACTTCTAGTGCCACTACCCTTGTTACATGATATCTTAGGGGTTTGATGGTTATTTCACTAGGCGCCACTGATCCAATTAGGAGCTCTATGTCTTGTGTTTTGCTACGAGTGTTGTTTGCACTCCTTTTGGCTTCCATGTCCAATCTCAAGGCCCGAAGGTTTTAAACAAGTTCAGCAAGATCTTCTTCATTCTGCTCAGCCACACTTACACAATTGTAGATTTCTGACCATAACTCATTCAAAACTTTCTTCCTATCCACCATTCTTGTGCATTGGTCTAGAATGTTGCCTTCCAAGTTAAATATTGGCTTTTTTGTTGCCATTGTAGTCCATCTATTAAGAACATATTTCTCGGGAATCATAGCTAGGTTCTTTGCCTTCCATACCCAAACCATGTGCCTACAAGGTAAGCCATGTCTCTCGAAACATCTTGCATGAACAATTTATTTCATAATTGGTGTTATTAAACACCACATCAAAAGTTCTTTTACGATTCACCTCATTAATCTTGGCCATATCTAAGTCATTTTCTATTCTCGAACTCTACAATCCCACAAGAAAAACAAGCACTATACACCTCCTCTTGAACTTGATAAAATATGGAGTGTGTAAATACCTCAAGCATGCTTCTCAATGAGAAACGGTGTCTTGCATTCCGGAAATTTGTTCTTTGAGTCATTGTCAAATTCTCCTTGTGAGTGTCTTTGCGAATCCATTGCGGTTTCGAAGCGCATGTAGAACTCTACAAGAGTAACATGGGGATTAGTAAAGGAGGTGAAGAAGTGATTTTCACTTTCGGACCTCGAAGTTGTCTTCATGATCCCACCCAAGAATAAATCTCTAAAATAAGCGAGGATCCACGAGATGTCTTATCTCATACAAGTCGGTCGACCCACCCATGTGTTTCCAACTTAAACTCAAAGAATCGCGTTTTTCCATTTTTCTTCAAATTCTAAGGGCTCCAACCCTAGGTCCTACACACATAACCGTAACTTTTCATGGAAGTCTGTATCACTCAAAAGATTTTTGTCCATTTTCTGAGGCACCTTCTCCATAATATGCCACATGCAAAACCGGTGCTCTGTTTCTTAAAAACTTTCTTCACTGCAACTTTCATCGCTGGATCTTGGTCCGTTATCAAACAAGTGGGTTCATTATTTCCCATTGCCTTCAAGAAAGTGGTAAACAACCACTCAAAGGAGCTTATGTCCTCCTTGGCAGTAAAACCAGCACCAAATGTGATACATCTTTTATGGTGATCGACACCAGTAAAAGGCCCAAAGACCATATTGTACCGATTAGTCTCATAAGTGGTATCAAAGGAGACCATATCCCCGAACAAAGCATAGTTTTTCCTACAAATGGGATCCGCCCAAAAAGCCATAGTAAGACACTGCTCATCATCTACCTCAAAGTCATAAAAGAAGGCACCCCAAAACAACTTTTTCATTTTAAAGTTGTCCACAAACATTTGAGCATCAGAGCCATCAATATATGCTTTTAGATCTCTTGAGAAGTTCTTGAAATCTTGCTTTGAAGCTCCGATATTGTCATATCCACCAACATTCTCTTTTAAGATCCTAAAACTTTTTGTTGGCCCAATATTCAACTTTGAATTGTCAACTATGAACTTCTTGTGCAAAATTGTCATTTTCCTACCTTGCTTTTGGAATTTCCTACAACTCGGTGTGTAAAGAGGGTGGGTGTGTCCCTCATAGAAGTTTTTCACAAAATATCCCCCTTCTTCGCTAATCTTCATAACTAACTGAGCTTTACACCCCACTCTCGTCACCAATCTCCTTCTAGTAGCCGCTTTTTCACCCTCCTTTTGTTTAGGCTTATCCTCATTATTTGCCTTACGCTTCTCTTTAAAACCCGCCTTATTACATAGGCAATATTTTATTGCAACAACACCACTTTTGTTCTTGTTAGTCGTCGACTTTCGAGTGTTGAAGCCACAATGTAGAGCATAAGCATCATAGAATTTAATCCCTTCTTCCAAAGTATCAAACTTCATGCCTAACACAGTATTAACTCATTAGAGCACAAAGGCATCCACTCCCTTGTTCCTCCGGGGTAACAAAAGGGCATGCTCTAGGAGTGACCCATGTAGTGGTATTGAAAGAACTATGTCTTTGGAGCGATTGGAGTGAAAAGGAAGCATATATCATATATGAATTAAGCTTAACTTATGCAAAACAGTAGACAAGAATGCATATAGTTGCTTTAAATGCAAACAGTAGTTTCATCTTACGCATTATGTATGCACAAAAATATAGCAAAACAAAATTTTAACCAAGTGAAATAGTATCTAACCAACTAATTCATCATGAAAATATGAACACTATTACCATCAAACTCGGTTGGAAAAATCTTTGATTTGAAATTTGATAAACATTCATGATTGAAATTTTTATTCTCACATAGGAGAAAGCCAATAATTCACCCGCTACTTGTGTTGTTGGAGTATGTTGATTAGGGTCTTCCATAATCGTAGGTTGAGTTTCCATGAAATCTTGAAATTCATCTGGAAAAGGAACACAATAATTAATTGAAAGACATAATAAACAACTTAATTTAGAGAATCACGAGAATAAATTAGGTATGCATAAATAACATTTCATGTTTGTGTATGATATTGACCAAAACCCAACTTCTATATTTATAGGAGATATGATGTACTTATAGGTTACCAACGATGTATATATGGCAAAGATTTGATGTACACGAGTTGTATTGTACACTAAATGCTAGAAACCAAAAGAGTGTGTAGATTAAGGAATGTGGCTAGAAATTAATCAATATCAACATACCTAATTTGCCATACAACACTAATAAATTCCATTATGCAATACTATTACGTTGTGTAGAGTCTAGACCCCTCTTTTGATACTAACATTATGCATTTTGTTTCTTCGACACTCTTTCTCTTTTTTTCGGACTCCCTCTCTTATATGGTTGGGTGCGACGGAAAAAATAATTGTAGAATCTCATCACCCATAGCTAAGAATAAATCAGTTTTTTGAGTCCAGACTGGTGGTAGTGTCTTTATATGAGAACATAATTGACTAAAGAAAGGGAAAATATAATGTACTTGTAGTGTAGCACTGATGTACATGTAGTGTCTTTACAATGTACTTGTAGTGTAGCACTGATGTACATAACATAGCTCAGCTTGAGTGCTAAATTTGGTACTTTATTTTTCTTACGATTTTTCTAGCTTTCTTTGTCACTTGAATCATCATGTAAAGAGGAATGAGAGTCATCTCTCTTCAAATGTCGGAGCAAGTCGGGACTCGGGACCACTAGACCTATTTTTTATGATCATGAGATTTCTTTTTCTTTTTGACCTTCGTTACGACATTGCCATTAGAGGTACCCTCGGATTCACCATTTCGAGGCAATTTCCCATTAGCATTGCTATTCTCGTGACAAAGTACGGTCCGAAGTGCCATTCAACTTGCCTCCTCTTTCACCCAAGTTTCCTATACTACTACCATTCCCAGAACCACGTTTTTTGACAGTAGAAACCCAGGGCTTCTGATTATATACCCTTTGCAGATCCAATGACATAGATTTCTCAGCATTCTCAGTACATGTTATGTACGTACACTCCAACAGATGATAAGAACCTTAATAATTTCTAACATTAGTCATTATAGCACTGATGTACATGTAGTGTAGCACTGATGTACATGTAGTGAACATACGATGAACCTGACTCATTTGATTGTACCCATTACACAAAGATGATCAAATTCTTCAAAAGCAACATACTTAGAACAAAATTTCCACAACACTACACAACCACAACACAAAAGATAGTGGATCAAATTCTTCAAATCACAAACTGAAATGTCAAGTGAAAAGATAGTGCCTGATAACCTAAATAATAAATGAATCCACCAAAAACACGAACCACGCATTGAATTCTTCAAGAACAGAACAAAAGATACAAAATCTGACATCAAACTAAGCAAATTACTAAACATATAAAGAGAGAAAAAGAAGAGTATGAACAGAAATTCTAGTAATATTCAATCAACATCAAGTATTAGTCTTTAAAAGACCAAATTATCGATTAAAAGAAGTGAAAAACATAGCTTATAATTAAGAATTCATGAATTCAGTATAGAACACAAGTACATCAATATTGAAAAAAATCAAATTCCATGAACTAGGTTTATACTTCAATTGCAGCAAATAATGATGTCTATAAACTAGGTTTATAATTTAATTGCAGCAAACAAAATTTTGGGTTAGTTTTTCGATTTTCGTACACGATGATTGAAAAACAAGGTTGTATGAATTGATGAATTGAACAAATAATTGATGGATGAATTCGATCAACGACAAAGGTTAAAATGCTTCTCTGCAATCAATTGATGATGAAAGTTCTGATTTTTTGAATTTTCCTCATTTGTAAGCCGTTGTTTTTTTCATCCAATGCTTTGAATTACCACGTTGGCGCGAGATTGAGGTTGGAAGAGATGGTTTATGCTATTACCTCTTGGGGTAATCTCAGCCGTCCGATTTGTGTAATCTAAAGGTTGTAAGCTATTCTCATATAATTAGGTATTCTCATATAACTCTCTATTCTCACATGATCCCGACTCTATATATATATATATATCTATATATCTATATATATATATATATATATAATTTGGAGAATGTACTACAAATGAAGTTGTATTAAGTACTAAAATCCAAAATAAACATTAATTATATTGTTGTACCTAAATAACTAGCAAGTAGAACAATAAGAACAAATAAACTCAAAGTCGCGGCATCATCTTCACATGCAAACTTCGGTAATGTAGTGTGCTAGCAAATCTCGAACCTCGTTTATCTCGGTTGTGGTGAAAGAACTCTCCCTTTGGTTGAATACCTTAAACATAAGGAAACACACATAATATCAGTTTTAGTTTGAGTAAGACCTTAGATAATTGACTCTTATAGTAATATATGTACTTATTGGAACTATATATGACCTAACATGTGGCTAAATGCGGGAAATTAAGTGAAGTGAGCTTCGAAGGCTAAAATCGGCCTGAAACGGCATTCATTTACCCAAAATGGGTTTCAAAGCATATGCATATGAGTGAACTATAATTGACTCTTATAGTTATATATGTACCTATTGGAACTATATATGACCTAACATGTGGCTAAATGCTAGGAAACTAAGTGAAATGACCTTCGAATTCCACAATCGACCCGAAATGGCCTTCATTTACCCAAAATGGGTTTCAAAGCATATGAGTGAACTTTAATCGACTCTTATAGTTATATATGTACCTATTGGAACTATATATGACCTAACATGTGGCTAAATCTTTGAAACTAAGTGAAGTGAGCTTCGAAGGCTAAAATCGGCCCGAAACGGCCTTCATTTACCCAAAATGGGTTTCAAAGCATATGAGTGAACTATAATTGACTCTTATTGTTATATATGTACCTATTGGGACTATATATGACCTAACATGTGGCTAAATGCCGGAAACTAAGTAAAATGAGCTTCGAAGGCCAAAATCGGCCCGAAACGGCCTCCATTTACCCAAAATGGGTTTCAAAGCATATGAGTGAAGTATAATTGACTCTTATAGTTATATATGTACCTATTGGAACTATATATGACCTAACATGTGGCTAAATGCAGGAAACTAAGTGAAATGAGCCCCGAAGGCTAAAATCGGCCCGAAACGGCCTTCATTTACCCAAAATGGGTTTCAAAGCATATGAGTGAACTTTAATTGACTCTTATAGTTATATATGTACCTATTGGAACTATATATGACCTAACATGTGGCTAAATGCGGGAAACTAAGTGAAATGAGCTTCGAATTCCAAAATCGGCCCGAAATGGCCTTCATTTACCCAAAATGGGTTTCAAAGCATATGAGTGAACTTTAATTGACTCTTATAGTTATATATGTACCTATTGGAACTATATATGACCTAACATGTGGCGAAATGCGGGAAACTAAGTGAAATGAGCTTCGAATTCCAAAATCGACCCGAAATGGCCTTCATTTACCCAAAATGGGTTTCAAAGCATATGAGTGAACTTTAATTGACTCTTATAGTTATATATGTACCTATTGGAACTATATATGACCTATCATGTGGCTAAATGCGGGAAACTAACTGAAATGAGCTTCGAATTCCAAAATCGACTCGAAATGACCTTCATTTATCCAAAATGGGTTTCAAAGCAGATGAGTGAACTTTAATTGACTCTTATAGTTATATATGTACCTATTGGAACTATATATGACTTAACATGCGGCTAAAGGCGGAAAGAAAACAAAACTAAGTGCATTGAGCTTAAGAGGCCAAAATCGACTTTAAATTAAGCTACGTATATTAGTTTTATATGTATATATATATATATATACCTTCTCAATATCCCCGACTTCCTTGCAACTTGAGGCTATATCGAACATGAACCTCAACACATAGTAGCCACACTCGGTTCCCCCGGTTCTTGAGCACACTAATCATAGAATTACATAAAAAAATCATGTAATTAACATACATGGTTGTTTTTTGCTAAAAGAAAGAAGTACGTAGCTTAACTAATATGTATTACCTTCATTGCTTTCCATTCAGGTATTTTTCCCGTGCTCTTAAATTTCTTCAAAGAACTGTAGTTAAGTTATTTTCATGTGAGAAGTGGCCAAAGAATGGAATTAGTAAAAAGTGTAATGCTTATTAGCATTTTAAATAACAAATATACCTATTTATGCATGATTTGAGGAATAAGTGTCGTGGTGGATCTTGAGCTATAGAATCAAAATGATATATCTTGTGTTGTTTGAAGGACAAATCACAACGAGCGACCAATGAAGACTAAAATGCCAAAAAAGTTAGGAAGCAATCATGTGAGTACTTCTATTGTATAAATAATGATAATTAAAGTGGTAAAAATAGATGCAAGGTTAAGAACTATACTCTTCAAAACAAGGGGCAAGTATGAACTTATGTTGTGCACGTAGAGATGTTTTGATACATAGCCAAATATACTCCTTGACCTCATTTGTGTTTTGCAAACAATTGTCGGCTCGGGTGAAATTTGGACATAACCACCCAAATTGCTCTTGTATGCTCTTGCGTCCACAATCATCTTGTAGTAATCTTTAAAGCACAACCTACTTCGTAACCTAAATATATTATTGTATATTGCAAATCATTTTTATTTACTTCAAAAGTACAAATGTTTTACCTCATGAAGACTTGAATCAAGGAAACATTCAGCATCTCTCCGCAAAGGAACTCTTTCAAATCACCCTTAGACACCCATGTCGATGTATCCTCAAAGTAGTTGAATTGCGTGGTACCCAAATTCACCTCGAGAGGTGCATCATCTGACATATCACGCGCATTTGCATGTAGCCATATGCATGCCTTAGTGAGACACTCGATCTTTGGTTTCTCGATCCAAGTATATGTAGTTGGTTTTTCTTTGTGACTTGAATCTTGCATTCCTTTGCCCGAAATGGCCTTCTTTAGCCCGCTTGAACCCTTCTTCTCTGAACCCTTCTTCGCCTTCTCTAGAGGAGGTGAGTCCGCCTTGCTTTCCTTGGGCTTGTTTATTCTCTCCAAAACCTAATAATTCAACGGTAAAAACATTCAACTTAGTTAGTAGGTAGGTATGAAACAAATCATTATGAATATGGATTTAAGTTGCTTCAATTTACCTCGTCTGAAAACCTCACCCATGCCGATGGCCACAACACATAACCACCACGAGCGTCGGTCAAGACATTTATATCAATTGACGGTTTAGGCAGTGGAAGAGCAAAGTCTTCGTAATCAGGAGTAATGGTCACTACACTAACCGCCAAGTGCTCATTGTCCACAGGCTCATGATGGACTATGCTCGTTCACTTCGTGGTTATGCATTTCCTACAGCCACCACAATCAAACCCTCATCTTTTACATCTAGTAAAAGCTGACCAGGCGTTTCTTCCTTCAAAAAGTAAATGAAATTGAGGTTACGAACATGCAATTACATAATATAACATGTTACTTAGTTTTAAAAATTATAAGGATAATAGTTACCTCTAACTCAAGTATAGATGGTGGGGATTTTTGTGTGTTAGTATGGTTAGCTTTGTCCTCCAAAAGACGATCCAGTTTAGGTTGATGTATCGCCGGTAAACCAAACTGTGAGAGGACCGCGTTGAAACTCTCCGTGAGTTTCTCCATGACTTTCTCCGTCACTTACTCCGTGACTTTCTCCGTAATTTCATCGGTAAGCTTCTCCCGAATAGCTTGTGTCATAGCTTCCATATCATGTGGTTGAGAGCGTGATTTTGTACCCACAGAGTAATCTTTAGGATACGCTTTTGTCACACCTAGACGAATACCATCTAAACCCCTCAAACGTCCACTATGATCCTTTCCCAAAGTCTCATAAAGGGCATCATTATTGCCTTGGGGGGGTGAACTCGCCGCTAACCTCTTTTTGCTTGAGCCCCATCTATAGAGAAATTAACAACGGTAAGTTTAAAAAAAAAATCAACATCATAAGCGGGGTGGGGGGGGGGGTAGTGTGCGGCGGGGAGCAGGGGAGTGGGGGATGTGTGCGGGGGTGGGGGATGTGTGCGGGGAGTGGGGGCGGTGTGCGGGGAGTGGGGGGATGTGTGCAGGGGGTGGGGACTGTGTGTAGGGGGGTTGGGGGCGGTGTGCGGGGGGGGGCGGTGTGCAGAGGGGAGTGGGGGGTGTGTAGGGGGGTGGGGGCGGTGTGCGGGGAGTAGGGGGATGTGTGCGGGGGGTGGGGGGACTGTGTGCGGGGAGTGGGGGGATGTGTGCGGGGTGGGGGGGACGTGTGCGGGGGTGGGGGGGAAGTGTGCGGGGGGTGGGGGGCGGTGTGCGGGGGTGGGGGCGGTGTGCGGGGAGGTGGGGGGATGTGTGCGGGGGTAGGGGGGTGTGTGCGGGGGGTGGGGGGCGGTGTGCGGGGGGGTGGGGGGGCGGTGTGCGGGGGTGGGGGCGGGCGGGGCAGGGGGGGGGGATGTGTGCGGGTGGGGTGGGGGCGTGTGCGGGGGTGGGGGGCGGTGTGCGGGGGAAGGGGCGGTGTGCGGGGGTGGGGGGGGTGTGCGGGGAGTAGGGGGATGTGTGCAGGGGGTGGGAGGACCGTGTGCGGGGGGTGGGGGCGGTGTGCGGGGAGTGGGGGGATGTGTGCACGGGGTGGGGGATTGGTAGTGCATGTACTTACAACGGCATTGGCTATCTTCAAGGTTCCCTGGATCTGAAATGGTCGGTTGATTGTTGATATCACGCCTATGCAAGGAGCACCACCAATCAGCGACACGATCAACTTTGACAAACGGCGCGGCCTTAGAGCTAGAAGACGGCGTTGTGGTTGTATCGGTAGAAGGGTAAAATTTCTCGTCAATCCACAACTTTCTCGCACTCGCATAAGTATGGGAACCCATATGATAATAGTGCTTCCTCTGTCTTGCACTGAGTAAATGTTTCTCACGCTTAGCCTATAAATTCACATGGGCAATTAGAAAACACATGTAGTTGTATTGAAAGTGAACATGCAAAGTCGAATATATATAGTTTAAAGTGCAATACTTACCACCATCTCCGGCGTAGTATTTTGGGCAACAAATGCCTCCCAATCTTCTGGTTTTATATGTCCCCAAATCTGATGAGGCAAAGAATCCGGTTGAAATGTATCTTCCTGCTCTCCCCCTTCCTTTTCTGTTTCTTTTTCGGCCTCCTTGTCCGTCTCACCCTCATTTTGCTTTGATTTTTGAATTTTCCTCCTCTTTATAGTCCGCTTTCTCCGTTTCGTGATCCACCCACTCACTAGTTTGCTTTTGAAAGCTCTAAATCTTTCGGCCACCGCGGATAGGAACGCCGCCTTTTTTTCCTCATTATGAGTAATATGGAACGTATTCTATAAAAACAAGAAACAAACAAAAAGTTACCGAAAATGTGTTTCAAAGCATATAAGTGGAGTTTGATTGACTCTTATAGTTATATATGTACGTATTAGGACTATATATGACCTAACATGCGGCTAAATGAAAAAAACTAAGTGAATTGGAGTGTAAAGGCCAAAATCGGCCCGAAATCGCCTTCATTTACCCAAAATGTGTTTCAAAGCATATAAGTGGAGTTTAATTGACTCTTATAGTTATATATGTACGTATTAGGACTATATATGACCTAACATGCGGCTAAATGAAAAAAACTAAGTGAATTGGAGTGTAAAGGCCAAAATCGGCCCGAAATCGCCTTCATTTACCCAAAATGTGTTTCAAAGCATATAAGTGGAGTTTAATTGACTCTTATAGTTATATATGTACGTATTAGGACTATATATGACCTAACATGCGGCTAAATGAAAAAAACTAAGTGAATTGGAGTGTAAAGGCCAAAATCGGCCCGAAATCGCCTTCATTTACCCAAAATGTGTTTCAAAGCATATAAGTGGAGTTTAATTGACTCTTATAGTTATATATGTACGTATTAGGACTATATATGACCTAACATGCGGCTAAATGAAAAAAAGTAAGTGAATTGGAGTGTAAAGGCCAAAATCGCCCGAAATCGCCTTCATTTACCCAAAATGTGTTTCAAAGCATATAAGTGGAGTTTAATTGACTCTTATAGTTATATATGTACCTATTGGGACTATATATGACCTAACATGCGGCTAAATGCAAAAAACTAAGTGAATTGGAGTGTAAAGGCCAAAATCGGCCCGAAATCGCCTTCATTTACCCAAAATGTGTTTCAAAGCATATAAGTGGAGTTTAATTGACTCTTATAGTTATATATGTACCTATTGGGACTATATATGACCTAACATGCGGCTAAATGCAAAAAACTAAGTGAATTGGAGTGTAAAGGCCAAAATCGGCCCGAAATCGCCTTCATTTACCCAAAAGGTGTTTCAAAGCATATAAGTGGAATTTAATTGACTCTTATAGTTATATATGTACCTATTGGGACTATATATGACCTAACATGCCCCTAAATGAAAAAAATAAAAGTAATTCAGTTACAAAATAAACTTACACAAGTGTCTTCCCATAATGATTTCTTCATTGCATCGGGCACATCTTTCCACCCCACCAAAATGCTCAGTTTGCGCACACATAACCCTAAATGCTGCCCATACTTTTTACGCCATTGACCACAAGGTTGACACATATCATCATACTCGAGGGTCATAGGGGTGTTATAATTCAATCCTTGGTCGCACCCCCTTCCTTTCCAAGCTTCTTTGTTGCAACTTTACTTGGAGTTTTGGTACTAAGAACCTCTTTCCCCGCATTTTTGTGTGGCACAATGACGGATGAAATACATGGATAATCTTCCCTAGCATTGTTGTCAATGGGGGGAGCCTTATCGGCTAGCTCCTCATTTATTTCAGCCAAGTGAAGTTCCCTTTCACGCAAGCGCGCCTCCTCATCATGCGCTAAGTCTTCCGGGTCACCTTTATCGTTCTCCTTCTCCGCATCATACTCATCATCATCATCGGTTTCTTCCTCCACAATCACATCATCTCGGACCATGTTTAAACTCCTAAAATTTTAAAAAACGATATTAGAAACGCGTACGATTAAACAAACATATGATTAGAAACCCCGCACGCTCCACCCCTTCGCACTCCCCCACCCCTTGATTGCCCCCTTCCTTCACCGCCCCTATGAGCGCCCCACCCCCCTCTGCACACCCCCCTGCTTGCCCCCCGCACCACCCCCCCCCTTTGCCCCCTGCCCCCGCCCCCTTCACTCCCCCATTGCGCCCCCTCGCATGCCCCGCACACTCCTCTCCTCCCCCCGCACACTCCACCCCCGAACCGCACACCCCCTTCATTGTCCTACCCCCTTCCGCCCCCCCTTCCTCCCCCCTCACTGCCCCCCGCCTGACCCCTTCTTTGCCCCCTTCATCGCCCCCGCACGGCCCCCTTCATTGCCCCCCCTTGCCTGACCACCTCCTTCACTGGCCCCTTCCTTGCCCCCTGCCACGCCCCCTTCTTGCCCCCCCCTTGCACAACCCCACCCTCACCGCACACTCCCCGCACCTGCCCCCGCCGCTGCCCCCCTGCGCGACCCCCTTCACTCCCCCATTGTTGCCCCCCCCTCGCGACCCCGTACCTCCCTCCCCCCCGCACACTGGCTCCCCACCGAGCCGCACAGCCCCCGAACTGTCCCACCTCCTTCCACGCCCCCCTTCACCTGTCCCACCCCGCTTGCACAAGCACCCCTTGCCTGGTCCCCCCCCCAAAACAATTGAGAAATTAAGTTAATTGAGGTTGAAAAGCCGAAATTGTCCGAAATGACATTCACTTATCCAAAATGGGTTTCAATACATGTGAAGCGAGTTTAGTTGATTGTAATACATATATATATACTAATAAGAACTATAAATGACCTAACATGCGGCTAAAAGCGAGAAATTAAGTTAATTTACATTGCAAAGCCGAAATTGGCCCGAAATGACATTCACTTACCCAAAATGGGTTTCAATACATGTGAAGCGAGTTTAGTTGATTGTAATACATATATATATACTAATAAGAACTATACATGACCTAACATGCGGCTAAAAGCGAGAAATTAAGTTAATTGAGGTTGAAAAGCCGAAATTGGCCCGAAATGACATTCACTTACCCAAAATGGGTTTCAATACATGTAAAGCGAGTTTAGTTGATTGTAATACATATATATATACTAATAAGAACTATACATGACCTAACATGCGGCTAAAAGCGAGAAATAAAGTAAAATGACATTGCAAAGCCGAAAGCCGGAATTGGAACCAAAGAAGTCGAGCCTATTGTTTACTTTTGCCACCTTCATTTGAAGTATCAACCATTATCCCTTCCCCGTGATCTGCACGCATGTAACTTGTCGCTAACTCCGCATCAGTGACATCGGAGTTGGGAATGGTGAAAGGCGGGGTGTCTTCAAATGCATCATACTCATCCTCATCCTCAACATCACCAACTCCGAGTATACTTCTTTTTCCCGGAACAACGATTGACCACTTGTTATCAGAAGGGTCAGTTACGTAGAATACTTGCTTAACTTGTGATGCAAGCACGAATGGCTCTTCACTATCACGCAACCGACCCAAGTCTACAAGAGTAAATCCACAAGGGTCATCTTTCCTTATGTAACGCCGGTTATACTCAACCCACTTGCATCGAAATAAGCAGACCGTGAAACCAGAGTAGTCAAGCTCCCATATATCTTGAACTCGTCCATAGTATAACAATTTAACATCAATTGGAGACTTGTCTTTGGCACTTGCATACTGTGTAGATGATGCCTCTACTGAAACACCACTATTCTCGAGAGATCTCGACTTTTGATCTTGACGATCTGTCCAATACAAATATCCGTTAACATCATAACCCTCATAGGAGTGCACAGCTTCTCGAGGACCAAAATGCTAGCCACTTCAGAGTTTCAGAAACATTGGAATCTACTTCACGCATTATTCGGTTATGGAACCAATCAATAAAAGTCTTATTAAGCAAGCGCATCAATGCTCTAGTCCCTTTACTCGGATTACGGTCACGCAACTCCTCCAAATGCTCATCCAAGTACGGATGCACTGTACCATATGCTGCAATACAAATAAGTGTGCTTGTATGCGGCTTTCAACAGAGGTACTATCATTTTCGAGCCAAGTGTACCTTTACCCGCGAGTCCGCCCTCGTGTCGAGATGTAGAAAGTCCAATAGGATCAACATTAGTTAAGAACTCGACCACAAAATTACCGACCTCTTCACTCACAATCCTCGAATTATACTTCCTTGCGGTTTGCATTTGGATTCCTTACTTTATCTTTCAAAGAGCCCATATGTCTCTCAAAGGGATAACACCACCTCAAAAACACCGGACCACATAGCTTAATTTCTCGAACTAGATGTACAACTAAATGGACCATAATGTCGAAGAAAGCAGGTGGGAAGTACATCTCAAACTTGCACAAAGTCTGTATCACGCTAGCCTGCAGAGCATCAAGCTTCGAGGGTTGTAACGTTTTGCTACATATAGTATTGAAAAAAGAACACAACTCTGTTATGGTATGTCTCACATGTTTCGGCAATATCCCTCGAATTGCAATCGGTAAGAATACTTGCATCATTACATGACAATCATGAGACTTCATGCTCGATAATTTCAACTCACCGTCTAAGGTAACAAATCTTTTCATGTTCGATGAGTACCCTGATGGAACCTTAATGTTGTACAAACACTCGCAAAAAAGACGCTTCTCAGCTCTAGATAGAGTGTAGCAAGCCGGAGGTAAATAGTTTCTATCATCATCCTTCACCGTTTTCTTTCCTTTTCTTTCAATTCCTGCAGGCGACCCTTCTTCCTGTTTCTTTTCTTTTCCCTTTCCTTTTCCTTTTCCAGACACTTTCTCTTCTTTCTTTCTTTTCTTAGTGTCCCTCTTTTGAGCCCATAGTTCTGGTCGAAGCCCCTCACTTTCCAGATACAGTCGCACCCCTTTGCTATCCTTTGTCTTATGTGGAATATTCATAAGTGTCCCCAGAATGGCGTCACATACATTTTTCTCTATGTGCATGACGTTGAGACAATGTCTAACCTCTAGATCTCTCCAATATGGAAGTTTCCACAGAATAGACTCCTTTTTCCAAAGTCCCTTATCACCAACACTCGCTCCTTTGCCGAATATCGTTTCAATACCCTTGACTTGATCAAAAACCTCAATACCAGTCAATGGCCTACGAGCAACCCCTTCCTCAACTGTTCCATCGAATGCCTCACTACTACATTTTGAAGCAAATGCAACACTCTAATGCAACAGTTAAGGCTAATGCAACACTCTATTGCAACGTTGAAAGGTAATGCAACGCCTTCTGCAACAGTTAAAGGCAACCGTTGCAATAGGTAGTCAAATGCAACGGGCATTATAGCTATTGCTACGGTTTAGATTAAATCGTTGCATTAGGTGATAGATCATTGCATTTGACGATTAATGTAACACCAACCAGTTATTTCTCATCTCTCTCTTGTGTCTTCAGTTCTCCCAAAACCCTCGTTTCTCTCTCTGCCCTCATCTCCCTCTCTTCCTCATGCTTGCTGCTACCTCCGGCCGTCGACGCCTTTGCCGGCGTTTTCTCTGGCTCGCCGAAGCTGTGTTATTGCTCCGATCCCCGTGTTATCCTCTCTTATGTTCGATGGTGGTGCAATTGCTCGTATCCTGTTCTTTCTCGCTATCCCTGCCGCTCGGACACGCCGTCCTTTTTGTGGTGGTGGTGCCGCTCGAGCGCGGCCTGTCGAGAGGTGCCATGCTTCCTCCTTCCTCTTTCTTCAAAATTGTTGATGCTTGATTTAGTTTGATGTTGAAATTTTCATTATTGTTGGACGGTTAAGGTAAAGTAGAATAGGTTGATTTATGAAATTTTTTTTTTTTTCTGATTTTCTTTGCATAATCTAGTGAGCAATTCGAGAAATAGGTATGAAGAGTCCTTGCTTAACTTGACTTGATGGATTGATTATGCTAATTTGTGTCTCGATATAATTATAAGGTCTTATGTAAATTCGAATTTATGGAAGTTGGATTTCTGCTATTAGTTAATGTTAGGAATATTCTCTTGGCTGGTTATGAATGGTGTTAAGATGAGATTCAAAGGAGGATAGAGATTTCAAAATAAATAAAGAACTTATGTTATGTCAATGTATTCGAAATATAGCGATTATGTTAGTCGATAATCTAATTGGTATTATGCTAGTCGATTATGTTGCTGCTCAAATCGAACTAACTTTTTTTTTGGGCCTTTGATTCATCTTCACCCTCTGTGCAACCTTTGATATTATTGTTGTTACCCATGTCCTTGGGAAGCACTAGCCGTGGCATCAAAAACAAGACTCGATTTCACAATAGCGGCGGTTGTGTGCCATGAACAACAAACATTAGAAAACATCACAAAATCCTTGGAATTTCTCCGGACACTACGTGCTATAATCTCCAACATCTCGGGTAAAAGTTACGCCCAATCGTGCACCTTAGTTAGATATCAATGTATGTTAACTTTTGAGATTCACTTATTAGCGACACTAGTCTCAGTAGCTAATGATCGCATTTGTGTGTCAAACCTTAGAACTTAATTGTACAAACAATGAAAATAAAATATGATTTCTCGTATGAGTTGTGAGCAGCGTCGGCTCATGGCCTCCCTAAATCTTTATATAGAGGAGTAACTAATCCTAATTGAAATAGCCTAAAAGCTTTTCTCACTCCTCTAGCTTCTTTATGTGTGAGCTAGCTTTTGATATATCCAAATTGAAAAAGTTGTATTTAAGTCTTTGTTATCTTCTGTACAAAGCTTTCTCAACTCCTCTAGCTTCTTTACGTAGATTAGTTTTTCTTGTTCATAGCTTTAGCTTTATTCTTATCTCTTTCAACCACTTGGTATTCTGCCTAAACAACTTATGTTATGTCAATCTTGCAATAGAGTTGATTATGAGTTCTTAATTTAGTTTCATAAAATTTGTTAGTCTAGTCTTATTAGTGGTGCCCTCTTATTAATGAGAGTCAGTGACAGATAATGAATAATAGTCCATTGTTATATGTTGTTAGTTTATCAACTTAGCTTAGAGAATGTGAACATTGACAGAGTTTAATGTTTATTCAAACTAAAAGTGTAATACTATATGTTCTTAGTGTCTTAAAAAACTTCAACCAATAAATGAATTAATAACCTTGCTAATAATATCGAAAGAGTAATTAGTTCAAATAAAGGAACTTTGTTATTAAGCTTAGATGTTTGTTTCTGAGCTGTTGTTTACTTCTACTACCAAAGAATTATGGCCCTTTGAAGTATTATAACACCTCGTAATTGCGTGTTCATCATGAAATTTTGGAGAACATTGTTGTTATGTCTTCTTTATTTTTCTTTTTCTTGATCTCCCGTGCATGTCGGATGATCAATTTTTTTTATCCTTGTTGTAGATATACTTTAGGAAATGCTGAATAGCGACTGTGTATCTCGACATTCATGAAGAATTTAATGACAGTCTCAGATGCCTTTAATCTCGGTGTGCAAGAACTGTTACTTGACAATGTCAAAAGAGTCCAAAATTTTGGTGAAAGTGAGGTTTCATCTAGAGGTGGTGAGGAAATGGCTGAAACTGCATTCGAAGATTTCGGTATTGACAATCATGGTGAAATGAACCCTGTAGATCAGTGCTACGTTCGTCACTTGCGCGATCTCGCTTATCTGCTACTAAGAAGGTACTATATTTCTCACATCGAGAAATTAGCTTCTGTTAATGTGCAGTTTATGTGTGTTACTTCAAGTAGTTTTTTATTCAGAAAATTTATTGTTAAACATTTAATAGAGGTATAGCAACGTCTACTCTTGAACTTATTAAGAACTATGAACTTAACCTTTTGATTGTGTTGTAGTTAAAATTTGAGTGTTTTCTGGAATAGTGAATATAATTCTAAGAATATGGAGGTTGTTGAAGGTGGTTGAACTAATTATGGACTAGATTATCAAGGTTGAGTTCATAAAGGGATTTGAGTTTAATTTTTTATAAAGAGATTAATATAAGAAGTCAGGTTGTTTGATTTATGGTCACTAAAGTAAGTTAGTACGTGAGATGAAACACGTGGTTTCAGTAGGCAAACATTAATAAGTAGAATAATCATCCCTTAGTCTATCTTGCCTCATACTCTCCATTTTTTATCTATTGATGGTTCTCATAATCCTCGGCCAATTGGGAAAACATCTATCTTGCGTGTTGGTTCTGAACTTCCAACTTGACTGCCAAATTGTCCAACTTGCAGGTACATTTGTTTTGTGATAATCTTATTTAGTTGAAAGTTGTGCTAGTTATGTTTTGGTTTTGTGTTAAGCATTTAAATTAGTATCATAATGTTTCATCTTTAACTAATTTGATTAAACATCTTTGAATTTGCAGGTGGTCTTAAATGAAGAAATGAAATGCCACGTTCAATAAACTAGTTGTTCATTGGAAAGGCATGGAAGCACTTAAGATGTAGAGTGATTTAATTGTTTGGAGCATTTTATATATAGAAACTGCAAAAACATGAATTTGTTTAGTATATTTGTTAATAGATCGATTTGTGATTATGTACTTTCTAAATTTGCCCATGGGCGTGAATATCATATGAATAATTTTTCATTTGGGTATAAAATTCCGAAAAAAAAATTGATATATAGTTTTATATATATTAATCTACTACTATTACAAAACTACGAAGGTATTGTAGTTGCATTAGCTATGGAGGCGTAAGGCATTGCAATAGGTGCTAAAATTAATATGTATGGAACCGTTGCAGTAGATGTAAAAATGGGACACAAAATGAGTAATAGAGGCGTTGCAATAGCTATTGGATCGCGTTGCACTAGACATAGAGGCGTTGCAATAGGGTGTATAGCTAATGCAACGACTATTGACACCTATTGCAACGGCTTTCTAGTAGTCGTTGCAATAGGCCTAAGAACCGTTGCAATAGGCCTAATGCAACGGCAGCAACAGCAACGGTTGTTGGACCGTTGCAATAGCTTTATTGCAACGGTTTTTGGTTCTATTGCAACGGTTTTTAAGTGTTGCAATAGCTCATTTATGTAGTAGTGCCTTCTTCTTATTACGATAAGGATGGTCGCGTCGAAGGAACCTTCGGGTGCGCATATAAACTTCTTTGTGACAAGTAGTAATGTATTTAGATGCTGTGTCGTCCAGGCAAATCGGGTATGCTTTCTTCCCTTTGTTCTTGTACCCGGATAAGTTCCCATAAGCAGGATAGTCATTAAGAGTGAATAAAAGCATAGCACGCAATGTGAATACCTCATCAGCATGTGCGTCATACACAGAAACTCCTTCATCCCACATTTTTCTCAAATCATCAACAAGTGGCTGGAGGTAGACATCTATGTCGTTTCCAGTCAGTTTCGCCCACCGAAATAAGAATCGACAACATGATGTATTTGCGTTTCATGCACAACCAAGGAGGCAAGTTGTATATAACTAGAAGAACCGGCCACGTACTATGTTGAGAACTAAGATTGCCAAATGGGTTCATTCATAGGCCAAGCCTCAAATTTCTGTCCTCGGCACCGAAGGTCTTATGACAATGGTTGATACCTTTCCACTCAGGAGAATCAGCCGGATGTTTGAGAAAACCATCTTTTTTCCTTCGTTCTGCATTTCACCTCAAGTTCTTAGCATCTTTTTTGATTGAAAACATGCGCTTGAATCGTGGTATAATCGGAAGATACCACATCACCTTTGCTGCAGGACCTTTCTTATCACCAACCCCCGCGCGCCTGTAACGCGACTTCCCACATCGAGGACACTCATCCATATTTTCATATTCATTTCGATATAGCACACAATCGTTTGGACAAGCATGTATCCTCCGGTACTCCTAACCCGAAGGGACACATCGATTTCTTAGCATAATAGTTCGACTTGGGTAGTTCATGGTCGTCCGACAACATATCACCAAATGCTTGCAACAAGGAAGTGAAACAAGAGTCACTTATACCAGCTTTCGTCTTGATATTAAAGAGTGTTATCACGGCCGTCAGCTTAGTGTACCTCGTACAACCGGGATACAACGGTTTTCGAGATGCCTCGTCCATGCACTCAAAAATACGAGGCCGTTTGCCACAATGATCTACCCCCGCCATCATCTCCTCGATATGATCCCCTTCATCATCATCATCTTCTACTTGAATATCCTCATATTCATCCTCGATGTTGTCATTCTCAATGACATCAAACTCACCTTCTTCATGCACATCGTTAACAATGGCATTTCGACCATCATACATACCCTCCTCACCGTGCCAAACCCATACATAGTAGTCTTGTCTAAACCCCGCGACGAAAGACATGCTCCCTAAGCGACTCAATGCTACTAACGATGCTCACATTACCACAATCAACACAAGGACAATAAAACCCCTCGGTTCCCTTTGCGGCTGATGACTTAATGCGGCATCACAAAATTCAAAGACCCCATCCACGAATTCACACGTGTCACGACTACCATACATCCATGCACGATTCATTTCAACCAAACCTAGCTCTAATTAAACACAAGCAACAAGGACCCAATGTCAATGACGAATTTCACTACATTATTAGAGTTTATACACGATATAAATTTAATGAAATTAGGCATGCTTTCCAAGGGTCCTTATCACTCCAACCTAACCCATCCTTAGATGTCTAATCTCACTAGTGAACGTATTGCCTTCAGTTCGAATCTACGGAAAATCCGGCAGCATTTCCCTACAGTTCTCCAAGTACACGATGTAGATATAAATTTATTTATATCTACATATGTACCCAGAGAACAAAAGTAGGGAAACGACGAGCCAAGATTTTCCTCTAGAATCGAACTAAAGACATACATTCACCACCTAAGTGAGATTAAACATCTAAGAACAGTCCCAAACCGGGGACTAGAACGGGTATCTAGGCATATGATATGATGATGCAAACATAGGTTTTTAAAAACAACAAAACATTTTACATCTAATCTCAATTCAACGATAAAAATATACACATTTGCATATATATATATACATATATGTATATGTATATACATATACATATATGTATGTATATATATATATATACATATACATATACATATACATATACATATACATATACATATACATATACATATACATATACATATACATATACATATACCAATTTACTATGAAAGAAAGTTAAATATGAGTGATAACATACCAATATCAAGGTTGTGAATAGGCAAATCGAGCTCAACAATCCGTCCCTAGCTAGCTTCAATAATCAACAACAAAGTTTAAAAGTTAACATTAGTATAAATTAGCAATTCAAACTAAATTAAGCTAAACTAAACTAAACATCTAAACCAATAATCAACAACAACTTTTAAAGTTCAAACCTAACTAGTTAGTAAGTACTACAACAACAACAACAACAACAACAACAACAACAACAACAACAACAACAACAACAACAACAACAACAACAACAACATCAACAACAACAACAACAATAGCTACTACCAACAACAACCACAAAAATAGCAACCACAACAAACCCTAGTTTTTTTAACCTAAAAATCAAACTATCTACTTTAAATAAAATAATTAACTCAAATCAATCAAATTTACAACCTTTAACTATTATACAACCTAATTTAATTAACAATTATTCATAAAAGAACAATTAATTATAAACTTGAAGCTTCAAATATGAGAAGGAATGGTGGAGGTAGAGGTAGAGAAGGAATGTAGGTACCTAAGAAGAGGTAGAGAAGGAATGTAGGTGTTTAGGAACGGTGGAGTTGCGGCGGTGGTGGTGCAGCCACGGAGGAGGACGCGAGTGGGGTTTGTGGTTGAAACCCACCGAATTGGAGAGGAGGACGCAGCGGTGGTGGTCGTCGGGGTTGGGGGTAGGTGGAACCCAGTGGTGGCAGTGGTGGTGGAACCTAGTGGTGGCAGTGGGGTCGGGGTTGCGTGAATTGGAGGGACTGAGGGAGTCTTTTTTTGAAAGGAAGGACGAATTGAAGGAGGGAGTTAACAGTGTAAGAGAGGGAATTTGACGCGAAAAAAAAAAACAAAATAAACCGCTGCGGTTCATAAAACCACAACGGTTAATAGAGAACCGCAGCGGTTAACTGTTAACCGTTGCGGTTTTATGATAACCGCAGCGGTTTGTTAGGCCAAATTTCCCACCCAAATTTTCGACGATTTACCGCTGCGGTTCTCTTAAGGACCGCAATGGGTTTGTTGTGACATATAGCGTTTTTTCCACTAGTGATCACTGCCTGGAGGTGTTTGCATCTCATCCTCTGAATCCTCATATTCAGAAAGGTTCTCATTGTTGTTTCTAACTGGTTGTTCACTCCCTCCCCTGTCTGTATTTGTTGGTTGTGCACCTTGCCTACCCTCAGCTGCTTCCCTCTGTAACTGTCTTGCTAACTCCAACAACCTAGCATTGCAACCCTTCACTTTATCCCTAGCCTCCACATATTCTTCATCACTTGTATCAACTTCCTCATTCACCTCATCTTCAAATTGAGCCTCAAACTCCTCATCACTCCATACTGGATCTTCCTCACCAGCTTCACCCTCTTGCTCACCATCTACTGGTTCTTCCTCAACAGTGTGAAACTCTTCCTCTAGATCTGTTTCATCCCCATCTCTCTCACTACCTTCATACCCTTCATCCCCATCTGGAACATACTCCCCATCCCCTCTAGGTTCCTCATCTGATGAAAACTCATCTTCTATTATAATATCACTGAAGTTTCCATCTTCATCACCCCTGGGATCATACCAATCATAGTCATCTGGGACAAGGGTCACTATGACATTGGGGTTCTTCCTCGATGCTTGCTTTGGAATGTTTGGCTGGGGTGCTTTAATTGGTGTAGGTTGAGGTTCTCTGTGTTCAGTTTCAGTGTTGGGTTCTTGTATAGGGTAAATGAAGGGGTGAGGGGAAGGTTCAACTGGTGTGGGTTGTTGTTGTGTATTGAATTGGGAATTAGATTCCTTATCTGATGTGGCATGAGAGGTGGGAGTAGTTATATTCCCCCAACAAGGTTCGGTACTTTCTACAACCGTAGTGGTAGTCAAAGGTTTTTTCGTGGGCCCCTCCTAGGAGTGAGTTTTTGGGATAAGTTTGTTTAGGATGACACAAAGGTTGTTGGGTTTTTGTTGTTTCAGGTGTGTTGCTTGGGATTGTGTCTTGTGTGCTCAGTCCCTCCAAAGGTAATGGTATAATCTCAGGCTCATCAACACCATGTACAACATACAACTCTACAACGCTATTCTTCACAACAATGTCAGTTAACTCCCTCACCTCACTGTCTGTGTACACTTTCCTCAAACCCTCATCTAATGACTTTCCAGGAACCAAGTAGTATATGCTACTGATTTTTTTGTGAGTACTACATTTCTTTGCCAACTCCTCCAGCCAAAACCAACACAGCTCATCCGGATCCACATCAAATGTTCTTCCCTCCCCTCCATAATAAACTGTACCCTCCTTCATCTTCCTAAACGACCCACTATACCAGTATTTCAAAGTAACACCCATAATAGCAACTAACCTAACAATTGCAATTAAGGAAAAAGGGGTTACACATGCAAGAAAATTAAAATAAGTTTGCACAACATAAAATCCACCACAACATTGCAATTAACAGCAAATTTTTATTCTTTCTGCAAGAAAACTAAAGGATATATGTAATTAACATACATAGAAGCCTAAACTTACTTAAATATGAAGAAAAAAATTAAAACATTTCAAGATAACTTACCGGTGTAATCGTTTCTGTGAACGGATGATGCAAATCAGGAATCCACCCTCCAACGCACCTCCAGTAATTGCAGATAAATTGCGAAAAAAAAAACCATATATATCAAAGCTTGGAAGACAGTAACAATGGACGTTTCTTTGAAAAAGGAAGAAGAAGAAGAAAGGTTTGAAGGAAGGAAACAGATGGTGGTTGGGCATTAAATGACTTTCGGAGGGAAAATAAACATACCAGGTGAGTCATCACCTTTTCATCCGGTAAGTTGTAATAAGGCCCGTTTTCAAAAAATATTCCACAAAGGTGGGATTTTTCTCGATTTTATGAAAGGTGGGACTGTTTTGGAGAGATCGCCCAAAGGTGGGATTATTCCCATCAAAAAATCCTTTAATAAATCGTTTTAAAATCAATTTCAAGAAATACCATTTAAAACGATGATGACTTCATATGGATAAGGCTTTTTTCAAAATTGGTCTTTCATACCATGAGATAGGGTTCGGGGTTTAAGTTAAGAGGTGCGAACGTCTGGACCTCGTCTCCTCTTCCGCTCTACAAAACGGGCTCTTACTAAATGCGTTATTTTTCATTTTAAAGTAATCATGGTTGTTCAAAAGATAGAAAAATCACATAATTTGCACATATACACATCAACCATTTTTTATTTAGGACCAATATATCATTTGTACAGGGTAGGTTTGAGCACTGAAGTTGCACTACATACCAATCATTGCGGGAATGGAATCCACAGTGGCGGATCCAGGAATTGAGCCACGTGGGTTCGAAGTTATTCAAACATAAACTTCAAATATATTTTACTCTATTCAATTACATTTTTTTATAGAAAACAAAATCTTGCATTCTTGATTACATCATTAGAAAAATAACTAATTAAATACTTGTACTAACAAAAAAAACTAGGGGGCTTGCCCCTCTTCCGCTTAAAAAAAGAAAAAAGAAAAAAGACTATCAATTTCTTATAAAACAAATTACATAGCATCAATCATTTAGACATTCAAGACATTTTTCATTAAATCAACCTATTAATGAAGCTTTATAAGTTTAAAACTATCTATTATATGAAATGATGAAAAAACAAGAAATATTATTAACTAGAATGAATATGAAATCTAAAGTGATCATTTTGACTTTGAAAATGACCCATTTTGGCCAAAAGTATAATGGTTTTACAATAAATTTATTGTGCACCCAATGTACACAATACTAATTGTTACTTCCTCCGTTTTCGTTTACTTGCAACTTTTAAAATTTCACGTTTCCTAATGCATAACTTTAATCCATCATATCCCTAATTATATATATGTAAAATTATAAAAATTAGATAATGTGGAAATATATATTGAGACGGATGTAAGAGGATCTCACATGACTATATTTTACCTTACATACAAATCACCAAAGATAGTCAAATGCAAGCAAGTGAATAGTACAAATCTCAAAAATTGCAAGTAATTAAAACAGAGGAACCGAGAAAGTATATATTACTTCACTAGTACTTGGTGGAAGGGAGAAATCTATACTAATATATTAAAAGGTGTTCCTCAACAAGGAACTGTGCCACGTGGCGCTATCCCTTAAAGTGTTGACTTCATGTGCTCCACATACAATAAAAAAAATTGAAAATGCATGGTGTAAGATTTGATCCTATGACCTCAAGCTTGTATACTAAAGTCTTAACCACTAAACCAATTAATGTTTAGTGTTATAATTTCAATGTAAAACACTAATAAATGATAATTATGATTACCCGGGATATAGCCCGGGCTTAAAAACTAGTTTATAATAAAAGAAAGGAGAGCTAAATAACATAAAGAAAAGAAAAGAAAAGAAAAGGAAAAAGAAACCAAGAAATCAAAGTTGTGGTAATAAAACATAAAGGAAGGGGAAAAAAAGCAGATAATCAAAACAAAAGTTACTCCCAGGATTCTAAACCGCGACGCATAACGCAATCTTCCAAAACATCACATGCATTTTACCAACTGAACCATATGCTATTCAGTATATTATTCGCGTGCACTGCTCTTTATTTACATTCCGTTATTGTTCTGCTTACCCAACTTTTTCCCAGATCAGCGTGGGTTCAGTTGAACCCAGTGAATCCACACTGGATCCGTCACTGGGAATCCACTCATGGATCAAAACCATCGTAGTTCGATCATATGTCTTACCCTAAATGCCCAATTCCATTGGGGAAGAAAATAAAATAGATTATGAATAACTCACCTTTAGAATTAAACAAATCTATTGGAAAATGAGATAATCATTCCAATTAGTGATTGAAATGAGATTAAGATAATCACATTAATTAGTGATTAAATATGAAGGATTACGATAACCACCTTAATTATTGATTAATAAGGAAAGAAAGAAGTAATCACCTAATTAGTGATTATTCAAGGTTTAAGCTAATCACCCTATTTAGTGATTCAATAGGAAAAATAATCGCCCTAATTAACGATTATTAAGGTTTAAGATAATCACTCTAATTAGTGATTAAATGAGAATGGTTAAATTAATCACCTTAATTAGTGATTAAGCAAGGTTTAAGATAGTCACCCTAATTAGTGATTAAATATGAAAGGTCAAATTAATCACCTTAATTAGCGATTAAAATGAAGATTAGGATAATCACCTCAATTAGTGATTAAACATAAAAGGAAAGATAATCACCTTGATTAGTGATTAAAAATGGTTTTAAGATAATCACCCTAATTAGTGATTAAATGAGAAAAATAATCGCCGTAATTAACGATTATTAAGGGCTCGTTCGGTACCACTATGGTTTTCAGTTTTATGGTTTTTTGTATTTAAAAATCATATGATATATGTCCTATAATGGAAAAAAAGTTACTCAAACTTATTAAAAACATGATGATTTTGAAAACTGACAACTAAAAAGTGAAAACCACTTTTTCTGGTTTCCTGTTTTTTGTTTTTTGTTTTTTGTTTTAAAAAAAAAAACTGAAAACTGAAAACAAAAAACGATAACGAACGGGCCCTAAGGTTTAAGATAATCACTCTAATTAGTGATTAAACGAAGAGTTTGAGTTAATCGCCCTAATTAGCGATTAATCAAGGATTGAAATAACCACCTTAATTAGTGATCACATTTATAATTTTCAAGAGGTCTGAGGAAAGAGGTTTGCTTCCTAATTGAAGGCTTTTTGAGAAACAATCTTAATCGAAGATTATTATGCCATTTTGAGAAAAATGATCAATTTGAGATCAAACTCGGAGATTGTGTTTGGCTAATCGGAATTTGGCCATTTAAAGTGAGACACGTGAAACGGCCTAAAATCAATTAGGAGATCATAATTACCTTTCTAATTATGTGAAATTATATAATTAATCCATTTTATGATGGAGAACAATTTTTAAAATGTAAGATGGATCATCATACAATTTAACTTTAGTTAGATTTGTAATTTTTCCTCTTAATTGAGATTGGGTCATTTGATTCATGTACTATGATATATTTTGGGCCCAACATGCAAAATTTGTAACATTGGTTGCTCATTTTATTTAAAAAATTGTAGAATTATTTTTGAAAATTATGCATAAACATGTTCATGTTTTTTTATTAATGAGTGATGTAATAACAATTTACAAAGAAATTATTATTACAACAATATGTACAAATTCTATGATCTATACAAATCTTCAATCTTGATCTTCAACTCATTGAATGAGCTTTGGAATTCATGTTTATTTGTAAACTTGAGAAAATTTAAAGATCAATTAACCTCTTTGATTTGATTTTTTATGATGGTTTTTATTGGTTTTTATTTACATAATAAAAATGAACCATTTTAAGAGAAACTTACAATTTCATGATTTTTAATCAACATTTTCGTATGAAAAGAAACATTTTTTTATGAAACTTCAGTTAATCACCTTATCTAATTTTTTAGATTGCACTTTTGTCCTTGTACTGACTTGTAAAATTCATAACTTTCTGTAGAAAGCGTTAAATTGAGCATGTGATACACCTATGGATAGGTTAGTGAGTTCTTTATGTTTTTTCAAAACTTTCATAAGCTTTTAGTGACAACTCGAATGATGGTGAATTTTATACTAAAACCGGTCAAAACAGGACTTTTATCCAATTTATTCTTTGAAATCCAACTTGCTGAACTTATTTTGAAATAAATTTTGGTATTCACATTCTAGGCACTTTGGAAGACTAGAATGTAAATTTTCGCTTGAATTGGACATTTTTAAGACCCTTTTTTATTTATTTTCTTAACTGAAGTGAAAATCAGTGTTCTGGAATTTAGTGATTTACATGAATATTTTTTTTTAAAATGATATAAAATGGTATAAAATTCATATTAACATGGTTTTTATAGTTTTGGAAAGCTACTGATGCCTACTTTAAAGTTGATGTTATGAGTTTTATCTAGATGATTTTATTTTAAACTTTATTAACAAGACAAGCTTATGTGGTACTGGACAAAATCAGTTTTGCATAACAAAGTTGGATAATTTTTATTATTTCTACAAAATTCGTGTTTTAGAAATTCCAAAGCCCAGTTAATGGAAACATCTTGGGCTGGATATAAAAAATATCACATTGTATAAAATATTTAGTTAATACAGACGAAAAATAAAATGAAGTACAAAATTTAAACTGACCATAATTACAGCATCACATTTTCTTTTTATGGAGATGTTTATGCACAACTCTACTTGAATTTTTTTTATGAAAACATGTTTTGGTGATGAACAACAACTTGATTAAGAAAAATCACATAAACACATTGTTTCCTAAGAGTCTCCCCATTAGAGTTGACTATTCTAGGTGGGGTGATTTAAGGTTGGGAACCTATTAGGACTTCCACATACCCAAATCACTCCAAAAATTAAAAAATAATAAGTGGAAACAAAGATAAAGTTAGTAGGTGATTAAGAAGATGATTAATAAAAATAACAAGAACTTGAACTTTACCTTGCTAGCTCAATGATGCACTTCCTTTTGCAAATTTTCTACGTTTTTTGTGATTTTCTTAATTTATAAGTGAGTTTCTAAATTCACTTAATTACTAACTTAAACCTTTTTTTGTTTTTCTTTTGATGAACTTCTTACTTACTAATTATAACTTTGCTTTATTTTTTGAATAATATTAATCTTAGAGGGAGGAATTAAGGAGAAGGAGAGTAGTATTGAGATTTCTAGTTGTGAGAAGTAGTGGAGCTAAGTTGTTGTTGTGTGAAATTGTTGTGTAAAAAATGGGGGGTACATATAGGGAAATGAGATGGTGAATAAGGGTTTGAAGAAGGTAGACAATCAGATTTTTCACCCAAAAATCTGATTTTTATCAACCCAAATTATCTTAATGACATCACACTAATGACATCATCTTAATGACATCACTAAATCCTCTCAAATCTTCCTACATCATCAAATTTATGGGAAATGCCAATATTCTAATTCTCTTTAGATTTGATTTTGATGTTTACACTAATGAAGCAAAATTCGAATTTCAACACATTCTAATACATAGAAATGCATTGAAAAACGTAAAGGAAGTGATGACTGGACTACTGCGCCAAACGCAAGAACTTACGCTAGGCACAACACCATGCGCTAGGCGCAGAGTCCTGCTTCTGGCGCAGGAGCCCGTTGTGTGCTGGGCGCATGATCATGTGCCTGGCGCACAGCTCGAATCTTCCGAAAAGAATCCGGATTCTTAGCTCTTACACTTTGGATTTAATTCTTATTCATATTCTTTTTCATGATTCTTATTCCTTAACTAATGGATGAAAAAATGTGATTGGTGGTTAAAGAATATATTCTTATTCTTTATCCAATGAACAATGACTTGACCATTACGAAAACTGATTACTACCCGTTTTCGGAGACGATTAAAATTCCGACGCCTAATTGCGAGTCGTTTTTCGGTTTTTTCGAAAAAACAAACTTAAAACAATCAACGAAAACTCGTCAAATTAGTAAAGACGAGCATGATTATACTACGAATCATTTATTAAACCGGTGGTTGTAGTTTTTGACTACGACTTACGGAAAATTACATTTCTAAGCCGGAATTGTATGACTAACATGCGAAAAAAGGAAAACCATACGATGGAATGAAACTCGCGTTCCGGGATGAAGCATGCCTTTGATAGGGCGCGCATTCCACAATACTTGATGGTTTTATTTATTATTTTTATTTCTTTTCAAAATCTTTATTTTAAAATTTTATGCACAACAGGGGTTCAAAATTTGGTGTCCACAGAATGCCCCACATTGGTCAAATTTTGGATGAAATGATGACCAATGTTTGAAACGACACAAAATTTTGACAGAAAATTTCTTTTGAGATAACATATTCTCCATAGAAAATAGTTATCATTAGTGCTCTTTTTAAAACATGATTTGCGACTTTTGATGACGCTTTGAGTAGAAAATTCCAATTAATTTTCTAAAATTGAACATGCGACTTTATCGTCGTCTTAGATAGAAAATCCCAATTAATTTTCTAAAAATTTGAAAACGCGACTTTATTGTCGTCTTAGATAGAAAATCCTAATTAATTTTCTGAAATTTAGAAATGCGACTTTAACGTCGTCTTAGATAGAAAATCCTAATTAATTTTCTAAAGTTTGAAAACGCCACTTCATTGTCGTCTTAGATAGAAAATTCCAATTAATTTTCTGAAACTTGAAAATGCGACTTTAACGTCGTCTTAGATATAAAATCTCAATTAATTTTGTAAAATTTGAAAATGCGACTTTATTGTCGTCTTAGATAGAAAATCCCAATTACTCTTTTGAAATTTAAAAATTCGACTTTAACGTCGTCTGAGATAGAAAATCCCAATTAATTTTCTAAAATTTAAAAATGCGACTTTATTGTCGTCTTAGATATATTTGTCTTATAAATTAGTCTTTTGTTGATGCGGGAGACTCCGACAATTAATAGTCCGACTCCAGTTTTTATCACAGTTTTTTATCATATTGATGACAAACAAGCTGTCAAGTCACCATCATTCACTTTTTATGACTTCATGTGTTATCATGTCACCTTAAATTAGGGCATTGTTAGGTCATGTCACCTTAAAGTGGTGCATTGTTAAGTCATGTCACCTTAAAGGGTTGACCAAAGGTTATTACCCTCTAGATAAACTATAGTGGACCAATCATAATATGGCAAAATTTTATCTGTTTTTCAAAAAAAATCTTTCAGGAAATTTTTCATGCGTATTGCTTATTTGCTTTATCGGAAAATGATGATCACTATATAAAATAGATTGATCAAGGTCATTATTTTGGATGACTATTAGGAAAAATGGATTGTATCAATGTTCTTGATTCATCATTGACACTGTTTATCGATGTTCGGCTTCAGCAAAAATTGCCACACCATAAATGCTTGGTCATTAGCCATGGTTAGGGATGCTCCTTATTAACCCATCGACAATACTCAAACTTATTATCCATGGCATGAATCATGAATGATCATCTTTTTTTCCATCTATAAAAGGGCATGGTTCTTCATTACCAAATGCACCATCTTCACTACTCCAACATCTTCTCTAGCTTTTCTTCTTTCACAAAATAATGGCTCCTAGTTACGGAGAAACTAATGAAATGGGGAATGGTGATAAAAAAACAACTCTCGGGGATCGCAAAAAATTTGGAGCAACCAAGGCAGTCTTCTTCTTCCCGTTTTACTAAGGCTCTTCTTATGCCTTTGCTTTTTTGTTTCTATTTGTTATGAAATGATTCATGCTACTTCCGAATTTTGGGATGAAACTCGTCATGTCTTTTGCTTTGGAGACCGAGAGATTCTGCCTCTTGTTGAAGAGATCGAAGGATTACTAGGATTATCCTCCAATGGTCCAGTTATTACACCTAGGTCTCCTACAAGGATCTCGGGAGATTTATCAATAATTTTATATCTTCCTGAAAACCTTCATGACAATTACCTACAATATGGTGAGGTGCTTCTTCTTAACTTATTATTGACATTTCAATTTGACACTGGACAATTCTCTAATAATGCCAGTTATAGGATTGCTAGAGAAAATGTTTGCATTCTTATGATTTTGGGAATTACCCTCACTAAATGGTCTTTAAACACATGCCATGTTCGGTGTATTTCACTTATTCCTCAAATTGTTAGTGGGGGTCGTCTTGGACCACTTATTTTGGGGGAAATGTTCCTTGGCTTAGACGAACTCAAAAGAAACCCTCAAAGCTTTGTGAAGGGATGTCCATTAGCCCTTCACTTATGGTTATTGGTAAAATTTTCTCTTATGAAACCTCACGGGAGTCTTGCTTACAAAACTAATCATATACGAGAAAGAGGTTTTCATCCTTTCTTCTATTAACTTAGTAAAAATGGTGGATGGGAGGATTATTTCCTGCAGAAAGACATAAAGTGGGTTACAAGCCACCTTGGCATTAGTGTAATTGTATATTGCAATTCTGGTCGCAGAGGTGTACAACTACCGGGACATTGCCAAGTCACTTTCTACCTTCCATGGAGGTGTTTAAGGCAAATTGGTTGGAGGCAGCAACACATTCCTGCCCTTCAGACACTTCCAAGATGCACCACTTATGAGGCTGATATGAGTGGTATTCAGAGAATGCCTACTATATGGCAGGGAGCTAAAATTATATCAGCACTACCTGAACCTCCCTTTCCAGTGATTGATGATGATTATCTTCACTGGCTTTTGGCTGATATTGGTCAAGACAATGGTTCAGACGGGCCTACCATGAAGAGGAGAAGGGTTTGAGAGAAATATCATGTTTATTTTCTATATTGTTTTTTTTAAGCTTGTAGGAAATGGAGGCTTTATGTCTTTTTATGTATGAAATGAAGTACCCCAGTTGGGATGAATAAGAAAAATATGTTTGTCAGAATTATCTGCTTATGAGAAATTCAATATGAACACAATCTAAACACGTGCACACTTTAACATTAAATATGACATGCAAATCATAATTAATCAATCATATGACACATAAAAGCATAAGACATAAAACCTTAACAATCAAGGACGTCCTTGCATGTTTCATCATTTTTCTATTTCTCTTTTTTTCCCCTTTTTTTCTTCTTTTTTTTATTTCGTTTTTTCTTCTTCTTCTTTTTTTCATTTCATTTTTTTTCTTTTTTTCTCGTACACACTATGAATACTTGCGAACACATGACATGTTTGTTAAGAATAAACAGATAGGATACAAAATCCACAAATTGCTTGGTTACTTGACCATGACAATTACAATTACTTTAATGCCTAAGTGTAGACACATAATCGTGTCTCCCCATTTAAGGATCCGATGATAATACATACCGCGACATTAGTTGGCGCGACCCAACGAAAGAGCAATCTAAAAAACCAATCCAAAATGTGTTTTGAAATGATATTCTAAAGCCCAATTAATTGTTCATGATGATTAATTGTATTAAGTCCATTTTAAAAGCCCAATCAAATATTTGTTATTTTAATAAATATTTCAAATAAATATTTTTATTATTTTTGATAAGTAAATCAGATTTTTAATCCGTCACATTCCATCTCCGGAATTTAGAAATAAAAAAGGTATCTTCGAAGGACGCGCAAATGAATATGCTCGAATATTCCAGAATATGCGCCGGACGCGGGGGCTGCGCTCAGCGCGCCACGTGCGTCCAGCACATAGGACATATCGCGTCAGGCGTGCCAATGAGCGCCTGACACGTAGATTTTGTGACTCACACAGAGTCTTGCGTCTGACGCAAGTCTTGAGTGAGACGCAACTTTCTTTTCTATCTTTTCAAAACGCGTTTACATGTGCCTCAATTAGATTGGGCTGGCTGCGTCAGGCACACCAATGTGCGCCTAACGCGTGGCAGTGCGCCTGCCACGTAGGACTGCGCCTGGCACATGTCTTGCGTGGAGCGCACGTCTCCTTTTCCCTATAAATATCCGTAATTTCATGAATTACGGACGACTTTTCATATTATTATTTCACGAATACAAAAACTTACGAATACCTCTACAATACACTTCGAATACTTCAAACACTCAAACACTCAAATACTTTCAATACTTTCAATCAATTCCTAATCACTGCGTTATTGGTTCAACGATTGCTCCACCTAAAGATCTTGGCAACAATAGTCTTGATTGTCTGATTGGCTGCTTCCACCGCTCCATTTGTTTGGGGACGATAAGGTGAGGACTGATGATGCTTGATTGCATATTTTGCGAGAGTTGTCTTCAGATGACCCTCAAATTGTGATCCATTATTAGAGATGATTTCAAAAGGTATGCCTTACCGACAGATAATGTTGTTAATCACAAATTTTGAGACTTGCTTTGCCCCCTAGCTTTGAAAATGATGCAGCATCAACCCACTTCGAAAAGTAATCAATTGCCTAAAGATCGTTGTGCTTCTCAATCTAAGCCGCATAGGTATAATACATGAGGGTCCTTAAACAAATTATTTTTATATTGAAGTTACTAACAGTTTTCTTTCCTGATGTAGACCTTTAATATAAAATCGCTCTACTGTACATTCTAACCTCTTTTCTATACTTTCTTTTATTTCATATTCATATTATATTTATTCATGCCTTTGTATGTTACATGCTTGCCCGATCATTCTATGCATATTATATGATTGTCCCTACTTTATTGGTTTTTATCGCCCACGTGTTATTTTTGCTAATCAAATACCTAAAGAACCGTTTTAATATTAATAGATTAATTTGGACAACCCGCTAGGTTCCTTGTAAATTGATTGCCTAATAACTTGTCACTAAAAAATAGTCTTTTTATGTGTTTCCTGAACCAATTTAGACTAAATATTTTAAGGGTGTTTAAAACATTATTTGGTTATTCTTTGGCATAAAATCTGCAATGAATTGATATTTAGTAGAGGCCAGCAATGGGCAATATGGTTCCTGACTGTATTGTACCCTCACCCCCGAACTCAATCTTTGGTTCACTTTGACCATGTATGGAGTCAGGACGAGGAAATCTACATTGGATAATTTATCCCTATGGTTTTCCCATATCCAATTGGGTTTATGATTCTTCCTAAAAAGAATTGTTGGCGACTTCTTTCAAAATATTTACAATAAAACCTTTACAGTGGGGTAGTCAAATCTAATACGCGCTCACACTGCGTAGGCGAGATAAAAACACGCCTATAATTTGGCGACTTCACTGGGGAGGATTCTAATTTTTTTTTTTTTAAATGAGCGGGTGAAACTTGAAAAATACGATTCATTCTTATTTATACCATTGAATAATATACAGTTTTGCATATGCATGGCTATTGTTCAGCCACCATAAGGACAATCTACCTTGCCTCATTAGCACATGTTCTATGTGTGAGGTCACCCCCGGGGGGTTGGCGCTTTATCCTTCCAAAAAGCTTCCTAAGCGATAGTGTTGGATCTTAGTAATAAGCAAACCTACCCAACCATGGCATTGTTCTCTTGTTCCTAACTTGAGACTGGAGTGCGTCTTACACGTGGCCACCTCTTTAAGCAGGGGTACGAAGCGTGGGATCAATCTCTTAGTCATGAACCCTTTTCAGACTGAACCTAAACCTTACCAATAGTTTCAAACATAGAACTGGACTTTAGGTGGGAACTTTTGCATCCATGTTATATGACATTTGCCTGTGATTGCAATTTTTGCCTGCTATTATTTTATCAAATTGTCATTATTATGCGTCGTTCCTAAAATCGCGTCTAACAAACAAGAAAAATTTGTCATCGGCCAATTCGTCGCCTAAATCTTCGAAAAACGTGTCGGGGAGTAGTGCGCCAAGCGCATTAAGTTGCGCCTGGCGCACCACTCCCGCGCCAGACGCACGGCTGTGCGCCGCGTGCAGTATTGCTACGCGGCACGCAGTCTGTGCATCGCGCGCTTTTCGTCGATTTAGTCGCCGTAATGGTCGATCCTACGTTCAGTCCTATGCTTGTCTATCTGCATACGCGTGATACATGGTCATTCTAGGAGTCTCACCTAATCAAACATTCAAAAATCAGTCTTTTCATGCATGGTCGAGTCTGTCCTAAAAAGTGCATCTAAAGTGGTCATTGTAGAGTTAGAGTTGTCATACATATCTACCTCTTCCCACTTTCTCCCTGCTGTTCAACTAATCTTCCCTGTCAATCCTACCTTACCATATTCAATCAAATTTCAAAAACTTTCATTTTTTTTTCAAAATCAATCCTACACCCTCTTCTATTCTACCTTTTTCAAAAAAGCATTTATTAATCATCATCATACACGACATTTGCAAATACATTTTTCAAAATTAATCCATCATATTTTCCTAACAAAAGATAAAACAAAGGGGTTCCTTTCAAAAACGAATTAAAAAAATTCTAAGCCTATTCTAAACACCTTGATTCAATCCAATCTAATTATCCAAATCCAATCCATCTTGCATTCATTCTAGGCCTATATGCATTAGCATCCATTTTGCATTCATATAGGGTCCATCTAATTCGAGTCCATGCATTTATATTAGGCCCGCTAGCATTAGAGTCCATCTTAGGCCCATATAAGTCTAGCTCATGTCAAAACCTAGGCCCATTTGCATCTGTATGTGAACCCTAGTCTATGTCGATCCCAGTCCAAGTCTAATCCAACTCTATTCCAATCCAATGTCAAGCCCATATGCATTTTCAAGTCTAACTTCAAACCAATATAGGACTAAGTCCAGAATTAGGTCCACATAAGGCCCAACTCATTTCCAAAGTCAATCCATTCCTATTCCAAACCCATATAGGACGAAGTCCAAACCATTAAGTCTAACGAAGCTAGCTTCCTTTAAGACCATAACGGCACCCCTTGACTTAGCTAAGCTAGTCAACCCTGTAAGACCATAACGGCACCCCCTTGACCTAGCTAAGCTAGTCATCCCTGTAGGACCCTAACGACACTCCTTGACTTAGCTTAGCTAGTCATCCTTGTAAGACCCTAACAACACCCATTTGACTTAGCTAAGCTAGTCATCCTTGTAAGACCCTAACGACACCCTTTGACTTAGCTAAGCTAGTCATCCCTGTGAGACCATAACGGCACCCCTTTGACTTAGTTAAGCTAGTCATCCCTGTGAGACCATAACGGCACCCATTGATTTAGTGAAGCTAGTCACCCCTAAGACCTTAAAGGCACCCTCCAAGATTAGCGAAGCTACTCTTATCTTATATCTATAGCAATCCAAAATCATCAAGTCTGGCGAAGCCAATTCCTTCCTAAGCCTAGCGAAGCTAGCGTAGACAATCCTTTTAAGTCTAGTGTATTTGCAAAGTCTAGTCCAGTCTGCTTGCATAGTCCAGTCCAGTTCAGCCCAGTCCAGTCAGTCGCATCTGCATATAGTTAGGCCCATATCACCATCATAACCATAATCATATCCACCTCTAATCATTTCCCGTTTCCATTTCACTTTCCATTTTTCATCCCCATTTCCACTCTCATCTCCATTTCTCCATCCCTCATTTCCATTTCTCATTTCGAAAGCATCATTTCTAAAAATTTACGAGGTCCATTCGATTTCTATTCAGGAGGGATCGTGAGATTATAACTTGGGAGCGCCCGACAGAGAGGATACAAGGTCAACCTACTCTATACATCTTCTACCGTGCAAAATCCTGACCTTGCATTGGAGCTTTGCAAAATCCTGACCTTGCATTGCATTTCATACATTCTAGTCCTGCATAACCCTGACCTTGCATGACGTGTCATCTTTAGCTTGGCATAACCTTAATCCTTGCATAGCGTCTCATGCATCCTTAGAGAGTCTAAGTTTGCATTATTGCATCATAATGTGCTTATCTGAGTTGTTTACACCTATATGCTAACATCTTCTCCTACAGGTAATCAGATTCCTTGTAGTTATTGTCCGGCATACTAACTTTGTTTTGCTGAGACCGGCGTATATAGATCAGTTCTAAACTGCAGAGCGTTTAGAATCGTTCTTCGTCCCGACACCGTATACTTTGACTTTCGGTTTCCTTAACCTCAGTCAAAGTGGGGGCTTCTGTAGACACATAATTGTGTCTCCCCATTTAAGGATCTGATGATGAAACATACCACGGCATTAGTTGGCACGACCCAACGGAAGAGCAATCTAAAAAACCAATCCAAAATGTGTTTTGAAATGATATTCTAAAGCCCAATTAATTGTTCATGATGATTAATTGTATTAAGTCCATTTTAAAAGCCCAATCAAATATTTCTTATTTTAATAAATATTTCTCATAAATATTTTTATTATTTTTGATAAGTAAATCAGATTTTAATCCGTAAAATTCCATCTCTGGAATTTTAGGGATAAAAAAGTTATCTTCGAAAGACGCGCAAACGAATATGCTCGAATATTCCAGAATATACGGGGGCTGCGCTCAGCGCGCCACGTGCATCCAGCACATAGGCCATATCGCGTCAGGCGTGCCAATGAGCGCCTGACACGTTGATTTTGTGGCTCACACAGTGTCCTGCGTCTGACGCAAGTCTTGAGTGAGACACAACTTTCTTTTCTATCTTTTCAAAACGCGTTTACATGTGCCTCAATTTGATTGGGCTGGCTGCGTCAGGCACACCAATGTGCGCCTGACGCGTAGCAGTGCGCCTGCCACGTAGGACTGCGCCTGGCGTAGGTCTTGCGTGGAGCACACGTCTCCTTTTCCCTATAAATATCCGTAATTTCATGAATTACGGACGGCTTTTCATATTATTATTTCACGAATACAAAAACATACGAATACCTCTACAATACACTTCGAATACATCAAACACTCAAACACTCAAATACTTCTAATACTTTCAATCAATTCTTAATCACTGCGTTCTTGGTTCCACGATTGATCCGCTTAAAGATCTTAGCAACAATAGTCTTGATTGTCTTATTGGCTGCTTCCACCGCTCCATTTGTTTGGGGACGATAAGGTGAGGACTGATGATGCTTGATTGCATATTTTGCGAGAGTTGTCTTCAGATGACCCTCAAATTGTGATCCATTATCAGAGATGATTTCAAAAGGTATGCCATACCGACATATAATGTTGTTAATCATAAATTTCGAGACTTGCTTTGCCCCTAGCTTTGAAAATGATGCAGCTTCAACCCACTTCGAAAAGTAACCAATTGCTACACGAATATACAGATGCCCATTTGAAGCCCTTGGATGAATTTGTCCGATTATGTCTATGCCCCAACTTGAAAATGGCCAAGGAGAAGTCATATTATGTAGTGACACAGGTGGCATATGATTGAGATTAGCAAATATCTGACATTGCTTGCAGGAACGGACAAAGCTGATGCAATCACCTTCTAGAGTAACATTTTCCCATGTTTAATAAACAGTGAGATTGGCTAAAGCATCAGTGAAACTATTGTGTTCCCGAGGAAGATGTTTGAAGGTGATATCATCAAAATTAAATGAATTAATTCTTGAAGGTACTCTGTATAGAGCTGAAGTCTTTCATCTCTAACCCTCCAAGTTCCTATTGTTTGAGATATGATGATATTAGAATCTTCATATACAGTGAGATGTCTTGCCCCTGCTACCAAAGCGGCTTTTACTCCATATATACATGCTTCATACTCAGCTGTATTGTTTGTTGTTGGGAAATCCAGCTTGACAACAAATGGAATATGGACCCCATCAGGATCTACTAACAAAACCCCTGCTCCATTACCTCTCCTATTAGAAGCTCCATCAAAATACATGCACCATTGTGGATTGTCAATGAATAACAAGTACTCATCAGGGAATGCATCATCATATTCATCTCCTGACACTGGTCCTTCTGTTAGGGCTTCAGATATGGCTCTTCCTTTAATAGATTTCTGGCTGACACATAGAATATCAAACTCAGAAAGCATAACATGCCATCTCGCCAATCTTTCACTAAGAATGAGTTTTTCGAACAGATACTTGATTGGATTAAGTCTTGAGATTAGATAGGTGGTATGAGTTTGAAGGTGATGCCTCAACTTCTTCGTGGCATAAACCACAGAGATACATGCTTTTTCTAGTGGAGTATCCATGAATTTCTTGCTGAGATATTATATGGCAAGTTCCTTCTTCGTTCCCTCTTGATATTAGGCTAAGAGAGCTCCCATAGCCGTTTATGTGATAGTGAGATACAAAATCAGGGGCTTTCCTGGTCTATGTGGCATTACAACAGGTGGATTTGAAAGGTACTCTTTCATGGAATCCAAAACTTTCTAACACTACTCATTCCACTCATGAAATGGCCCTTTTCTTAGCAGGTTTTATATAGGTTCACATCTTATAGTGAGCTGTGAGATGAACCTGCTGATATATTGAATTCTGCCGAGAAATCCTCTTATTTCTTTTTCTGTTTTTGGAGGAGGTAGCTCTTGAATAGCTTTTACCTTTTCCGAGTCCACCTTAATGCCGTCTTGACTGACAATGAATCCCAACAACTTCCTCGAAGTGACCCCAAACACACACTTTTGAGGATTTAGCCTTAGATTGTACTTCCTAATTCTTTCGAAGATGGACCGTAGTGCAAGAATATGTCCCTCACGATCTTCGCTTTACACGATCATGTCATCTACATAAACTTCCACAATGTCATGGATGAGGTCATGAAGAATAGTGGCTGCATCCCTTTGATACGTGGCTCAGGCATTCTTTGACCAAAGGGTATAACTCGGTAACAGAAAGTGCCCCACGGAGTGATGAAAGACGCCTTTGTCATATCTTCTTGAGCCATGAGTATTTGATTATACCCTGAGAATCCATCCATGAAGGAAAACATTGCATGACCTGTCGTACTATCCACGAGAACATCGATGTGGGGTAGAGTAAAGCAATCTTTTGGTGATGCAGCATTCAAATCTCGAAAATCAATGCACACCCAAACTCTCCCATCCTTTTTAGGTACAACCACTATATTGGCGAGCCAACTCGGATGCTTTACAGCTTGAATGAATTTGGCATCAAGTTGTTTCTGGATTTCTTCTTTCACTTTCAAACTAACCTCTAGTTTCATTCGGCAGAGCTTTTGCTGCTTAGACTTGCTTTCAGGATGTAACAGAATGCGATGTTCCACAATTTCTCTATTAACGCCAGGCATATCAGCATAAGACCATGCAAACACATCTACATACTCTTTTAACAATGCAATAAACACAGACTGTTCAGTTGAGGATAGGGACGAACCTATTTTGACTTCTTTTACAACATTTTCTGTACCAATATTAATTACAACGGACTCTTCCATGAGTTTTATATATGTTTCAGTTGTATCAAGTGATTCATCATTATTAAATTCACTGTTAGAAATAACATCTTGCATGCAAATGTACTTAGATAAAGGTTCACATTCAATTTCCTCACTACCAGAGTCTTCTGACTAGGTATGCAAGGTAGATTGGCTGGAAGATGAGCTATCGGAATGATATCCATCTGAAAGGCGTGAAAAGGTGGTTTCATGAGATGAATGTGGAGGATGGTTTCCTAAAAACATTTTAAATTCTATAGGCCCGTCTTTTGCCTGACACTCAATACTCCACTTATGTTTAATGCTTCCGTCAGAAGGTATCATCAAAGACACCGCGTAAAAATCCCCTTCCTTTCAGGACTCAGAAGTGAAAAGTTTCTTCAGGACTCCATGTTCAACATTATCCACCCAGTCATTTTCATTTTTCATTTTTTGTTTTTGGACAAACCAACTCTTGATTAAGTCAAGATTTCTAGCCTCATTGAAGAATGTCTCCAATCCCTGTAAAATCTTCTGTTCCTTCCTACTAAGCCAAGGTTCTGGAAACTCATATTACAGCTCAGTATCTCCTTGCTGTTAGAACATTTATAGTTAAATGCGTCCGTTGATTTTATGTGATGATTATGTTTCGATGTTGTGGTGTGATGAAATATAGTAAGATAGAAGGAAACACGAAGAATAGAGCTAAACTGCCGCAGCATGACACGCAAGCAATACGTGTCATGCAAGCACCGTGCGTGCAACACATGTACCATGCGTGCCACGCAGGCAGCCTGCGTGCAACGCAAGGTGCTGCGTGTGGCGCTGCTCGTGGAAGTGTGCAGCGCAGTGCTTAGTTGATCCTTTGCTTCTGAATTTCTCTGCGATGATTAGGAAGTTTGGTGCGCCCACACCTGTTTGTATAGTGCACCCACACCATACTGACGAGACACATTGTTTCGTGAAATGATGCATGTCTCTTCGTGTGAAAGGGTATATCATTTTAGTCTTTTCTTCTGTAAATCTTCCCTAGTATATATAGGGAATTGTCACATATGGAATGGGGTTAGATTCATTCACATACTTGCCTAAGGAGATTTATTTCTAGATTTCTCTCCTTGTTCATTGTAAAACACAACCTTCAAACACATTGTAGTGTATGTAGTTTGTCATCAACCAAACTCCATAGTTTCTTCTTCGTATCTCACAAGAGTTTACCGTGAACCTTGTTGATCCTAATGGGTCGGTAAAATTCTTGTAGGAAAGCGTATTACTATGTGCTTGGATGTACCATCCGGTTTCCCACAAGATACATATCCATATACAAATACAACAATCTACAAGAATTTTAGACTTTGAGTGATGGCTTCCTTGAAAGAGATGACTACAAATTTCTAGAAATTGGAAAAGTTTGAAGGGATAGGATATCGCCGTTGGCAAAAGAAGATGCATTTTTTGTTGACCACATTGAATGTGGTTTATGTTCTAAGCACACCGATGCCACCATTACCGGAAGAGGGGAAAACTAAAACCCCAGAGGAGACCCGTGCAAGAACAAAGTGGGAGATTGATGACTACATTTGCCGGGGCCATATCTTGAACGCGATGTCGGACACTTTGTTTGATATTTACCAATATGTGGAGAGCGCCAAGGAACTTTGGGATGCTCTTGAAGCAAAGTACATCGCGGAGGATGCATCAAGTAAGAAATTTTTAGTTAGCAATTTTAATTCTTACAAAATGGTTGATGGTCGTTCCGTTATGGAATAATTTCTTGAGGTTCAACATATGTTGAACCAAATTAGACAACAAGCAATGGTGATGGATGAATCGTTCTCGATTGCATCCATCATTGACAAATTACCCCCATCTTGGAAGGACACTAGGAATTCTTTGAAACATCAGAAGGAGTCCATGTCCTTGGTAGATTTGGGTGCCCATCTCCGCATTGCGGAGGGCATCCGGTCTCAAGATGTCTCTAAGGACCCAAAAAGTGGTCCGGCTTCTTCTATCAACGTGATGGAAGAAGGGCAATCAAGTGGGACTAAAAAGTCCAAGAAATGCCCATGGAAGTCCAATAAAAATCACCCCGAGAATGATAAGAAAAAGGGCAAGGCTATGTCTTATTGGGGGTGTGGTGGTTCTCACATGAAGAGGAATTGTCCGTCTTTGGAAAAGAAGAACAAGGATCAACCTAAGGTTGATCCCCATCAAGGTCAGTTTGCACATGATGTTTCTTTTAATGAACAAATGAATTTTATTGCAATGAATTCTGAAGTCAATGTGGTGCAGGATGATGATTCTTGGTGGGTGTACTCTAGGGCATCAAGATATGTATGTAAAGATCGTCATTGCTTCAAAACTTATCAAGCTTTGGATGATGGGCCGATCTTGTACATGGGAAATGACTCTACGGTAAAGGCAAAAGGAATAGGCCAAGTGGAGTTGCTCCTCACTTCCGGGAAGACTTTGACTTTAAGAGAAGTTGTGTATGTACCCGAAGTTAGGAAAAACATGATGTCCGGAGCTTTACTAAATAAGTACGGCTTCAAAATGGTGTTTGAGGCCGATAAGTTCATTTTAAGTAAAGAGGGGTTGTAGACACATAATCGTGTCTCCCCATTTAAGGATCCAATGATGAAACATACCGTGGTCTTAATTGGTCCGATCCAAGGGCATAGCAGTCTGAAAAGCCATTCAAAACCATTTCGAAAAGTGTTAAAGTCCTATTTTAATGCCCAATTATTTATTCATGATAAATAATTGTATTTGAGCCCAATTCTTTGAAAAGCCCAATTAATTGATAATTAATTGATTTATTTTAATAAATGAATATTTTCAAAAGATATTTTTTATAAGTTAAAATCAGATTTTATCCCCTAAAACCAGATATCCGTAATTAAAGGATAAAATAAATCTTTTAAAATGTGTTTTAAATAAAGCTAGCGCACCAACCTGCGCCTGGCCCACGCCTGTGCGTCTGGCGCAGCTCTGTCCACATGTGTCAGGTGCACTAATCTGCACTTGACACGTGGATTTCTGACTCATTCAGAGTCCTGCGTCAAGCGCGGCTCTCTGCTTGAGACGCGGATTTTCTTTCTTATCTATTTTAAAAGCGCGTACCACGTGTACGCTTTTTACTGGTCATGCCGCGTCATGCGCTTGCCACATCAGCTGCGTAAGGCGCAGCCAGCGCATGAGGCGCAGTGCCGTTTTTCCTATAAATAGGCCTGTTTTCCGTGCAGAAAAAAGGCCGGATTTATTCACATTAACACTCGACGAACATATTACGAATATCTTACGAATCTCACTACAAAACTTCCCTACATACTTTCATACATTCAGATTTTCAGGCTTCACGATTGCTCGCCCCGAAGGTTGTCAATCTCGCAGACCCAAGCCACGGTATAATCATGAGGGTCCTTAAATAAATTATTTTTATATTGAAGTTACTAACAGTTTTCTTTCCTGATGTAGATCTTTAATGTAAAATCGCTATACCGTATATTCTAACCCTTTTTCTATACTTTCTTTTATTTTATTTTATTATTATTCATAACTTTGTATATTATATGCCTGCCTGATCATTCTATGCCTATTATATGATTGTCCTTGCATGATTTTTATCACCCACCTGTTATTATTGCTAAACAAGACCTAAAGAATTGTTCTAATATTAATCAGATTAATTTGGACAACCTCCTAGGTTCCTTGTAATATTGATTGCATAATAACTTGTCACTTAATATTAGTCTTTTCTGTGTTTCCTGAACCAACTTAGAATAAATATTTTTAGGGTGTTTAAAACAATATGTGGTTATTCTTTTGCATAAAATCTGCAATGAATCGATATTTAGTAGAGGCCAACCCTTGGCGAATGTGGTTCATTATGACTATATTCGTACCCTCACCCCCCGAACTCAATCTTTGGTTCATTTTGACCATCTATGGAGTCAAGACGGGGAAATCTACATTGGATAATTTGTCCCTATGTTTTTTCCCATATCCAATTAGGTTTATGATTCTTTCTAAAAAGAATTGTTGGCGACTTCTTTCAAAACAATTTTCAATAAAACCTTTACAGTGGGGTAGTCAAATCTAATACGCACTTACACCGCGTAGGCGAAATAAAATCACGCCTACAATTTGGCGACTCCACTGGGGATGATTTAAAAAAAAAATTATTTTTTTTTAAATGAGTGGGTGAAACTCGAAAAATACGATTCATTCTTATTTTTACGCCTTTGAATTATATACTGTTTTTTCATATGCATGGCTATTGTTCAGCCACCATAAGGACAATCTACTTTGCCTCATTAGCACATGTTCTATGTGTGAGGTCACCCCCGGGTGGTTTGCGCTTTGTCCTTCCAAAAAGCTTCCTGAGCGATAGTGTTGGATCTTAGTCATAAGCAAATCTACCCAACTATGGCATTGTTCTCTTGTTCCTGACTTGAGACTGGAGTGCGTCTTACATGTGGCCACCTCTTTAAGTAGGGGTACGAAGTGTGGGATCAATCTCTTAGTCATGGCCCCTTTTCAGACTGAACCTAAACCTGACCAATAATTTTAAACATAGAACTGGACTTTAGGTTGAGAACTTTTGCATCCATGTTACCTGTCATTTATGTGTCATTGCAAATTTTGCCTGCTAATATGCTTTACGCTCGAAATTATTGCAACTCGCGTCTAAAATAAATCGTCGTTTTCGCCCGAACCTTCGTCAATTCACCAATACGCGTGCCGCAGAGCATTGCGCCAAACGCATTAAGTTGCGCCTGGCGCAGTGCACCTGCGCCAGACGCATAGGCTGTGCTCCACGCGCACCAGTTTCGTGGCACGTAGCCTATTCCTCTTATGCTTATTGGTCTTTTAACCTTTGTTCGAGTCTAAGATAACAAGTTTGCATCGTATCATATTAAAAAAAAATTCATTCAGTCTTTTTATGCAAGGTCAAGTCCGTCTAAAAAAAAAGTGCATCTAAAATGATCATGTAGAGTTAGAGTCATCATGCATGTCTACCTCTTCCCACTTTCTCCATGTTGTTCAACTAATCTTCCCTGTCAATCCTACCTTATCATATTCAATCAATTTCAAAAAACTTACATTTTTCAAAATCAATCCTACACCCTCTTTTATTCTACTCTTTTTCAAAAACATTTACAAATCATAATCATACACGACATTTACAAAAATATCTTCAAAATTAATCCATCATCTTTTCCTAACAAAAGATAAAAACAAGGGGTTCCTTTCAAAAACGAATTTCGAAAATTCTAAGCCCAGTCTAAACACCTTCAATCCAATCCAACTAAATCAACCAAATCCAATTCAATTGCATTCATTCTAGGCCCATATGCATTAGAGTCCACTTTACATTCATTTAGGCCCATGTGCATTTCAGTCCATACATTCGCTAGCATTGAGTCGATCTTACGCCCATATAAGTCTTGTTCATTTCAAAATCTAGGCTCATCTACATCTTTATGTGAAGTATAGTCCAAGTCCATTCCTAATCCTTTCCAATTTAAGTCTAAGTCTAGTCCAATCCAATTCTTAGGTCCATTTAGGCCCAATTCTTTCCCTAGGTCTAGTTTGTATTATATGCAAACCCTAGTCAGTCTTCGGACTATAAAGTCAATCTACGGACTATAAAAGCCCAGTTTTAGGACTATAAAGTCAGTCTACGGACTATAAAAACCCAGTCTTAGGACTATAAAGTCAGTCTACGGACTATAAAAGCCCAGTCTTAGGACTATAAAGTCAGTCTACGGACTATAAAAGCCAAGTGTTCAGACTATAAAGTCAGTCTACGGACGATAAAAGCTCAGTATTAGGACTATAAAGTCAGTTTTAGGACTATAAAAGCTCAGTATTAGGACTATAAAGTCAGTCTACGGACTATAAAAGGCCAGTCTTAGGTCTATAAAGTTTCCCTAAGTCTAGTTTGCATTACATATAAACCCTAGTCAGTCTTCGGACTATAAAAGTCAGTCTTAGGACTATAAAATTTCCCTACATCTAGTCTACATTATATAAGTTTAATCTTAGGACTATGAAGTTTCCCTAAGTCTAGTTTGTATCATACGTAAACCCTAGTCAGTCTACAGACTATAAAAGTCAAGTCTACGGACTATAAAAGTCATCCCCTATGTCTAATCATTCAATTTGCTTGCATAGTCTAGTCCAGTCCATGTCTGCATTTGCATATAGCTAGGCTCATGTCGCCATCATAACCATCTCTAATCATTTCCCATCCTCTTTTCCATTTCCATTCTCCAATTTCCCGTTTCCATTTCTCCTCTCTATTTCGCAGTTCAAAATCGTTACTTCTTAAAATTTACGAGGTCCATCCGATTTCTGTTTAGGACTGGTCGACCTACTCCCCGACTCGTCAAGCGCATCCTAACTTTTTCAGACGAATCCTCCGACTCTTTTGAATCATCATCCGAAATGGGAGACACTAATGAACAGCTTAGTGCCATTATGGCTCAACTCACACTGATGAACTCTCGTCTTGAGGAACAAGACAAAGAGACTAAGGCACTAAGGGAGAAGCTCACTGAAGAAGACGAGCAAGGCGACACTCCACCACCATTCAAAACCAACACAGATTTAAGGTTTGAAAAACTCGAGCAATTGATCTAGTCAATTCCTGCACTCGAGAGTCAGGCACATGGCCATGACATTATTGATCATGAACTAAGGGAAAAGCTCCCTAAAAAGGTAACATTGGGTGACCTCCCAAAATTCAAGGGGGTTGAAGACCCAGATGACCACTTGAGAGCTTTCTCCATCTCTATGGCTCACAAGGGCATGAGTAAGGACCTGTTTGCTTATGTCTTTCCTTTAACCTTGGATGCGCATCCATCCAAGTGGTTCAGATCACTAAACAAAACCAAGCTGAACGACTGGGACTACATTAGAGAAGAGTTCCACAAACAATATGTATATAATACTCAGCTTCCCATTGGCCTTCGTGAGTTGGAATTAACTAAACAGAATGCCAACAAAGATTACGTCACCTTCCTTAACAGATGGAGGGAAAAAAGTGCACAAATGACCAATAGGCCATCTCAGGAGGATCAAGTCCGACTAGTGATCCGTAACTTGCAGCCTAAGTATGGGGATCATATCAAGTTCCAACCCATAGAGTCTTTCACGAAACTCTATAAGGTAGGCCTGCTGATTGAAGAAGAGGTACAGGCCAACAAGAACAAGGGTTCTAACAACAACAACTCTTTCAAGAAGAGTAGTAACAACCCTTCTATCTCTAATGTCAATACCCTAACTACTGAAAAGGGAGGTTATCAAAAGCCTCAATGAACATTTACTCCATTGGGCATGACTCTAGAAGAAGCCTTCACTAGGCTTCATGCAAGAGGAGCAATACAGCCTATCGGTTCCACTCCAGACCCTGCATCTGAAAATAGGCACAAGAAGTGGAACCCTAATGCCTATTGTAAGTAGCACCGAGGGAATGGACACCCAACATCTACATGTTGGGCCTTAAGGAATACTCTGCAAGACATGGTTGAAAGTGGCAGACTTTCGATCCCGCCGGCAGGAAAAGTGAACAACAACAGCAACCCCTTGGGAATAATCTCAACAGTGCAGGAGGCTTAGTCATTTTACACTAGTTTTCTAGGTTGAGTCGGAGAGTCCCTCCCCTAGCTCCTTCATTTCCTTTCTTGTCGAGTCTATGGCATTTAAGTTTTTATTTCTAATAAGCCTTATTCTATTTATTTCTGATTAATAAAAAATTTCATTTTCATTTTCGTTTTCATTGGCCTTTCATCATTTTATTTATGCTTCTAATTCAATGATGAAACTCGAATCACCTAACGAACTTGACTACTAATAATAAAAAAGATCTGGAATAAAAAAAAGAAAATGAAAAAAAGAAGTGGACATACTTTGGATCAGGAGTTATTCCCTCTTCCTCCATCACCTTCCATGAGCCATCATCCTTAAACCATCATAAACCAAACAATCCCTTCAACATCAAAGCTCCACAAATATCCTTCAAACCTTCCACTACCCTAAACCAATGGATTGTGCGCAAGCCCTACTACATAAAAATCACTGCCAGGCAAAATAAAATAGTGAAAAAAAAATTCAAAGTGCAAAAAAAAAAAAATTGAAAAAACACAAAAATGCACAGGACAAAAAGAAAAGATTTAAAAAGAAAGAGCCGAAGGCAAATAAAAGTCAAGCTAGGGGGCTTGCACACAAGTTATACTCTCATTCAAATCGTTCAACCCATGAAAACCTTAGCCCAGCCAATTAAACATTCATCAAAGTCTCAAGCCTTGAACCCTTTAGCCTTTCATCAACCATAACTCCTTTTTCAAGGTATGTCCAAGCCCGCTAGGCTGAAAACCTGAAAGGGCAGCCTAGGCAAAAGTTAGGGCACAAAACAATAATAATAACAAAAAATCAGATCAGGAACTACGAATGGTCTGATTCCGCAAGGATACGTAGGAATCTTCATCTCGAGGTCCGACCACTTCAATAAAATTTTTTAGTCAGGGTCTAATGATTTGACTTTCTAGAATTCAGGAGCATAATCTCTTTCTAGATCCCGACATAGCCTCGAGTCTGCACCTAGCCTCGTTAATGCCTTTTCCCACCTACATTCATTTAAGCCACAAATTTCAACCTTTAATTTTTCAATCCAAGCTCTCCTTTTCCCTGAAGGACTCTCCGATAATTCCATGATTTCTGGCGATACTTTACTTTGCCTATATCAACTTCCCATAGAAGAATCCCCAGTGCAATCCCCAGTGAAAACTTTCAATGTTCAAGACATAGCAACTACATTTCAATATCAAATCAACTACATTTCAATTAAGGCTCAAGCTTAATTCAAGGCAAGCTCACCCAAAGTGGGGGCTTCGTACGTGTGGTGGTTCCTCCAATTCAAATCAAACTCCCGAAAAGTTGTAATCTGCGGACCTCGTTTGCGGACCCCAATCATTTACTAAAAATGATTTTCGAAAATCATTCAATCTATTTCTATTCAATCCTGCTCATTTTATCATTCTACACATCTTCTAGCCTTGCAAAACCCTGACCTTGCATTGCATTTCCTACATTCTAGTCTTGCATAACCCTGACCTTACATGACGTCTCATCTTCCTTAAGCTTTGCATAACCTTAATCCTTGCATAGCGTCCCATGCATCCTTAGAGAGTCTAAGTTTGCATTTTTGCATCATTATGTGCCTTATCTGAGTTGTTTGCACCTATCTGCTAACACCTTCTTCTGCAGGTAATCATATTGCTTGAAGTTATTGTCCTGCATACTAACTTTGTTTTGCAGAGACCGTCGGTTATAGATCAGTTCTAAACTGCAGAGCGTCATGCACTTGCCGTGTACACTTTTTACTGGTCATGCCGCGTCATGCGCTTGCCACGTCAGCTGCGTGAGGCGCAGCCAGCGCGTGAGGCGCAGTGCCGTTTTTCCTATAAATAGGCTTGTTTTCCGTACAGAGAAAAGGGCGGATTTTTTCACATTAACACTCGACGAACATATTGCGAATATCTTACGAATCTCACTACAAAACTTCTCTACATACTTTCATACATTCAGATTTTCAGGCTTCACGATTGCTCGTCCTGAAGGTTGTCAATCTCGCAGACCCAAGCCACGGTATAATCCTGAGGGTCCTTAAATAAATTATTTTTATATTGAAGTTACTAACAGTTTTCTTTTGTGATGTAGATCTTTAATGTAAAATTGCTATACTGTATATTCTAACCCTTTTTCTATACTTTATTTAATTTTATTTTATTATTATTCATGACTTTGTATATTATATACCTGCCTGATCATTCTATGCCTATTATATGATTGTCCCTGCATGATTTTTATCACCCACCTGTTATTATTGCTAAACAAGACCTATGGAATTGGTCTAATATTAATCAGATTAATTTGGACAACCTGCTAGGTTCCCTTTAATATTGATTGCATAATAACTTGTCACTAAAAATTAGTCTTTTATGTGTTTCCTGAACCAACTTAGACTAAATATTTTTAGGGTGTTAAAAACATTATGTGGTTATTCTTTGGCATAAAATCTGCAATGAATCGATATTTAGTAGAGGCCAACTCTGGGCGAATGTGGTTCATTATGACTATATTCGTACCCTCACCCCCGAACTCAATCTTTGGTTCATTTTGACCATCTATGGAGTCAAGACGGGGAAATCTACATTGGATAATTTGTCCCTATGTTTTTTCCCATATCCAATTAGGTTGATGATTCTTCCTAAAAAGAATTGTTGGCGACTTCTTTCAAAATAATTTTCAATAAAACCTTTACAGTGGGGTAGTCAAATCTAATACGCGCTCACACCGCGTAGGCGAAATAAAAACACGCCTACAGGGTTGTATTTGTAGGACAAGGATACTTTTGTAATAATATGTTTAAACTTTCTATTGATTATAAAAGTTTGAATTCTATTTACATGGTGGATGTTTCTTCTCTATGCCACAATCGTTTATGTCATGTTAATTATCGTAGATTATATGATATGTCTAAAGATGGTTTAATTCCTAAAGTTGACATGAGTGTAGAGAAGTGTAAAACATGCATGTTAAACAAAATTACAAGAAATCCTTTTTCTAGTGTTGAAAGACAATCAAACAAGCTTGAATTGGTGCATAGTGATTTATGTGACTTTCATAGCACACCATCTTTGGGAAATAAGAAGTATTTAATAACCTTCATTGATGATTTTTCTTGATGTTGTTATGTGTACTTGTTGTTTTCTAAAGACGAGGTACTTGATAAGTTTAAGATTTATAAAACCGATGTTGAATTACAATCTAATTTGTTGCTTAAGCGATTTCGGACTGATAAGGGTGGGGAATATTATGATCCAACTAATTTTTCATCAATTGGAGTCATTCATGAAACAACCGCTCCGTACTCACCACAACAAAATGGGATTGCGGAACGGAAAAATATGACCTTTAAAGAAATGGTTAATTCCATGTTGTCTAACTCGGGTTTGAGTAACGGGTTTTGGGGTGAAGCCATGCTAACGGCTTGCTATATTTTGAATAGGGTTCCAAATAAAAGGAACAAGGTTAGCCCATATGAACTTTGGTTTGGTAGGAGGCCTAATATCAATTACTTTCGGGTTTGGGGTTGTAGGGCAATTGTAAGATTACCGGAACCTAAAAGGAAGGACTTGGGTGAGAAAGGAATTGATTGCATATTCATAGGTTATGCGGAGCATAGTAAATCCTATAAGTTTTATGTCTTAGATCATAATAATTTTGTCTCAAGAAACTCGGTGATTGAGTCAAGGGATGCAATCTTTGATGAGAATCGATTTTCATCAATTCCTAGACCAAGACACTTATCAAGCTCAAGTTCAACCGTTGATATTGATCTTCCTAGTACTTCAAATCCAATTACCTTAGACGAAGTGGTTGATGCTAGTGAAGATCATGAAGCTCCTTTTATTCCTGAAATTAGGAGAAGTAAGAGAGCAAGGAAAGAGAAGGACTTTGGCCCAAATTTCCAACTTTATCTAGTGGAAGGGTCAAGGGAATCTCTTTGTTCTCAAACACTTTATTGTTTTAGTGTTGATGAAGATCAAGGGAACGTTTGGTGAGGCTATGAAGTCTTATGATTCGGCTTTTTGGAAAGAGGTCGTGAATGAGGAAATTGACTCAATAATGGGAAATAATACATGGGTCTTGGCTAATTTACCGCCCGGTTGCACACCACTCGGTTGTAAGTGGATTTTCAAAAGGAAAATGAGAATCGATGGAACTGTTGAAAAGTATAAGGCAAGACTTGTAGTCCAAGTCTTTAAACAAACTTACGGTGTCGACTACTTTGATACATATGCTCCGGTGGCAAGAATTACCACCATTAGGTTGTTAGTGGCCTTAGAAGCTATTCATAATCTAGTAATTCGCCAAATGGATGTCAAAACAGCATTCCTTAATGGTGAATTGGAGGAGGAAGTGTATATGAAACAACCGGAGGGATTTGTTGTCCAAGGACAAGAAAAGAAGGTGTGTAAGCCTATTAAACCTTTGTATGGACTTAAACAGGCACCAAAACAATGGCATCAAAAGTTTGATGATGTTCTCTTGGTGAACGGTTATAAAATAAACCAATCCGATAAGTGTGTACATAGCAAATTTGAAAATAATGGTAAAGGAGTTATGATTTGTCTATATGTGGATGACATGCTTATCTTTGGGACTGATTTGGAGCAAGTCATTAAGACTAAGAAAGTTCTCTCTTCAAGTTTATCCATGAATGATATGGGAGAAGCGGATGTTATTCTTGGTATTAGAATAAGGAGAGAGAATGGCTCAATTTCTTTGTCACAATCTCATTATTTTGAGAAGGTGATTGAGAGGTTTAATGGAGCAAAGAGTGCTCCATGTGCTACTCCGATGGAACCAAAAATCAAGTTGGTTCGGAATAGTGGCAATCCAGTTTCTCAATTGGATTATGCTAGTTTAATTGGATTCTTGATGTATGCTATGACTAGTACTCGGCCGGATATAACATTCCCGGTTGGCAAGCTAAGTAGGTATACTAGTAATCCTAGTACGGAACATTGGCAAGCCTTAAGGTGAGTATTGAGATATTTGAATAAAACTATTCATTTTAGTTTGACATTCAAAGGAGATCCTTCGGTGTTAGAAGGTTACTCGGATGCTAGTTGGATAACCAACAAGGAAGACTACTCGTCTACTAGTGGTTGGGTGTTTCTTGTTGGAGTAGGTGCCATATCTTTGGCATCTAAGAAGCAAGCATGCATTACCGATTCAACTATGGCATCGGAATTCATAGCATTAGCCTCGGCTTGTAAAGTGCCGGAATGGCTAAGGAATTTGATGCGTGAGGTGGATCAATGGCCCAATCCCATGTCTCCTATTGCTATTCATTGTGATAGCGCTTCCACCATTTCAAAGGCTTATAGCCAAGTGTATAACGGCAAATCTCGACACATTGGTGTGAGGCACAGTTATGTGCGTGAGATGATCCATGATGGAGTCGTTACTATTGATTTTGTACGGTCAAATGTGAACCTAGCGGATCCGTTCACTAAACCATTGCCAAGGGAAATGGTGTACAAAACATCAAAAGGGATGGGAATGAAGCCCATGTATAAGTCACAAGTGGAGAAAACTCAATTCATGTCTTGCACAACACAAGATCTTGAATTTAATGAGGATCAAACTTGATCTGTGGCTTGTAGCACTCAAAGAGATACATCCCAAGGTGAGTGCTTGTTGCTACAATGTTAGAGAATGATTTTAACATCTTAATAAACCTTTGATTAGTTGCTCATGTTGTAGGAACATGTTCATTAAGGTTTACGTATGTGAGTAAGAAGTTTGGCCGCTTCACCAAGTTCGGGGCTTGGCTTGGAACACTCATGAATCGGATATGGACTCAAGGCCTTTAAAGGATTTCTTTTTTACATGTGTGTTTGTGTAAGCTTATGTGTGTAGCATCTTTAATATTTCGTATGATTGGGTGATTCAATGTTTAGTTAATCACTTCAATCGAAAGCTTGTAAAGAATGTTATACTAAGTGGAAATTCAATCTTAAAGATATTTTCATTTATGCATAAGTTTAGTTGTTTTATATTGTTTGCAAGTGGACGGACTTCAAAGCATTTATACTATAAATGGAGGAGGATTGTTAGAACATTTATAGTTAAATGTGTCTGTTGATTTTATGTGATGATTATGTTTCGATGTTGTGGTGTGATGAAATATAGTAAGATAGAAGGAAACACGAAGAATAGAGCTAAACTGTCGCAGCATGCCATGCAAGCAATGTGTGCCACGCAAGCACCGTGCGTGCAACGCAGGTACCATGCGTGCCACACAGGCAGCCTGCGTGCAGCGCAAGGTGCTGCGTGTGGAGCAGCTCGTGGCACAATGCTTGGTTGATCCTTTGCTTCTGAATTTCTCTGCGATGATCAAGAAGTTTGGTGAACCCGTACCTGTTTGTATAGTGCGCCCGCACCATACTGACGAGACACATTGTTTCGTGAAATGATGCATGTCTCTTCGTGTGAAATGGTATATCATTTCAGTCTTTTCTTCTGTAAATCTTCCCTAGTATATATAGGGAATTGTCACATATGGAATACCGGTTTTGCTTGTCTACTATGGGGATTGGTTGCTTTATTCCCCTACCATCATGCCCTAATCTAGTTCCTTGAGTATAATCCATCTTCATCATGATTTGAAGTCCTTTGGACAGAGGTTGCATGGCAAACTCTATAGGCTCTTTCACTGCCCTTTGTAATAAAGAATGAAGACTCTCTTTTTCTTTCCTTCGTGGATATGGCTGAGGCTTTTGTTTTTTGATGGTAATTGGTCATCCTTAGAGAAGGGACAAATTTCTTCTTTTTGGACCTAAAGTTAGAGAAAAAAAATTAAAATAAAAGACAAAAAAGCTACATATTGCATAATGCATTGCAGAATAAAGAAACTTTTTGAAAACGATTTTGCAATACTTTGATTGGAATGGTCCACCTTTACAATTTTGGTTTTTTTTTTAATGTTTTGACTCTCTTTAATGATTTTACTATCATTGGGGTTAAGAACATATATTTTTTCTTCATTCTTCCATTCCCTGCTTTAATAGTGAACAAAGACAGAAAATATAGAGATTAGAGCATGTATCCCCATTGATGTGTCAATTCAGCATTCTGAAATTGATCCTCTGATGACTGGCATCTCGAGTTCTGATCACATTGCCTGAAATATAATGGTTAATACATTTGAGTCGAACCCGAAGGCTGCCTACATATCCCCATTGCTCCAGGTGCATTTTATGGAAAATCAGACTCAGCGTAGTTCGTTATTTTAGAAGGAACTAACGTTTTTTATTTAATAAAGCAGCTGCACTCATATTGAGCTACCTATGTACCCCAGGTGTTACATAGGTGGAGTGATCTCACAGTGCAAGTGTACGTTATAATGGGGATTCAAGCTGCACGTAGTTCTCTGATACTAACAAACTGAAAGATTTTTCTGTTTTTTTCGATGGGCTAACCCCCTACACGACTTTTACCGAAGATATTTCCCCTTCTTTGAGACGATCAAGTAGCTGGGGTAAACAATGCACATGCACTGGGGCTTGAATTATACCTTGGCTCTAAAGACGATCATACACCATACTAAATGGTTCATCTATCTTAGCATAAACACTTGGATTTGCATTGGGAGTTTCAAGATTTTCACGGGGTCTTTTTTCTTGCAATTTCAAAGTATCGATATCGAAACCATGCTGCTCCATGTGGCTGAGGCAGGTGTACTTGATGGTAACTATGTGACGATAATAGAAGTCGTTCAGGTTTCGCAATAATATAAACATGAATTCCCGATCAGTAATAGGGACACGAAGCTGGGCGCGGATATAAGTGCATCTCGAACAAAAGTGCGAGAAAGTTTCTAAGGCATTTTGACGCAAAGTGACTAGCTTGAACTTCTTGACATTAGTCTGTTTATGCTCGAGAGTCCAATTAACGAAAGCTTGGCTAGCGATTTCCCAACTAGCTCTATCCACATAATCCAAAGAATAGTACCAGTCCATAGCTGGTCCTTCTAAACTCTTGTCAAAGAGCATGGGGTAATCTTCCTCTAGTATGCCCCATGGGTGTAAGGAATTCATAAACCCAACTAAGTGGACTGTGGTGAAGTTCCTATGTGGTCGCAACTGGAATGCAGACGATGCGCCAATGGCATGGATCGCATTAGTTGTTTTAGGAATTGCTGAATCATTGTTTGGGGCTCTTTTGTTATTTCCAAACTTTGCATTATAAGTAGTGCCGCCAGTAGGTTCATATTTCTTGATATCTGCCCTTTTCACAGCATCCTCAACTAGAGTTCCCGTAGCAATCAAAGCTTTGAAAGTCGGAAAATATTGGTACGCCATATGCTTCTGGTAGACAGGAAGAAGATTCTTCACAACCATTTGCAATTGTTCCTCTTCATTCATTTTGGAGGCTTTGTTTCTCCACCGAGTGATGAATGAAGAAAATGTCTCATTAAGGTTTTCAGAAGTGGTCTCCAGATCCCTTCTAGTAACATCAATTTCTTCATTATACTTGTATTGGTTTAAGAACTCTCTGACTATATCAACCCAAGTAGATTTCTTCGTGTTCTCAAGATTGAGGAACCAATGTGCTGCGGCACCATCTAAATACTGTTGAAAGAGTTGGGCCATCAAATATTCTTCCACTTCCCAGGGACTCATTGCCCCCACATACATATTCAGGAAATTAGTTGGGCTACCGATCCCATTAAATATTGTCAAATTAGGCATCTTGAAACCATGAGGTTACCGTGCCTTTGGGAAAAGTGTTAACCCATGAATGTCCATCCATGGTTCAGCCTTGGTCATGCCTTTTAAGACTTCCTTGAGCTTAACTATTTCTTCCTCGAGCTTAATTGGAATTTCTCTCTCATTGTTCATAGGCTCAAGGTGAAAAGGTGAAGCTACTTCCGACTCCGGAGGAGGAGGAGGAGAAGGCATCTGGGCGCTTTGGCGCATTATGCCCAACGCAGTTTGTTCAATATTATCATGTCGTTCAAGCATGACCTGGACAAGTCCTCGGAGCTCAACCATTGGATCAGGTGGAGGGGTAGAGTTCTATGGGTGCTCATTGTTCGAAATTTCAGACATATTGCTGAGACATGTAGCAGAGAATACAACTGGTGCAGACAAGGATGACAGTATTACTGAAAGACAACATTCACTATGGTCAGAACTTCGGCGAATCAGCCTAGATCCTGAGCGGGCCCAGGCAGAGTTCTTGTGAAATGAGATGAAAAGTCAGCACAAAAATTTGTCCAGAATTTGTTTCTTATCTTTTTGTTTTCTTGTGTAGGGAATGAAATAAATAATATCTTTGAGATTTTTTTTTGTTTTACCCCAATTTCAGTTATCATTTATTAAAAGGTGTGAAACCTTGACTTTATCATTTGTTATTATTTTTTTCTAGACTTGGACCTTTTTATTTTATACTTTAGATTTCCACTTTTTTGACTCGTATTTTTATCGGGATATGACACAAACGTTTTTCAAAATCAATTTGGTGATATCCTTCCATTTTCTACTGCTACAGAAATAAGATAAAAGAGGTATAACGAGGCATGTGTCCTCATTTTGGCAAATTATAATGCCCCAGATATCTTTCTTATTGCTTTTAAGCGCTGAAACCATAAAAGAAAATATTAAATGCAAAAGGGGCCGAACTCGAAGGTTGCCTAAATATCTCCATAGGTAGATTTGGATTTAGGGAAGAAATTTTTCTTGTGATGATTTTTTTTTGAATGGAGAATCAGGCCCAACGTAGTTCTGATATATTGAAAAATGAAATTTTACAGAATTTTTCTTTTGCAGCTGCACTCAGAAAATGAGTTGCCTACGTACCCCTTTTAGTACATTACATAGTAGAGAAACTAAGATAGATGCATTACAACATTGGAATTTCTTTTTGTTTTTTTAGGGGATCAAGCCGCACGTAACTCTACCTACAAAATATAATATAAAAGCAATTAACTACTCAGGTTCTTCTTAAACTTTTTCAGAACTCAGTCTGCTGGGCGCCAGGCAATGTGTTTTTATGTCTGAAGACGTCTGTTCCACCTTTTAGGATTAGACTAATTTGATGTACCTGAAATGTACACACTAACAATGTTAGTCATAGAATAATGAATTTTTCTTTATAAATGTTTTAGCAGGAAATGGAAGAAAAATCAATTTGAATGAAAAGAATTTTAAAGTAAATGTGAGTTTTTTTTTAAAGGAAATGGAAGAAATTTTCCACATTAGTCAATAACTGAAATAAATAAAGGACATTTGTGCATTGATCCTTGTGTCCTAGAAGTCAACTAAAAGGTGATTCATTTAAGGAAAGATTATGTTAAAGTGGCCTCGAGTCACTTCCATTGTGTCCATCGAGGCCGGACGCTGCTCGAGAGCGGGGTTTTACGCCCTTAATTCATTAATTTGTTATTCTAAAATTCTGACCCTTGCCAATAGTAAAGTCCCCAGTGAAGTTGTCAGCTTGTGGTACCCGATTTTTTACAGTCTTAATTAACTGTCTGGATCCCTCAAAAGTCTCTCATTGGACTATGAGTTTACAAAACTTAGAAGTCGTCACCCTATTAATATCTGAATAGGGATAAGTTTATTTAATAAATCGTTTAAAAATCAATTTCAAGAAATACCATTTAAAACGATGATGACTTCATATGGATAAGGCTTTTTTGAAAATTGGTCTTTCATACCATGAGATAGGGTTCGAGGTTTAGGTTAAGAGGTGCGAACGTCTGGAACTCGTCTCCTCTTCCGTTCTACAGAACGAGCTCGTACTAAATGCGTTATTTTACATTTTGAAGTAATCATGACTATTAAAAAGAAAGAAAAATCACATAATTTGCACATATACACATCATCCATTTTTTATTTAGGACCAATATATCATTTGTACAGGGTAGGTTTGAGCACTGAAGTTACACTACGTATCAATCATTGCGGGATTGGAATCCACGCATGGATCAAAACCATCGTAGTTCGATCTTATATCTCACCCTAAATGGCCAATTCCATTGGAGAAGAAAAGGAAATAGATTCTGAATAACTCACCTTTAGAATTAAACAAATCTATTGGAAAATGAGATAATCACTCCAATTAGTGATTGAAATGAGAATAAGATAATCACCTTAATTAGTGATTAAATATGAAGGATTAAGATAACCACCGTAATTAGTGATTAATAAGGAAGGAAAGAAGTAATCACCTAATTAGTGATTATTCAAGGTTTAAGCTAATCACCCTAATTAGTGATTAAATAGGAAAAATAATCGCCCTAATTAACGATTATTAAGGTTAAAGATAATCACTCTAATTAGTGAATAAATGAGAAGGGTTAAATTAATCACCTTAATTAGTGATTAACCAAGGTTTAAGATAATCACTCTAATTAGTGATTAAATATTAGCGATTAAAATAAAGATTAGGATAATCACCTCAATTAGTGATTAAACTTGAAAGGAAAGATAATCACCTTGATTAGTGATTAAAAATGGTTTTAAGATAATCACCCTAATTAGTGATTAAATGAGAAAAATAATTGCCGTAATTAACAATTATTAAGGTTTAAGATAGTCACTCTAATTAGTGATTAAACGAAGAGTTTGAGTTAATCACCGTAATTATCAATTAATCAAAAATTGAAATAACCACCTTAATTAGTGATCACATTTATAATTTTCAAGAGCTCTGAGGAAAGAGGTTTGCTTCCTAATTGAAGGCTTTTGGAGAAACAATGTTAATCGAAGATTATTTAGTCATTTTGAGAAAAATGATCAATTTGAGATCAAACTCAGAGATTGTGTTTAGCTAATCGGAATTTGGCCATTTAAAGTGTGACACGTGAAACGGCCTAAAATCAATTAAGAGATCATAATTACCTTTCTAATTATGTCAATTTTATATAATTGATCCATTTGACGATGGAGAACAATTTTTAAAATGTAAGATGGGTCATCATACAATTTAACTTAGTTAGATTTGCAATTTTTTCTCTTAATTGAGATTAGGTCATTTGATTCATATACTATGATATATTGGGCCCAACATGCAAAATTTGTAACATTGGTTCTCATTTTATTTAAAAGAATTGTGGAATTATTTATGAAAATTATGCATAAACATCTCCATGTTTTTTTTATTAATGAGTGATGTAATAAATATTTACAAAGAAATTATTATTACAACAATATGTACAAATTCTATGATCTATACAAATCTTCAATCTTGATCTTCACCATGATGCTCCTTGATCTTCAACTCCTTGAATGGGCTTTGGAATTCATGTTTATTTGTAAACTTGTAAAAATTTAAAGATTAATTAACCTCTTTGATTTGATTTTTTATGAAGGTTTTTATTGATTTTTATTTACATAATAAAAATGAACCATTTTAAGAGAAACTTAAAATTTCATGATTTTTGATTTTTTGTAGAAAGTGTTAAATTGAGCATGTAATATACCTATGGAGAGGTTAGTGAGTTATTTATGTTGTTTCAAAATTTCATAAGCTTTTAGTGACAACTCGAATTATGGTGAATTTTATGCTAAAATTGGTCAAAACATGACCTTTATCCAATTTGTTCTTTGAAATCCAACTTGATGAACTTATTTTGAAGTAAATTTTGGTATGAATATTGTAGACACTTTGAAAGACTTAACTGGAAATTTTCACTTGAATTGGACATTTTTAAGACCCTTTTTTATTTATTTTATTAACTGAAGAGAAAATCATTGTTCTGGAATTTAGTGATTTACATGAACATTTTTGTAAAAATGATATAAAATGGTATAAAATTCATATGATGTCTACTTTAATGTTTATGTTTTGAGTTTTATCTATGTGATTTTATTTTAAAATTTATTAACAAGACAAGCTTATGTGGTACTGGACAAAATCAGTTTTGCACAACAAAGGTGTATGATTTTTAATTATTTATACAAAATTCATTTTTTAGAAATTCCGAAACATCTTGAACTGGATAGAAAAAATATCACATCCTATAAACTATTTAGTTAATACTGACAAAAAATGAAATGCAGTACCAAATTAAAACTGACCATAATTACAGCATCACATTTTCTTTTTATGGAGATGTTTATGCACAACTCTACTTGAATTTTTTTATGAAAACATGTTTTTGGTGATAAACAACAACTTGATTAAGAAAAATCACATAAACACATTGTTTCCTAATAGTCTCCCCATTAGAGTTGACTATTCTAGGTGGGGTGATTTAAGGTTGGGAACCTATTAGGACTTCCACATACCCAAATCACTCCAAAAATTAAAAAATGATAAGAGAAAACAAAGAGAAAGTTAGTAGGTGATTAACAAGATGATTAAGAAAAAAAACAAGAACTTGAACTTTACCTTGCTAGCTCAATGATGCACTTCATTTTGCAATTTTTTCTACTTTTTGTGATTTTCTTAATTTCTAAGTGAGTTTTTAAATTCACTTAATTACTAACTTAAACCCTTTTTTTTATTTTTATTTTGAGGAACTTCTTTACTTACTAATTATAAATTTGCTTTCTTTTTTGAATGATATTTTTCTTAGAGGGAGGAATGAAGGAGAAGGAGAGTAGTATTGAGATTTCTAGTTGTGAGAAGTTGTGGAGTTAACTTGTTGTTGTGTAAAATTGTTATGTAAAAAATGGGGGGTATTTATAGGGAAATTAGGTGGTGAATTAGGGTTTGAAAAAGGTAGAAAATCAGATTTTTCACCCACAAATCTGATTTTTATCAACCCAAATTATCTTAATGACATCACACTAAAGACATCTCCTTAATGACATCACTAAATCCTATCAAATCTTCCTACATCATCTAATTTATGGGAAATGTCAATATTCTTATTCTCTGTAGATTTGATTTTGATATTTACACTAATGAAGCAAAATCCAAATTTCAACACATTCTAATACATAGAAATGCATCGAAAAACGTGAAGAAAGTGCTGACTGGACTACTGCGCCAAGCGCAAGAGCATGTGCTAGGCACAAAACCATGGGCTAGGCACAACACCATGCACCATATAATGAATGAAGGTGTTGAGAGAAAGGAATGAAAACTTGCTGTTGAGACAAAGAAAGTGTATGCTATAGTTTCATTTAGCTATTTTATTTGCAATGATAGAAAAGTCATCATGGTATTAGAGCCAAGGGTTGATAAAACCCCTTTTTTTGCTTCAAAGATTCAATCCTTACATTATTTAGCTTCTTAATTGGTAGCTAATATGTAGCATGTATGTTTGTCTCCTGTGAATGTGTGAATGAACGAAGAGCTGATATCTTATCTGTATTAAACCTTATCTCAATATTACTATAAAGTAAGAAAAATAGATACTTTTCTTGATTTAGTGAAAGGTTTTGAAAGATTATAAGGAAAAATTACCATTACAAAAATAGAGCCAACTAGCTCACTGTATTTGCACCCCTCAAAGGGTACTCACACTATAAGTTTTAAGAAATTGGAGGGTTCCACAAATTATAGATCTTGGAAATTAAGATCATCTGAGATTAGCCTAGCCTCTAAGAGAAAGCCAGGGTTTGTCACAGGAGAAAAGAAAGATAGTACTGGAAGTGTGAAGGGAAAAGCTTGGGACACCAATAAGAATATGGTGATCTCATGGATTCAGACATCAGTGTCTTAATCAATAAAAAAATTTGTCATGTTTATCACTAGTGCAGCAGAAATGTGGAAACAGCTTGAAATGAGGTTTTTAGTGTCAAATGGGGCAAGAAAGTATAAGCTTCACAAGGCATTCTATGATACTAAACAACAAGGTAGAGGTGTTGCAGACTTCTACACTGAAATGAAAAGTATGTATGAAGAGTTAGATGCTCTAAGTGATTTTCCAGTTGTGATTAGAGTGGATGCTGAAATTACTACATATATAGGAGCAGTGCATAGAGATAGAAAGGAGGAATAAACACTGTTTCGGTTCCTAAATGGTCTAGAGGATCATTTTTGGGACACAAAGAAGTCACGTACTTATGATAAATCCTCTGCCTAGTGTGGAGAGTGCTTGTAGTATGCTACAACAAGCGGAGTCATAGAGAGATGCTTTTAGCACTCTAAAGCAGGAAAATGAAGTGTTTTCTATGTATAATAAGAAGGGTGATTTGACATGCTCAAACGATAGAGAAATTGGGCATCAAGCTGAAAAATGCTAGGCTTGTAAGGCTTGTAGAAAGTCAGGGCACACTTCAGAAAAATGTTGGACAATTGTTGGCTTCCCAAGCAAAAATCCAAGAAGTCAGATAAACTTTAAAGGAAGAGATTAGAGATAATCAATTCCAAAATGGAATTGAGGAAAGCAAGAAGGAAGAGGAAAAATGACAGCCAATGCCTACAGTGGAAATGAAGGAATTTGTAATGGAGGTGATATTACAGCTCAACAGTTAGAGCAACTTCTCAAAATGCTACCACTTCCATCTTAAAATAGAGAGGATGACTCTGGTGATGACATGGAAACAAAATATGCTGAGATCATAAAATGTAATCTTGCACAATCTGTATGTGAAGATTAGATTATACACTCAAGTGCAACTCACCACATGACAGGGAGCCTTGATCAAGTTGAAAATGATGTGAAAACCCTGCGTCAACCTAAGATCATTTTACCAAATGGATAAACTTCTGCAGTGACTCATAGTGGAGAGGTGAGACTTGTTGGAAACCTAAAGCTTGATAAAGTGATATACATACTAAGCATTTAAGCACACCCAGTTATTAGTCCAAAAGCTCACACAACAACTAGGATGTAAGGTGTTGTTTCATCCTGAGTTTTGCATTGTACAAGAGGGGAAGAACTCTCATATTCTAGCCATTAGTAGAGCAGTGAAAGGAATATATTACTTAATCAAGGGACCAGTGAAAGAAGTGATTGAGAAGGTATATGAGGATGTGATAAAGATGAGTGTTGCAGAAAAAGGAAAAGAAAGCAGTAAGAAGAGTGCATAACTGTTAACTCTGAATTGAAGATTCCTAACTCCAAAAGCAGAAAGAAGATGAACTTCACTAGTTTGGCACCAGAGGTTAGACCATGCTCCAAGGGTTTGATGCTACTTATGCTGAAGATTCCCTAACATGTCCTGTTGCAAAGTTCACAAAATTACAATTTTGTAAGAGTGGAAGTAGAGCTAAGGAAGCATTTGACTTTATTCACATAGACACTTGGAGACCCTACAGGGTGAGAACCATACAAGGCCATCAATACTTCTTGGGTATTATAGATGACTTCAGCAGGGTGGCATGGATTCATTTACTCAAGCTGAAGAGTGATGGATTTGGTGTAATTGAGGAGTTTATAAACATGTCAGCAAGTTAGTATAACAAGAAAGTGAAAAAGGTGAGATCAGATAATGCTTTGGAGTTTGATGACAAGAAATGCAAGCCCTTCTCTACAAAATTGGGAATTCTTCATGAATCCACTTGTGTGGATACACCAAAACAAAATGGAAGAGCAGAGAGAAGGCATGGAAACCTGCTGGAAATGGGTATAGCCTTAAGATTTCAAAGTGGTCTTTGTAACACTCCGATAATTCTCTATTTTATAAAATACCTTTTTCCCACAAAACATAGAGAATTATCAAAGTATTATCGCCCGTGTGATAACTACGTATCGCCTTCAAACCAACATAAAAGTCAAACTAATAACATACTAAACAAAAAGTACTTAAGTATAAAAGAAACTTAAACACAAGCTCTCCAAACGATTTCCCGAAACCCAATGATGCATCATCTTCAAACCAGAAATAGTCGATGCTTTATTGATCCTAAACGATTACTCACCAAATGGGTCATTACAGGATCAATAAGGCACATCCATGATCGACACACAGAAAAGCACGTAATCAGCAAAGCAGAGTACTTACATAATAAATAAAACATATAACCTAACATGATACAATAAGCATTAAACCAAAGATAAATAAAATTATATACAAAATATCATACTCTCTATACTGAACTTGACTCCACAAAACTAATAGATTAATTATAAATAAATTGAAAAGTCAACGGATAGAGTTGTCCAACCAAACCATGTCTTCAATATAAAAGACGAAGTACGGGCGCGACTCCGTACTCCCACGACCAACGATATCGAGGTACTAATTAAATAAAAATAGGCAACGGTGATCAATCCGGCCCCAAGAAAGATCATGGGCTACCACCATGTACTCCAACTCATACTAGTCCAACACTTAAGACGTGCACAAGTCTAAAACTTATTGCTATTCGCTTTCCACTTTAAGTATTAATGAATTATTTGGGTGTTGAGACTCACAACAACAAGACAACAACCAAAAATATCATGGATACACAAAGATTCCAATTTTTATTTTAAGATTAAATGCTCTGATCAAAACAACTCAATTAATCCCATTCATTATTTACTAACAATAATAACCATCCAAGCGTTATTTGTTGACTTAAAGCAACAATCAACCAATTAGGTGAATATCCAACTTTACTAAACAAGGCCCACGATCCTTATAAAGTAAATAATATAATAGAATCCAAGGGAACAACATGACACATTTCATGATCCAATAACAATATATTTATTAAGCCTCAGGTGAATTAATAAAATAAACGTTCCCAACCCACATGCTTGCATCAATCATCCATACAAACATATAAAATACTTAATCATAGGCAACATGCTTCACATAACGGTATAAAACATGCAAATTCACTTAAATATAAGCCACATATGAACTATAAAAAGTTCCCTATACATGATACTATATCAATCCTAACCTTAGGACATGATACTAGTCTAATAACACATAGGTATGTACCTAACTTGTGTAGACAATATGAGAGGCCACTTTCTTAACCTAGAAATCAGTCAAAGTAAAGTCTCTGCCTACCAAATACCAAAACATCCAAGTATTAATACTCTAATAAAAATTTCAGCAACTTTGAAATACTTTAAACTATCTTAAAAAGTGTTTTAAAACTCTTTTAAACATCAAAACTTCAACCTTTCGTATCCCTTAATATAGTAATACCATACTAGTCGTTAAAAACACTTAAAAATCAATACTTTAACATTTAAAATCTACCATAAGTGTACTAATAAAAATTCCAGCAAGATATAACATCTTTTAAACTCTTTTAAACTTACTAACATAGTTATAAAAATTAAAGTACTCAATTTTCATAAACTATAACATAGTACTATAGTTATAACTCTTGAAAATACCAAAAATCCATGCTTTTATGCTTAAAAACCTAATTTAAACATATATATTAAATATGAAATTTATTTACTCCACTAAACTAATTATATAATCTGAAATTGATATTAAAATAGTTAAAGATAGAAACTTTAATTATTAAACCACCAAAACAATACTTAAAAGATTAAAACTTATCACTAAAATAATATAGAGGAAGGAGAGAGAGTGAGGGACACACGAACGAGGGAGGAGGGCTGCGCTGACGGCGGTCCGGCACTGGTTGCAGCGGCATCCGATGGACGAAGGAGAGAGAGGAAGAAAATCGGTGGAGGAGAGGAGAGAGAGTGTCGAGTGTGAGGGGAGAGAGGAGAAAATTTAGGGCTTTGTTTAATGTGGCAAATTTTGTGAGGTAGGAGGGTATTTATAGGTTCCCATTAGGGTCCAATAGAAAAATGGGCTTGTTGGGTTAGTTTAATGAAAGATGATCATATGAAAATGTACAAAAGTTTGGGCTCCTCTAACCCAATATTAAATTCATTTTTACTACTACTACTAAACTTATTTAAAACCATTGTTGACTCTCAAAGTCCACCTTTAAAATAATTTAAATACTTTGACTATTTAAAACATTAAATAATCATTGACTTTAAAATAGTCAATACTCAAGAAATTAATTATTTAAATACTAAAACATTTATAAACATACTTTAAATATATTTATAAAATTCATAAAATTGTGGGGGATTACAATCTACCCCTTTTAAAAGAAGTTTCGTCCCGAAACTTGACACGAAAACCCTCATAGTTTTAAAATTTTGACTGAAATTTTTCATTTGGAACTATTTGTGTCACAAAACGTGCGCACTTTACCAATCTTTAAACCACTTGTGTCACTACATGGACACATTTTCCGAAGTGGAGAATCAATTTATATTGCACCAACATATGCAAATCGCCAAAATAAGCATAAAAATGCATAAAAATACCATAAAATAAGGCAAAAAGCGTAAAATTCTATCGCATTCTACCCCTCTTAAAGAAAACGAGTTACGCCCTCATAACTCACCTCAATGAACAAATCAGGATACTTCTTCTTCATTTCATCTTCGGCTTCCCACATTGCCTCTTCGGACTCATGGTTAGACCAAAGCACTTTCACGATACTCACATCCTTATTGCGTGTACTACGCACCTTCCTATCCAAGATTTTCACAGGTCTTTCCTCATACGTGAGGCTACTATCTATTTGGATTATTTCGGGTTCTAGAACATGATTCTCATCTGGGATATATCTCTTAAGTTGAGAAATGTGAAATACATCATGCATCTTCTCAAATTCCATTGGTAAAGCCAACTTATAGGCTACCTTCCCAACTCTTCGCAAAATCTTATATGGGCCAACGTACTTGGCACTTAATCTGCCCTTCTTACCAAATCTCATCACTCTTTTCGTCGGTGACACCTTTAAAAACACCTTATCACCAACAGCGAATTCATCTTCCCTTCGCTTTAAATCAGCATAGCTTTTCTGCCTATCTTGGGTAGCTTGAATTCTAGCTTGAATCAACTTCACATTCTTGACAGTTTCCTCAATAAATTCACTCCCCAATACTACATTCTCACTAAAATCATTCCAACAAATGGGACTTCTACACTTTCTTCCATTCAACACCTCAAATGGAGCCATCTTGATGCTTGTATGGTAACTATTATTATACGAAAATTCGATCAAATCCAAGTGGTCTTCCCAACTTTCTTAGAAATCAATCGCGCACGCTCTTAACATGTTTTCCATGGTCTGATTGGTCCTTTCAGTCTGACCATCGGTCGCAGGATGAAACGCAGTACTCATCTTCAATGTTGTTCCAAGATTCAACTGGACCTTTTGCTAAAATTTCGAGAGGAATCTCGAATCACGATCTGAAATAATGTCCTTCGGAACTCCATGCAGTCTCACCACGTGCTTGATATACGTCTTGGCAAATTGCTTCTTCTTCCATGTTTCTATGATCGGAACGAACACGACAAATTTTGTCAGACGGTCCACGATAACCCAAATAGTATCATTGCCATTTTTCGTCTTTGGCAAAGCAGTCACAAAGTCCATTGATATCGAATCCCACTTCCATCCAGAGACTTCTAATGATTGGACCTTCCCCATTGGTCTCTTATGGTCGATCTTTACTTTCTGACATATCAGACACTTTGACACGAACTCGACGACTTCACGCTTCATATTCGGCCACCAATAAATCTCCTTATTAAGATCTTTATACAACTTATCACAACCAGTGTGCACAGAATATGGAGTATTGCGCCCTTCTTCCATAAGCTTCCTCTTGAGCTCTTCACACTTCTATGGTATACACCATCTTCCTTTAAATCTCAAGCTTCCATCCTCATGAACCTTGAAATCAACTTCCATTCCTTGCTTCATCTTCTCCTTAATCTTATCTAGGTGCTCATCTCCAACTTGACTATCTTTGATCTCATCGAAAATCGACGATCCCAATGATAAGGCACTCAATCTTGCTTCAATCTCCCCACGATTCAAAATTTCAAGGCTAAGCCTTTGCATATCTTGGTACAATTCCTCAGGAACTACCAACGCATTCACGCTATGACTCAACTTTCCACTCAAAGCATCGGCGACTACATTCGCCTTCCCCTCATGGTACTGAATATCTAGGTCATAGTCCTTAATCAATTCCATCCATCTTCTCTGCCTCATATTGAGATCCTTCTGGGTGAAAATATACTTCAGACTCTTATGATCAGTAAAGATCTTGCAAGTCGCTCCATACAGATAATGTCTCTAAATTTTCAATGCAAACACAATAGCAGCGAGCTCTATGTCATGGGTAGGATAGTTCCACTCATATGGTTTCAACTGACGCACTGCATACGCGATCACCTTCCCATTTTACTGCAGAACACACCCCAATCCATTCTTCGAAGCATCACTATACACCTCGAATCCTTCATTTCCGTTTGGCATGGTTAAGACAGGTTCGGAGGTTAAACACTCCTTCAAAGTCTGAAAGGCTTCCTCGCACTTCTCACTCCACTCAAATTTTGACTCTTTCTTCATCAGATTAGTCATCAGCCTTGCTATCTTCGAGAAATCTTTCAAAAATCTCTTATAATAGCCAGCTAATCCCAGAAAACTCCTAATATCCGACACATTCTTCGGTGTAGATCACTCACTAACAGCTTGAATCTTCGCAGGATCCACAGAAACTCCTTCCTTCGATACATAATGACCCAAAAATGCTACTTTCTGCAATCGGAACGCACACTTAGAGAACTTTGCATACAATTGGTTCTTCCTAAGCGTCTCCAAAACTATCCTCTAATGTTCATCATACTCTTCTTCGCTCTTTGAATAGATCAAAATATCATCAATGAACACTATGACGAACTTATTCAAAAACTCATGGAATATCCTATTCATCAAGTCTATGAATATAGCCGGAGCATTGGTCAATCCAAACGACATCACTGTAAATTCATAATGACAATAATGCGTCCTAAATGCAGTCTTAGGTATATCCTTATCGGCTACCTTCAATTGGTGATACTCTGAACGTAAATCGATCTTCGAGAACACACTCGCTTCATTCAGCTGATCGAATAGGGCATCTATCTTAGGCAAAGGATACTTATTCTTAATTGTCACATTGTTCAAGTCCCTATAATCAATGCACAACCTCATACTTTGATCTTTCTTCTTCACAAATAACACAGGAGCTCCCCAAGGTGACACAATAGGCCTAATATAACCCTTCTCCAATAATTCTTGCAATTGCGTCTTCAACTCGGTCATCTCAGGAGGTGCCATTATGTACGGTGCCTTAGAAATAGGTGCAGTACCAGGAACTAAGTCTATGGTGAACTCAACGACTCTCTTAGGTGGCATACCAGAAATTTCGCTTGGAAACACATCCATAAACTCATTCACAATCGGTACATCCTCAATCCTTAACTCAACTTCTTTGCTCACATTTTGCACACTACAGATGAACAACTCACACACCTTCTTTATTAACATCTTCACTTGCATTACGGAAATGATCCCAAAACTCTTGGGCTTCCTAAATCGTCGGTGTGAAGTTAACTTCCTTAAAGGGCTTCTCAACATTACCTTCGAAGCTTCACAATCTATCTTGGCCTTATAGAAACCTAACCAATTCATCCTCAAAAATAAAGTCAAGGTCTCCCATATTGAACTCTATCAGATTAGAAGGAAAAACACACTCTCCTATCTTCAAGGGTAAGTCCCTATACATCTTAGTACACCTTATAACTTCTCCAGTAGGTATACTTATGGGTAAGTCAATCACTTCACAATCTACTAATCCCAGACTCTTTACGATGGACGAAGAAATAAATGAATAGGTCGCTCCCGAATCAAATAACGCTTTAACTAGAACGGAGTTAATAGAAAAAGCACTAGAAACTACGTCGGCAGACTTTTAAGCTTCATTGCGACTCATCACGAACAGTTTCCCCGGACCTTTGCTCTGGTTGTTGTTGTTCTCATTAGCAGGCTTTCCGCAGCTTTTGTGACCATTCTGCGATCCTATAGGCTTCGACCCTTGGTTGTTTGCTTGATTGAACCCATGCCTTCCTTGACTACCATTCCCACAGGCCGGCATTTGGGCAGTGCAAAAAGACCTCCAGCACAGGGCCACATTTTTTAAGGGGCCCAAATTTAAGGTTAAGCCCAATTGGAAAAAAAAAATCTAATATGGCGTCAAACAAATAAACGCTCCTTCTCTCTCCTACTGATATCCCTTTGCCAACAAAAACCCCAAATAACGTTTCAATTCCATCCCCAAATCACGCTTCAAATCCTTCAAGTTTCCATTGATATCTCTTTCTTAATTCGTGAAGCTGATTATGGCAAAGACATAAATGGCTAAAATTTTCCCCAATTATAAAACACAATCAAAATTCACCCTTTCTTCATCATCCTTCCCCAATTTCTTTTTTCTGTTTCTCAAGAGAATGAAAAATCTGGAATTCTCAATTGTGGGCATATTTATCATCAACCTTTCGTTTGGATACTCGGTAAAACCAGGTAATATTTTACTTTCTTGTTTTTTCGTAATATTAAGAAAGAACAAAACTTTAGAAATCATTAATTAGATTAAAGTTTGATAGATATGTAATAGCTGTTGAGGATTTAAAGTCAATTGTTTTGATCAGCTAATGGGGAAACACTAGTTAAATTATGCGGACCATAGTTATTAAGTAATGATAAAGATAATTTCATCACATCTAGTTATGTTGCTATTATGTGATAGAGATTATTATAGATCTCGTAGCTTTTGTGGATATTATAAATATCACTCGCCTCCTTTTCCATTTTCTAACTTTTAATTGTCTAATTTGTTTTGTGTTCAATTTTGATGACGGATAATGGTTTCCAGAACCTTGAGTTTGTTGCCAGTTTATGTATTAATTTGTGTCTAATCTGTGGCCAGATGGTTTGTTTATGATGATCAATGTAGTAGTTTCTACCAAGGTATTGGATAATTTCAATAATAAATTCTGTTTTTTTAATAATAGTATATATTATGTGTTTAAAGGTTATGCTTATACTTACAATAGGGGCCTCATTTTGTTATAAGAACGGGGCCACAATAATCTAAAAAACGGCCCTGCATTCCCATTACCATTATGTTCTTTCTTCTGCTTGGTGAAACGCTCAAATTCCCTATGCCCCTTCTTCTGGCAGTAATGACAGGTCACTAGTTCCCCTTTACAGTCTTTACCAGGGTGATTCTTGTTACACCTCTTGAAGTTGTAAATTCTCTTAGACTGGCCCTTACCATTAAAGCCTTGGCCATTCCTTCCTTGAAATTTCCATTCCCACTCCTATTCCTCTTAAAATTTCCCTGATTTCCACCAGCCTTGAAATCCTTCCTTTTCTCACCTACCACAGCATTCTTCTTATCTCGCCTTGATTAGAGTCCATAAATATGGGCAGCTCTCCCATAAACAATATCTAGGGACGCAAAGATCTCACCTCCTAATCCCAATTCAATCTCTTCAGTCAGCCCATGCTCAAACCTCTGAGCCATAAGTTCTTCGGTCACTACAACCTGAGGTGCAAATATAGACAACGCTATGAACTTGCTATAATACTCAGAAATAGCCATACTCCCCATCCTAAGGTTTATGAAATCCTGAGCCTTTTGCTTCCCAATTAAAGCCTTCCACAGCACTAATCCTTTTCCCATTTTCCTTCCACCATAAATCAGCTTCATCCTTCAAATACAACACAGCCTGACCCACTTTCATTGCCTTAGGGCAGTTCACAGGCCCAAATATGTTATCGAACTCTCTAATCCAGCATTATAAGAACGTAGGGTCAGCCTGCCCCTTAAAGAATGGCAGCTTAATCTTAGCTAACCTTTCAAACATATCCCCCGAAGGATCTGGACGCTCAGTCCTTTCTTGAGTCAGTTTCTCAGCCTAAAGGCGAATAGCAGAAGCTAAAGCAGTTTCGTTGTTTGCCATTCTACTTCGCGACCTAAAATTTAACGTAGGTGTACTTTAAGTTTCGATTCACAACGACTTGCCATTTACTATGAAGGCATCAAATCGATTTGATCATACAAGATCACATCAAAATAAAATTCTATGGAATTATAATAGCGCTAAGTTCATCACTATAAACCATAAACTATAAACAATCATATATTCACTTATGTATAATTATTCACATCAATAATCACACAAGGTTCAAACAAAATCAATCACAATAATTAAATAAGATATTTCCCATTCGCGTACTAAAATAAATTCTTACTCAACTCAAATAACTAAATAATTACTTTTATTCCTCGAAACTATAATAATAATATTTTTCCAATCCAAAATAACCAAACTTATTCGTCAACAAAAAAAAAGATGCTAAAGAAAGAAATTTAAGCTGTTGTAGCTTAACTACTTATTCGACTAACTAATCTTAGAACGTTAATAAATACTCTATGGAGTAACATCATAATTCCTATCCCTATTTTCCTTGTATTTCTCTGGAATAAACATTTCATCTTCAAAATCTTCAATGTCTTCACTATCATAATAATGATTTGGCTCTTCAGCCCTAGTAGATCTTCGAATCCTTTTGGGTTGAGGTTCATCCTCTTCCAACTCTGCATCACTAACCCTGTCCAGATAAGATATCCAAGTAGCATTGTAAATTTCCTTTTGGGTTTGCCCTCTAGCACGGTCAAACTCTTGAATTACCTCATCATCGCTATCAGGGATGCCTACTTTCAAGATACAACGCATAACAAGGTCTAGACTGGTGTAGCTCTCACTATCAGACTCCACGTCAGACTCATCATCACTAAGCAAAATAGGGTTGGAGTAGCTTCCTACTCGGGCAGCTTCACTATTGGTCATGCCTAAAGGTTCGTTTACAGTTGAACACGACATCTATAATGAATAATACTCTCACTTAGCATATGTCCCCAACAATAAATAATAAACAGATAAATATATAATTTAAAGCCAAGAATAACATCATATAGCTGAGCAGGGAAGAAAACACTGAACATGCTGAACAAAACATATAAATGCAGACATATAATATTTATATCCTATATGCCCTTCCAATTCTACCCATCTCTCACAAAATTAATAAAGTAAATAAAATGAAATCTAAGAGTACGGTACCGAAAATAAACAACTAAAAATTAAATTAATAATTTCAGAAAAATAGAAAAACCGGAAAAATTAAAAGTAATAAAAATTCGACAAAAAAAAATTTTGAACAAAAAATTTTTTTTGAACCCTTTTTGAAAACGTGTTTCGAATTTATCAAAAGTGATTTAAGCATAACGAATAAGCAGGAGCTTGTTTTCTTTGGAAATTCTTTTTAAATAACTAGGCGCCTAAAAAAATTTATTTGGCACGAGAGGCCAATAAAAACCCAAGCTCGAAGATACCACTTTGTAACACCCTGACAATTCTCTATTTTATAAAATATGTTTTTCCCACAAAACATATAGAATGACCAAAGTATTATCGCCCGTGTGATAACGTATCGGCTTATTTATAATTTTGCACTGGAAATAAATAAAGAACTTTGAAAACATAATTAAACTTAGTCAACCACAAAGTCAACTCCAAAACCAAACCAAAGTCAAACCAACATAAAAGTCAAACTAATAACATACTAAACCAAAAGTACTTAAGTATAAAAGAAACTTAAACACAAGCTCTCCAAACGATTTCCCAAAACCCAATGATGCATCATCTTCAAACCTGAAATGGTCGGTGCTTTATTGATCCTAAACGACTGCTCACCAAATGGGTCATTACAGGATAAATGAGGCATAGCCATGATCGACACACAGAAAAGCACGAAATAAGCAAAGCTGAGTACTTACATACTAAATAAAACATATAACCTAACATGATACTAATAAGCATTAAATCAAAGATAAATAACAATATACAAAATATCAGACTCATTATTATTAACTTGACTCCACAAAACCAATAGATTAATTATAAATAAATTGAATAGTCAACGGATAGAGTTGTCCAACCCAACCGTGTCTTCAATATAGAAGATGAAGTACGGGCGCGACTCCGTACTCCCACGACCAACGATATCGAGGTACTAATTAAATAAAAATAGGGCACGATGATCAATCCGGCCCCATGAAAAGTCATGGGCTACCATCATGTACTCCAACTCATACTAGTCCAACACTTCAGACGTGCACAAGTCTAAAGCTTATTGCTATTCGCTTTCCACTTTAAGTATTAATATATTATTTGGGTGTTGAGACTCACAACAACAAGACAACTAACAAAAATATCATGGATACACAAAAATTCCAATTTTTATCTTAGGATTAAATGTTGTGATAAAAACAACTCAGTTAATCCCATTCATTATTTACTAACAATAATAACCATCCAACCGTTGTTTGTTGACTTAAATCAACAATCAATCAACCTGTCAATAGGTGTATATCCAACTTTACTAAACAAGGCCCACGGTCCTTATAAAGTAAATAATATAATAGAACCCAAGGGAACAACATGATACATTTCATGATCCAATAACAATATATTTATTAATCCATCATGTGAATTAATAAAATAAACGTTCCCAACCCACATGCTTGCATCAATCATCCATTCAAACATATAATATTTTATCATAGGCAACATGCTTCACACAACGGTATAAAACATGCAAATTCACTTAAATATAAGCCACATATGAACTATAAAAAGTTCCGTATACATGATACTATATCAATCCTAACCTTAGGACATGATACTAGTCTAATAACACATAGGTATGTACGTACCTTGTGTAGACAATATGAGAGGCCACTTTCTCAACCTTAGAAATCACTCAATGTAAAGTTTCCACTTGCCAAATACGAAAACATCCAAGTATTAATACTCTAATAAAAATTACATCAACTTTGAAATATTATAAACACTCTTAAAAAGTATTTTCAAACTCTTTTAAACATCAAAACTTCAACCTTTAGTATCCCTTAATATAGTACTACTACACAAGTCATTAAAAACCCTTAAAAATCAAAACTTTAACATTTAAAATCCACCATAAGTATACTAATAAAAATTCCAGCAAGATATAACATCTTTGAAACTCTTTTAAACTTACTTTAACATAGTTATAAAAATTAAAGTACTCAATTTTCATAAACTATAACATAGTACTATAGTTCTAACTCTTAAAAACACCAAAAATCCATACTTTCATGCTTAAAAAACCTAATTTAAACATATATATTAAATCTGAAATTTATTTACTCCACTAAACTAATTATATAATCTGAAATTAATATTAAAATAGTTAAAGGTACAAACTTTAATTATTATACCACCAAAACAATACTTAAATCATTAAAACTTATCACTAAAATAATATAGAGGAAGGAGAGAATAATAAACCAAAGAGGAGAGAGAGTGAGGGACGCGCAACCGAGAGAGGACGGCGGCACTGGCGGTGGTCCAGCGGTGGTTGCAGCGGCAACCGAAGGACGAAGGAGAGAGAGGAAGAAAATCGATGGAGGAGAGGAGAGAGAGTAGAGGAGAAATTTTAGGGCTTTGTTTAATGTGGCAAAATTTATGAGGTAGGAGGGTATTATAGGTTCCCATTAGGGTCCAATAGAAAAATGGGCTTGTTGGGTTAGTTTAATGAAAGATGATCATATGAAAAGGTACAAAAGTGTGAGCTCCACTAACCCAATATTAAATTCATTTTTACTACTACTACTCAACTTATTTAAAACCATTGTTGACTCTCAAAGTCCACCTTTAAAAAAATTTAAATACTTTGACTATTGATAACATTAAATAATCATTGACTTTAAAATAGTCAATACTCAAGAAATTAATTATTTAAATACTAAAACATTATAAATATACTTGAAATATATTTATGAAATTCATAAAATTGTGGGGGATTACAGTCTTCCTCTTCAATATTGGGGAGGATGTATTATGACTACTACCTTCCTCACTAACAAGCTGCCAACTGGTGTGTTAAACAATCCAACACCCTTTGAGGTACTACACTCTCACAAGCCTGGTTATTCTAAACTAGGAAGCTTTAGTTTTTTAGTTATAGCTGATAATCCTGATAGGAAGGCAGATAAATTGAAGCCTCAAGGAGTGCCCTGTGTCTTTATAGGCTATCCTATGAGTCAAAAAGGGTACAAGTTGTTAAATCATATCACTAATCACACATTTATGAGTAGAGATGTAAGATTTTATGAACACATTTTCTCTTATCAAATGTTTAAACTAACAAGTGAGAAATCAACTCTCTTCACTCTATATGCCTTTGATTTATATGATGACATAATAGAGGAAAACACACATGAAGCGAGTGATGCACCCTTCCCCCCCTCCCCTCCCCATTGAGCTAAACTTACCTAAAACAGAGCATGTTACCACTGAAGCCTTAAGCCTTCCTATGCCTCAAAACACCACAAGACACTCAAGAGCTCACAATCCACCTGCATGGCTCAGTGATTATTACACTGGTAGTGCATTCCCCAATGACTTCCCTACTAAAATATCCACTCTAACCAATACCGACACCTCCACTCACATCAGCTGCTTCTTTTCCCAAGTAGTACAACAATCAAAACTCCAGAAACTACAAAGAGCCAGAGAGGCACAACCAATGGGTTAAAGAAATGAAAGAAGAGTTGAATGCATTATAAGAGAATAACACATGGGAAATCACTAATCTTCTCTCTCACAAAAAACCTATTTCCTGCAAATGGTTGTACAAAATCAAACACAACCCTGATGGGTGTGTGGAAAGACACAAAGCTAGGTTGGTGATCATGGAAAATAGGAAAAAATATGGGATTGACTATGAAGAAACATTTGCCCCTGTTGCTAAAATGGCAATTGTTAGATCATTGTTTGTTGTTGCATCTCTCAAAGGGTGGATAGTGTAACACCCTAGAATTTCAAAGCAGGAAAAGAAAGAAATAATAATAGTATTATAGGACGATGACGGAAACATCGTCTTCTGGGAATGTCACTACTACAAGAAATGCGTTCAAATAACTAAGTGATAAAACCAACATAAATAAATAGTAGAAATAAATTAAATTAATTTGATTAATAACCAAAAGAGTAAACTAACTCGCTCTAAAACCAACTAAAAGTCTAGGCCTAAAACATCTAACATTTTAATGCTCACATCTCAACCCGAGCCCAAAACCAAAGAAGATTCCCATCAAAATAACATGCAAAAATATACAACAAATATCCACAATCAGTGGGGAGTAACTAACAGCTCTCCCAGCTCAATTAGGATCCACGTAGGAGTTATCAAGCATTAATAAATAAGTCTCAATCAACATAAAATATCAAACTGAACCAACATAACAACCAAACAACAGCTAACAGTTTAACATGCTTAAATAAAGTAAATCATCAATAGTAAACTTAATATAAGCATAGATACAGGATCAATAACATGAGCCTCCAAACTAATAGAACAAAATAATATAATAGCTTTTGAGAAAGAGCAGAACGCGCGCCAGTGGATCGCAACCCACTTCCTAAGGTTTGTCAGATCGAAATCTCCAGACAGCCTATGGGCTTACGTTCCCTACTGCATGTGTCTAAGAATGACCAAACTCCCGATGCAGGATAGTACCCAGCTCAGTACTTCCCAACCTCTCGGACGACAACAATTAACCCAGGTAATACCCCTAAATCGCAACCTAGGTGGTTGGTATGTTCTTCACCGGGGACTACATCTATCCCACCGGATATCTTAATCTCTGGAAAACAGTTCTACAAATAAATACAATAATTTATTCATCCATTAATCCTCAAATATAAATAATAAGGATGCCCTTAAGGCCTTACACCCAAAATCAGCAGAAACTAGGATCGCAATCCAAAAGTCTCAATTCAACAATATTTATTCTTCCCAAAATAATAATAATAATAATAATCATTTCACCAAACTAAAAAGAATAAACCTTCATTAAAACATAATTATGCACCAAAACACAGTATAAACAGATACTCCAACTACTACACTCTCATTGTCTGAGTTTGGGTACAAGGTTAATTACAACGTTAGTTATAATACTCCCGGTACATAACTCTTGGCGTAACGGTACTAAAGACAGTATTATTCTCCCTCGAGTACTGTAACGTCGACAACTTATATATTGATTAATAAAACTACAACATTATCATATTCCACATAATACAAACAGACCAAACCATCTTACAATAATTAAAAATCATTATTACAATATAATTATATGTGCATATATAAATCAACATAGGTAAGCATATAACATTGAAAATAATCACCATTACACCTGCTACGGTGCCACCTATAAACACCACTACACATATAATACTAAAACACCACTTAACTATTCACGCACAAAGACTTACTGCATTACTCATGAAGATATAAATGCACACTACCCCGCTTCACACAATGCAAAGATGCAACCAGCACCCCACTCAGACTGCGGGGAAGACGTTTAATGCAGAGCACCAATCTCCTTCAACGATAAATACAGAACGACAGTACTCATGCTCAAATATTTCAAAAACCTATTCATACATAACTGTTCTACCATCACATATGCATATAATCACAACTATGAGATTTACAATCAAACACCAAGAATTATACGAAACCTATATCATGAATTCTAGCCATTAAACACGACTCCGCGGCTCCGCGCAAGAATAACAATATAACATGAATCAGTTCCTTCCACAAAAGCATCAAGTCACATGCATTCATCTACGTCAAGTACAAAATCAATAAAAACGAAACTTCACACATCCACAAATCTTAGCATAAAATTACCACAACTTAGATATTGAAAACTAAATAATTCCTAAACAAATTCTAATCGTACTAGGTTCGCCGTTAGTTACCTGGATTTTAGGTGGAAAATAATACTAGAACGGCGGAGAAAGAAGAGAATAACATTGCTCCCGAAAACTCCAAGAAAACCGGATGAGTCGTCTGATTGAAACGCAAACTGCGACCAATTCTTCGAGTATCTTCAAAAACTGATGACACCATGAGCAAGATCTCTCTGAGTAGATGAATTTCGACTGCTCACACGCCCAATTCCGATAAGAAACGAAGGAGATATGGGGCAAACAAGATGGGTGCGCATAAATGACCGAAAACGCGAGAAGGGAGAAGGACTCTTTGTCTTTCTTTCTAAGGCTGACGTGAAGGGAGGCTTTGAGTGCAGAAAAATAATGTGATTATTCATATTATTAAGCAAAGGTTTAATTGCATTAAGATGGGTTAATGGTGGGATGGCTCTTCACCTTTTGGTAGTTACAAAGATGGATAGAATATGCTAATACTATGCTTAATACTCCTCCTCTAAATTTTGGACAGCATAAGAAGGAAATGGGCTTGTAAAAATTCGTTACATTGGTCGGCCCATAATATATACAACGCTTAAAAACTAAAATCACACGCAACTTAAATTTATAGAATTACTAAACTATATGATAAAATAAATACGCACATTATATATATAACTAATAAAATTCCTAAATAAATATATACACTTTAAATTAATAAACACAACCACATAATGCAACAACTAAATAATTATACATAAAATAGTTTAAATAATAAATTATTTTATTTTAACAGAAAATATCATTTTAATGTAAACAAACGCCAAAATAAAGAGTGAAAATTACATGGTGTTACAGTTAGTGCATCAAATGGATGGTAAGAATGCTTTTTTACATGGTGATTTACAAGACGTGGTGTACAGAAGATGCCTCTAGGATATCAAGGGATGGGGCACAAAATTGTTGTATGTTTTGAAGGGGAGATTAGTGGTGGAACTCAATCATCTCACGTGTGCAAAATCCTGAAGTCTCTCTATGGCTTAAAACAAGCTCCTAGGCAATAGTTTTCCAGTTTATGCACAAGCCTACTACTGTGCACCTTTAAGTTGCTAAAAGAATCCTCAGGTACTTATCAGGGTTACCAAATCAATGGATTTTACGTGTTTCTTCCTCTACTGCAAAATTATATGCATATATACAATGACAGTGACTGGGCTGGATTTCCCAACACCAGGGGGCCCACATTTGGTTTTTGTGTACTCCTAGGTCAATCTTCAATCTCTTTGAAGAGGAAAAGAAAGTATGTAGTGGCTAGATCTAATGCTGAAGCAGAATACAGATCCATGGCCTTTACTATCAATGAAGTTATGTGTCTAAAATAAACAGCTTCTCTAATAGGAACTAAGCTCCCTTGAAAAACAGGGTTTCTCTCTACCCCCGATAGAGCAGCCCCACCTTTCTTCTGGTGCGTCCTCCGCTGCGGCGGCCAGATTCTCATCGCCATGACCGAGGAAATTGCCGAAATCTGCTCTAAACTCACCATTGATGACGAAGAGGAAGTTGTTCTGGATCTTGAAGCGACCCACCCGAATCTGGAAGAAATCAAACCTTCTCTCCTGCTTTTGGGTCGACTGCTTACGGATCGATCGTATAATGTGGACGCTTTTAAGCGGACCATAACAAATGTTTGGGCGTCAACTCATGGTTTGGTTATCAAAACTTTAAGCCCAAATTTATATGCTCTTCAATTCTTCCATTGGAGGGACATGATGAAAGTTTTGGAGGGGAGACCCTGGTGTTTTGATAACATTTTAATCCTCCTAAAAGAAGCAGATGGGGAAGAACAACCTGATCAGGTAATTTTACATCAGTCTCCTTTTTGGGTGCGAATTAAAAATCTTCCTTTTAATTACCGTTCCGATGAAATTGTTAAATCTTTAGTTGGTAACATGGGCGAAATTATTGAAATTGAGGAAGATTATTTAGGGATTGGAAGGTATAGACGTGTGAAAGTAATGTTGGATGTTTCGAAACCCTTAAGAAGATACAGGAAGATTAAAGACAAAAGAGGGAGGGAGTTACAAGTTGATTTTGCCTATGAACGCCTCCCTTTTTTCTGCTTTGCGTGTGGTGTAATGGGGCATTCGGAGAAGGACTGTCATGTAGTGCCGGAGGAAGAAAAGCAGGAGAGTATGGGGTGGAATCTGAGTCTTAAAGCGACTCCTAGGAAGGGTAGAACAAAAGAGATTGAGGATGAGAAGAAGTACAGGGCCTGCAAAAAAATCCTGTTTGAAGTAGATAATACAAGGAAGGCTGCTGTTATGAGTATTGGTGTTGTGAATGATGGAGTTAAAACAAAAGATATGCTAGCTTTGTTAGATAGTGATCAAATATGTCCTTTTTCTAAAGGAAAGAGTGTTGTTTCCCAGCATGACACTCCCCACTTTAACACCCTTGCTATCTCTTTGTCACCCAAAACAAAAACCAAAAGCTCACAAACCACAAATAACCCCCCACATGAGCCCACTGCCCCCCACTCACCCTCTTTTTCTAATCAACACCCACAATCTTTAAATAACCAAAATCCCCATGCTTCTACTGGTCCCCCCTCTCTCACTATAAATGAAAACCAATCACAACCTTTAAAGAGCCAACCTTCCCATGCACCCTCCGCTCTCCTTTCAAACACAACCACCCCCAACACCTTACAACTCACAAAAGCCACACCAAATAAAACTACCATAAACACTAACCCAGACCCCCCCCATGCTAAACCCAAACCCACCCGAACCTTTTATTTTTTCGAGCTCTAAAACAGCTCAAAGTTCAAAAAATAGGACTTGGAAACGTTTTGCACGTGAAGGCAGCTGTGATACAAATGAGGCTCATCTCATGGACATGGATCCTGTTAGTGTGATTAATAAACGTTCATTTGAAGTTTCTGATATGGAGGTTGAGGAGTATGTGGGCGCTATGAAGCGTCCGAAGCAGAGCCCCACAAACGATGTTGATGATGGAGGGAAGAGGATCAAAATGGGAAATGATGGCAATGCAGGGGACGTTAACTTTTCAGTAGCGGAGGTGGTTGTTGAACCACCCCGCGAACAACCATGAAAATACTAAGCTGGAACTGTCTGGGGCTTGGCAACCCTAGGACAGTCAACACCCTCCGCCAATGGTGCTGGAGGGATAGACCGGATGTCGTTTTCTTGATGGAAACAAAAATTGATGCAAGTAGAGTAGAAAAAATTCGGAATAAATGTGGATTTGTTGCGGGTATTTGTCTGAGTAGTGTTGGAAATTCCGGAGGTATGGCGTTGTGGTGGAGAGATATAAATGTGTTTGTGAGCTCGTTTTCTTCCCACCACATAGATGCGGAGGTCCGGGATCAAAGTAATGTCACGGTGTGGAAACTTGGGGGTGTTTACGGGTGGCCGGAAGCTACAAACAAACACCTAACTTGGGAGCTCATGAAGAGATTATGGGGGGGGTGCAGCACCCCTCTTGTGCTTTGTGGTGACTTTAATGAGATCACGGGTCCATCGGAGAAAGATGGTGGGGTTGTGCGAGGCGAACGTCAAATGGATGCCTTTCGTGAGGCGATTGATTGTTGTATTCTACGAGATATGGGCTTTCGTGGGAACATTTTTACATGGCAACGTGGGAACACTCCTGCAACTTTTATTCGAGAGAGGCTAGATCGTTTCCTAGCTAACGAAGGATGGTGTAAGTTGTTCCTTAATGCTGCTGTTTTACACCTTCCCATTTACTGCTCTGACCATGCTCCACTCCTCCTAAAAACTGAAAATGCTGTTGGCACTCAAAAAAGCCGTATGTTCAAGTTCGAATCTTTATGGCTGTCTAAGGAAGATTGTGTTGAGGTTGTAAGCAACTCCTGGAAGGGCAATGCTGGAGAGTCGGTCACAATGAAGCTAAGCCATGTGTCAAATTCTTTATCAGAGTGGGCTGCTCATTCATTTGGAGATGTGAAGAAAAAGATAAAAAATGCAGAGAAGAAATTGAAGCTCTTACAAGAGCTTTCACCTGATTCGAATATGCTAGAAAAATATCACGAAATTAGCATGGAGTTGGATGAGTTGCACAGAATGGAAGAGTCCTACTGGTATGCTCGTGCGAGAGTGAACGAATTGCGAGACGGAGACAAAAATACGAGCTATTTTCACAATAAAGCAAACCAAAGGAAGAGAAGAAATCATATCCATGGGCTTGTTGATGGTGATGGTTCGTGGAAATCAGAGAGAAAAGATATCGAGGCTATGGTGGCTAAGTATTTTGAGCACCTTTTTGCCACTGAAAATCCCAGTGACTTTGAGGATGCTTTGGTTGGCCTCGAAAGTGTTGTAACTGCAGACATGAATATTGTGTTGGATATGGAGCCAACAGGTGAGGAGATTAGAACAGCACTTTTTCAAATGCATCCTAATAAAGCCCCCGGTCCCGATGGATTACATGCTTTATTTTTTCAAAAATTCTGGCATGTAGTTGGAGCTGATGTGATATCCTTTGTTAAGGGGTGGTGGCGGGGTGAGTCTGATTTAGAGATGATTAATCACACATGTATTGTTCTGATTCCGAAATGTAATGATCCTAAGATGATGAGTGACTTTCGACCCATTAGTCTCTGTAATGTGCTATACAAGATTGTGTCGAAGATGTTGGCAAATAAAATGAAACTTTTCCTCAATTATATTATTTCAGTGCAACAAAGTGCGTTTGTTCCAAAGCGTCTGATAACTGATAATGCACTGGTGGCTTTCGAGGTTTTCCACGCTATGAAAAGGAGAGGAGAAGGTAAAGATGGTACTGTTGCGCTAAAGCTCGATATGAGTAAAGCGTATGATCGTGTAGAGTGGACTTTTGTGGAGCGAGTTATGCATAAAATGGGGTTTAGCATTGACTGGATTAGAAGAATTATGAGATGTTTATCCAGTGTTTCCTTTGCTTTCAAGATTAATGGTGAAATATCAGGTTGTGTCCACCCTTCTCGAGGCTTGCGTCAAGGAGACCCGATTTCTCCTTATTTATTCCTTCTCTGTGCTGATGCTTTTTCTAGTTTGCTTTCTAAAGCTGCAAGGGAGAAACATGTTCATGGAGCAAGAGTGTGTAGGGGAGCCCCACGAATTTCTCATCTTTTTTTCGCTGATGACAGTATACTATTTGCTAGAGCAAATTTGCGAGAATGTTCTAAGATTGCTGATATTATCAGTATTTATGAGAGAGCATCCGGTCAGAAAGTTAATCTTAGCAAGACTGAGGTTGCTTTTAGCAAATGTGTCGATGTTAACAGACGAAAGGAGATTATTGATAAGTTGGGAGTTCGTGAAGTTGAAAAACATGAAAAGTACTTGGGTTTGCCGACAATAATTGGAAGGTCTAAGAAAGCGGTGTTTGCTTGTCTGAAGGAAAAAATGTGGAAAAAGCTCAATGGGTGGAAGGAGAAATTAATGTCGCAAGCAGGAAAAGAAATTCTCATCAAAGCTGTTGCACAAGCTATCCCGACCTATATGATGAGTGTATTTCGAATCCCAGAGGGCTTAATTGATGAGTTCCAGGCTATTCTTGCACGCTTTTGGTGGGGCTCTACTGGGTCGGAAAGAAAGATGCATTGGCATAAGTGGGAATCTCTTTGCCTCCCCAAAAGCATGGGTGGGATGGGTTTTCGTGATCTTAAAGTCTTTAATCAGGCTCTTCTCGCGAAACAAGCTTGGAGGCTGCATAATGATACGAGCTTCCTGTTATATGATGTATTGAAAGCTCGTTATTTTAAGAATGGTGAGTTCTTGGATGCTCGGTTGGGTTACGATCCTAGTTATACATGGAAGAGCATATGGGGGGCGAAGTCTCTGTTGCTGGAAGGTCTTAAGTGGAGGGTAGGAAATGGGTATGATATTCGGGTTTGGGACGAAGCTTGGTTACCGGGGAATAATACTTCCTATGTTCCAACTCCGAACTTTAACTGCGACCCAAATTTGTATGTGACAGATTTTATTGATTTCGATCAGTCAAAGTGGAAGGAAGAGAAGGTGCGTGAGGTATTTACAGCTGATGACAGTGAGCTCATTCTTAATATTCCGTTGTTTCCTAGTTTCCCTCGTGATAGCAGATTTTGGTTGCCATCCCATGATGGGGAATACACAGTAAAGTCGGGTTATTGGATGGGAAAGCTTGGAAAACGTCAAGCTTGGGAGCTCTTGTACGGTGCTAGGGAGCAGAACCTTTGGAAATTAGTGTCGTCAACCCAAGGTCCTCCAAAACTACGTCATTTCTTGTGGAGGGCATGTAAAGGGAGCCTTGCTGTACGGGCTGTGCTGCACCGTCGGCATATTGCACCTGATTGTGTGTGTCAAGTGTGCGGTGAGGAGAATGAAACCATAATACACTCTCTCTTCGAATGTAATGCTGCAAGGAGTATTTGGGTTGGGAGCCAATTTATGCCTCTGATTCATAGTGCTCCTTCCACTCAATTTGGTGAACGATTAGAATGGATAGCGGGCCAACTTGATAAGCATGAAATGGGTTGCTTTGTATCTCTCTTATGGGCGGCTTGGTATTGTCGTAATGAAAAGCTTTTCAAGGACGAATTTCCTGATGCGGTCAGAGTGGCTGCTGGTTTTTCGAAGATGACAATGGACTGGGTACAGTACGCAAGTATGGTGTATGGTGCTACTAGTGCTGCTGTGAATCCTCCTACGTCTTCTTGGAAGACCCCACCACTTGGGTTTGTGAAAGTTAACACTGATGCACACCTAGAAGTGGGAGGGGGTGTGAGATTAGGTGCTGTGGTGAGGAGTGCTGATGGAGTATTGTTAGCTGCTGGAACAAGAAGAGGGTGGAGGGGGTTAAGCGTGGAGATGGCTGAGGCTGCCGCATCATGTTTTGGCTTGGATCTGGTGTCTCGGCTGGGGTGGACGAAGGTTGTCTTGGAATGTGATGCGATGAACGTGGTGCGTAACATCTCAAACAACACACAAGGTTACTCTCCTGTATTCTTATTCTATGAAGAAATTGGTAGAAAACTTCGTTCTTTTACTTCCTTTCAATGTTGTCATATTAAAAGAGGGGGGAATACTTTAGCTCACATGGTAGCTAGATGGAATGTTGGTGCTTTGGAGCATGTGTATTTGGACTCGTTTCCCCAAAGTATTATCACTTTGGCGGAACTGGACTTGACGTAATTTATTTGAGCTAATTCCCCTTCAAAAAAAAAAAAAATAAACAGCTTCTAAAAGACCTTGGTCTTAAGTCTCTTGGAACTACTCACATCTATTGTGATAACCAGGCAACCTTAGCAATCTATGCTAATCTAGTGCATCATGAAAATACCAAGCATGTGGACATCAACTGTCATTTTTTTTGGAACAAGGCTCAAGAAGGCATCATCAACCCTACATACATCCCTTCTTCAAAGCATCTTGCAGACATTCTTACCAAGTAACTTCCAACATCTCAACATTGCCTATTACTACATAATGTTGGGAGTGTGCTCTCCTTCACTCTCAGCTTGAGAGGGAGTGTTGGAAGTAGAAGAGTAAAATCAGGCCTTTATGGACCTGTGTTTTGTCTCACTGTCCTCAGCCCACTATTCTATTATAGCCCTTTTAGCGGCAGCTTTGTAATAAACAACTCTCTATAGTTTTTTCCTATGTGTATGTATCTCTTGGATGGTGTGCACTCAGTTAGTAGTCATGTAACCAAGAGAAATTCCTCTTTTATGCTGCTAGGGTTATTGTTTGAGTCTCATATAGTTACTCACCATGTAATGAATGAGGGGGTTAAGAGAAAGGAATGAAAACTTATTGAGACAAAGAATGTGCATGCTACTTTTCATTAAGCTATTTTACTTGCAATGACAGAAAAGTTTTACCAAAATCATAATATTAGGAATATATGCAAATCACATCAACGTATATCTAATAAGTATATCTAATAAGCCAATTCTAGGGCCTACAGTCAATCCAGTCTTATAAGGTGCAAAGTCCAAATATTGTCTTAATTGTGACTTGAGTTGAGTTTATATTTCAGCCTTTTATCAATTTGTGTCCTCAGAGATTTGTAAACTACACATGGTTAAACCTATTATATGTTTCCATCACATAGAAAGTCTAACATTGCCCTCTAATTAATCTGAAATGTCCAATATGATTTAGCTAGCTGTTCCTCAATAATGGAACTTTATGGACTATTTTATAAGTTATCATAGCCAAATATATGTTAAAGAAGGATAATTTTCACCAATAATGTAAATTAATATTTAGGAACCATCTTGCCAACTCTCATGTCCTTGAGATCGTCCCCTTCTTCCTTCAAAAATAAAGCATCTATATATACCAAGACTGCTCACAACATTGGTCTGCTATGAATTCACATAGCTTTGACACCATCAATGGCAGAAAATAAGGAAGATGAAGAAGATTGGATTAACGAACTGAGATTACAGCAAATGTAGGTGATATTCAAGCTTTCGAGAGGCTTGATTAGCTCCCTTAAAAGCTTACCCAATTACTAATCAATTTTCAGCATAACTTTCCCTCTTAGATAAGTTGTATATATATAGTATTTCTTCCCTAACTAACCCTATAACTTATTCCCAAGACACCTATACTAACTTATAAAGCTATTCCTAAAATATCCCTACTCCATATATCTGTTCATAGCATGGTCATACCTATCACTAAGAGAAATTGCCATATTATGGTCGATCCACCTTCATAAGTCCAGGGAGTAATAACCACCTGTCAATGCTTTAAAGTGACATGACAATGTTTTACAATGATATGACAATACTTTGAATCATAAAAGATGATGATGACTTGATAATTCAACTGTCTTAAAACTTGAAGTGATTAACCAATCCGCCAACTATTTGAGTCCTTTAGCTAATTAAAAATGAATTCTCACTAACTTTTGAAACAAAAGAATAATTCATAAGACTAAACTTACCAAGGCGACAGTAAAGTCGCAATTTTAGAAAATTAATTGAGATTTTCTGCCAAGACGACAGTAAAGTCGCAATTTTAGAACATTAATTGTGATTTTCTACCAAGACGACAATAAAGTCGTGATTTTAAAATTATTATTTGGGTTTTTATACCAAGACGACAATAAGGCCGCATTTCTTTTAGAAAATTAATCGGGGTTTTCTACCAAGATGACAATAAGGTCGCATTTTTTTTTGGAAAATTAATTAGGCCTCAATGTTTGTCTTGGGGTATGAGGAGTTTGGTGTGTGCAGCTAAGGTCATGTAGAGTGGAGTTAGTAGACTTGTGGGAACAGGAGACAAAACGAGTATCACTCATCACAAATGGCTTGTTGGTGCATCAGTCAGGTTTAGGCAAGGTGTGTAAGCGGATGATGGCATTACACCTCCTCAAGTGGTTTCAAAACTGATTAACAACGGGACATGGAACAGAGATATGGTTTGGAAATGGTTCCCTCGGAAAACTGCAATGACGATTCTGACAACATCTCTTCCTGATAGAATAATTCAAGATCAAGACTATTGGTCGGGTACACCCCACAGCGCCTATATGGTTAGATCAAGGTATTGGTGGTTGATGAATCAAGGGCGTCCAAGTCCCAACCACTTTTGGAAGGTATTTTGGAATTATGAACTACTTCCCAAATGGAAGCTTTTTGGCTGGCGGCTAGTTAATGGGGTGCTGGCTATAGTATCTTCTTCGAGGGCTAGAGGTGTTTAGGTTCTGGATGAACGTAGCTTTAATCATGTAGCCTCGGAATCTCCAGCGGAGCATCTTTTCCGAGATTGTCCATTTAAAGCGCGAATTTGGAGTGCTTCTTTGCTAGGCCTTAATGTCTCTCACTAGAGGTACATCCCTTTGTCTGTGTGGCTTACTAACTATTTATTTATCTGTCCTTCTATGCATGAGATGAGTTGTTGAATGAGTTTGATGGTGTGCATCAGTTTATAGCAATTTTGGAGTATTTGGATCTATCGTAATGAAATTGTATTTCAAAATTGTTATTTGAATCCTATAAATCTCATGAAACTAATTGAGGAGAATAGTAAAAGGGGAGTTCGCTGCAGCAGATCTCAATCCATGCATGTACATATTCCCCCTATAGCTACCAGGGATACATGCCCATCTTTTTGGGTATAGGGCACTCTCAATGCTTCGGTCCCGCTCGTTAAGGTAGATGGTGCGTGGAAGAAATATAAGTGAGCTGGCATGTGGAGAGCGGACATTGCATTGTCTCTTTCGTGGCAACATACGATATATAAGGGTGCTGAAGTTGTCGCTGCATTGGATGCTACCCAGGCAGAGCTGCTTGCTATCTAGAAGGGGCGTAGTGCAGCTTCTGTGTACTCCAGATGTGTGGACTCGTTGGTAAATTGTGCACGAGATTCCAAGGCCTCAAACAGCTATAGTGGCGCATCAACATCTTGTTAATTCTATCATTCAGTGTTCTCAAATGTTGCAGTATGTGAGGATTTTGAAGGTGGCTCGGTGTGGTCCAGGAGGCTCACGACCTGGCTCAGGCCACTCGATTAGTTTCTAGTGTTTTCTTTTATCCATTGTAAAAAAAAAATGCAATTTGTAGGCGTGTTTTTATTGCCTATATGGGATGAGAGTGTATTTGACTATCTCATTGTAAGGGTTTTATTGAAAAATATTTTGAAATAGAGAGAAGTAACCAATAAGTCTTTAAAGGAAGACTCATAAACCTAATTGGATATTGGAAAATCTTTGGGACAACTTTAATTTGGGAATTATCTAATGTAGATTTCCCCATCATGACTCCATATATGATATTTGAACCATAGATTGAGTTTGGGGGTAAAGGTACTAATAAGATCAGGAATCAAATTCGCTTATTGTTGATCTCTACTTAATATCGGTTAATGTCAAGTTTTATGCAATTAAACACCTAAGTAATATGTTAATGCAATCTAAAATTAATCTATATCAGTTCATTAAACAAACAAAAGATTAATTTTTGGGTGACATGTTATTATGCAATCAAATTACTGGGATCTTGATCAGATTGTCCAATTATCTTATTAGGCGTTGGAACAGTTCTTTAGATCTTTGATTAGCAATAATAAACATGTGAGGTGATGAAAGCATTAAATCATACAACATGCATATGAATATGAAATATAGAATAAAAGAAATAAAGAAGGGAGATTAGAGAAGAATGTGCAGTAGAGCGTTAATTCCTTTGATATCTACATTGCAACAAGTAATATAAATTGTTAGTACAAAGGAATTAATTTGGAATTGAACCTCGAGCATTATACCATTGTCGCCTGGTTCTTGTATTATGGTCTCCAAGAAGAGCAATCCTGAAGCTTGAAATAGGAAATTCGAATGTATGGATGTTTTTGAATGCAAGTTTTAGTGTTTTGATGTGTTTGAATATAGATAAGCATGTGTAGAAGTCATAGCAAAGCATTGTAAAAAGTTGTTCGAAGAAACGAGATATTTATAAGCAAAGTAAACCGAAAAAATCGCGAAAAGAAAAGGAAAAATTGTGCGCTTGGCGTATAGCTTGTGCGCTAGATGCACAGACTGTGCGCCGCGCGTGCTGGCTATCTGGCAGGTTTTTGATTGTTTTAAGATTTTCTTAATCCTGTTGTAAAATCTATCCTTTGATATCCAAAATCAGCTATAGTTAGGAATAAAAATCTGATTTTCGAAATAACTTTTAAAAATTAATTATCAATAATAATTAATATTAAAATATTAAAAATACAATTCATTATCAGGAATAATTAATTAGGCTATCAAAATTGGGCTTGGTAGACTTTATATTTTCGAAATGCTTTTGGGCTTAGCTAGTTCAATTGCTCTTCATTTGGACCGGACAATCAGGACAACGGTATGTTTTATCATTGGGTAATCAATGAAGATGCACGATTTTGTGCCTACACAATTTTAGAAAATTAATTGGGATTTTCTACCAAGACGACAGTACAGTCGTAATTTCAGAAAATTAATTGGGGTTTTCTATCAAAGACGACAATGAAGTTGCAATTTTAGAAAATTAATGGGTATTTTCTTCTAAGACGATAGTAAAAGTTGCATAATGATCACAGTTTCAAAGAACTTACAATTTGTGACTCTTTTCTTATAGAGAATATGTTATCTCACAAGACCAAAAAAATCGTTGATCATCATTTTCTACAAAAATTTTCTAATGTGTGATATTATGTAGACACGAAATTTTGAACCCCAGTTATCATTAACAGTTTACAACAAAAATTTAGAATACGTGAAATACGTGTTCGTGACGATCGCCAATATAAGCTTGACAATGGTTGTTAATGAGTCATGTAATGTCATTTTAAATAACAAACAAAAGCAAGGACGAAAAGCTAGTAGGATAGGCGACCGTAGTTATGGTGTGTCTCGCGCATCCATGGTGCATTTGGCACATCCATGGTGCGTCGAGCGCATTTGTGGTGCGTACCACGCATGACAGAGCGGACACTCCTTAAGCCATTTTTGCCTTGATTGTGTAATCCTAACCTCTATGCTTAAGCTATGAACTTTATTTATGCATTTAGGATTCTTATTAGGAATTATAGTTGATATTTATCATAATGAACTTAGTTAAATGACATGCCTTTAGTTATAAATCATACCCATTATATGTAATCACTACAAGAAAATTACATTTTCGTGGCGATTATTTTGATCTTTGGTATCGATTGCATTTACTAGTCTACGAATACTTACCCCCAACAAATGACTTTTTGATATAAGAAGCATCGTTACCATAGCATTTGGTAGTGGTTTTCGCATTCGCTGGCCTAGGTAGACCTAAATAACCGATACGAATGGTTACATCCAATTGTGGTAATTATTGTAGCGAGTATAATTGCTAAAAATGTTGGATTCACCTTCCACAAAAATTGTATATGGTAGTGAATGCAATCGACATTATTCGCTAATTATGGTTGCGAATAAATTGATATTATTTATTAGATACGCTAGCGAATGCAATAGACACTATTGTTAATTATTGCAGCTAATCCAATTGACACCATTTGTTAGTTATGATACTGAATAGAATCAACAATAATATCTAGTTATGGTTGCGAATATAATCGACATTATTTTAAATTATAGTTGTGAATACAATCGACACCGTTGAATAATATGATAACAAATCAAATCGATACTATTAAGTAATTTTTGTGGCGAATGTAATCAACACTATTAATTAATTATTATCTCGAATTTAATTGATGCTTAGTCATGGAACCGGTATGATTGCTAACAAAATAGTACACCTTAAAAGCTCTATAGCGGCAATTATATTCGCCACAATATTGATTGTTGCTTCTTTGTTGTTATTATAACAAATAATTTTACTATCTATTTTGGAAATCACAATTCCTTTATTATTATACACACACACAATAGCCATTTTGATGCTAAAATAATCACAATATCAAGATAAATATTATTGATAATAATCCAAAGTAATCACAAAGATCATTTCAAATTATGGAAACATAAATAATTATAGAAATTTAACTTAAAAAATTCTTCTTGTCCATAACAAATAAATGAAAACAATTGTAATAGCGTAGCTAAAATAAAATGTTCGCTATAGTGGGTTCAACTTCACCATTTCCAAAGTAGAATTATTATCTGTAAAAAAAAGGGACAAAAAGTAATACACGGGTACGATTATAAAAAGATAGCATACACACTTTAAAGTGGAAACACCATTTTACGTATCAGTTAAGCAAGAGGCATTTAATGATCATATAAGTTAGTTCTCCCAATCAGCCAGATCATCATCATGTATCCTATCAAATCAATTTATTGAAAATCACTAAATATTCAAACATCCCAAAACAAATAAGTTCCATTCACTCCCTTATCTATTAAACAGAAAAGAGCTAAAGAAAGAAGGGGAAATGGTCCTGCAAACTATCTTAATCATTTACACATAGCAAGATAGAATAAATAAAATTACTGATCCATCTATGTTGGTTTCATCTACGCTTGATGATTTTTTTTGCAGATTAGATGTGAGAAATTCAACCAACTTTGAATGATTGTTCTCTAAATATACTTGTCTCCCATGCACCTTCTTCATGTCTGCCTTTGTCTTCTCTTGTATCTCTCTCACTTCATGTTGATCTTGTTCTTGTATCACCTTTATCCTCTCCTTGATTAATTCTCATTTTGCTCATTATAACCATCATTTAAGGAAACCAAATTTGATCAACTAGTTGATAGTTTATCCCACACAGTGGAAGGAAAAACTCTAAATCCCACTCCACGCACTTTGTCGTACCTTTCCGGCTGGTTAATAACTTGATCATAAACATCACCCTGCCATGCAATTCTTCCTTTAGATTGTTCAACTCCACCAGGAAGTTCGGCTTGTTTTTCTTTCATCAATTCCTACATTAATACAAATTTAAATAGTTTGCATTAAAAAGTAAGTATATTTAAACAAAAACACTTTTAAGATCCTTCATGTAGGAGTGTAGGACAAGGCAGAGGTGGTAGATCAGTCGAATACCACCCCGAAGTCAAGGGCTTTACCCAGGGTTAGAATCCGGCCTCATCCTAACAATATGTTGAGGCATTTACTTCTGGGTTGTTTGGCCTTGTACCCAGCCTCTGAGGTGGTGTGCCCTGCAGGCAAGTAGCCTAGCAGGGGTTGGTCTTCGGACCAATTATCTTTCCTAATAAAAAAATGTAGGAGTGTAGAACACCAATTCACTTACAACAACTCGAGCCGATTCTTCATCAATTTTTTGTTCCCCTTTAATCTTTCTATCCTTTTGAGTATCAATATAAACATATGCACGAGAAGGCACCACACCCTTAATAGTCTGCAATTATTGAGAACATTATTTAATCACCTACATTAAGATATAAATTTTCTAAAAAAATATTGAAAAAAACCAATCATAGAACCTTTTTCGCTCTATTGCAAGCAAAGCTCTTCCTTCCAGAACAATGAGGCATCTTCAGATTTTTTTGGTTGTTCCCATTAGTAGTTGCATTCCTCTACTAGATATCAGAAAATAAGTTCACCAGTAAGAATATATCTCAACAAAAAAATTGACAACAACACGCAGTACCCTAAATGTTAATCATTCATATCCATTTTGTTGTAATGTAAAACATGTTACATAAGGTAGGTGATATAACTTTCAACATACACCAAAAAACTACATTAACAGATGATTGCTTTGGGTGCTACAAAAGGGTTGGAATGAATCAGAAAAATGGTAAAACCAAATTGAGTGCAAAATGTACTTTCATAGTCAATTTTAGTATGAGATGGACTAGTGGAGGAAGGTGAGAATGAGAGAAAATTTATATGTTGGCACACCTACCTCCCATAGTGCTTTCAATTCATCTATAAGAGGTTGTAAGTAAATATCAATATTATTCCCTAGTGCTTTAGGGCCAGGAATCAGGAGTGAAAGCATAAGAAATGGCTTCTTCATGCACAACTATGGTGGCAAGTTACATGCCATCATGATGACTGACCATGTGTTATAAGTGCTACGCTTTTCACCAAATAGATTAAAACCATCAGTAGCTAATCCTAATCCGACATTTCGAGGTTCTGCTGAGTACTCTGTATAGGTTTCGTCAAACCTCTTCCTCTTTCGTTCGATCCTTGTCACGCCATATCATATTCAGTAGTTTTAGATGACATGCATAACCTTTGAAGCCTCGGTGATAAGGGAAAATACCTCAAAACCTTAATCGAAATTTTTCTTTCTTTCTTTGCCTTAGAACTGGATACTTCCCCACTAGAACATTCAACAAAAGGTTTCCATCGAGATTCTCCACATAGACTACATTGATCATCATTAGCCTTGTCTTTCCAAAAAAGCATAGAATCATTTGGACATGCATCAATTTTCTCATAACTAAGACTTATCTCATTGCTAATTTCTTTAGTTTTATAAAGGGATTCAGGCATTTTTTTCCCCTTTCGGAATGGCCCTTTTCAAAACTTTTAACAACTCACCAAATGACTTGTCAGACCATCCAAATGAAGTTTTTGATATGATAAAGGTACAAAATAAATGACAGCTTAGAAAACTCACTACACCCAGGGTATAATTGCACAGAAGCATCTTTTAACAACTTATTAAACATATTGTAGGCGTGTTTTTATTTCTCCTATGCGGTGTGAGCGCGTATTTGACTACCTGATTGTAAAGGTTTTATTGAAAACGTTTTGAAGTCGCCAATCTTTAAAGGAAGACTCATAAACTTAATTGGATATTGGGAAACTATAGGGACAAATTAGGGACTTATCCAATGTAGATTTCCCCGTCCTGACTCCATAGATGGTCAATGAACCATAGATTGAGTTCAGGGGTGATGGTACGAATACGGTCATAATGAACCACATTCGCCCATTGCTAGCCTCTACTAAATATCGATTCATGTCAATTTTTATGCAATAGAATAACCAGATAATATTTTTATGCACCCTAAAAATATTAGTCTAGGTTGGTTCATGAAACACATAAAAGACTATTTTGTAGTGATATGTTATTATGCAATCAAATTACAAGGAACCTAGCAGGTTGTCCAAATTATCTGATTAATGTTAGAACAATTCTGTAGGTCTTGATTAGCAAAAATAACATGTGGTGATAAAAAGGCATGCAAGACAATCAGGCAAGCATATAATATATGAAAATAAAAAATAAAAAAGAAAAGAGGGATTAGAATGTACAAAAGAGCGCTTTTTATATTAAAGATCTACATCAGGAAAGAAATAGTTAGTAACATCAACATAAAAATAATTTATTCAAAGACCCTTGGGATTATACCGTGGCTTGGGTCTGAGAGATTGACAACCTTCGGGACGAGCATTCGTGAAGCCTAAAAATATGAACTTGTATGAAAGTATTTGTTTGTATGTGTTTTTCTGTTGAAAAGTATGGAAGTTTTAGAGAGAATTCGTAATAGTTCGTGTCGAAGTGTATGAAACTCGAATGTAAAAGTGTATGAAAAAACCGCCCTTTAATTCGGAAAATCGAAGAGTATTTATAGGGAAAAGGAAATTGCACGTCACGCGCCAACTGCGCCAAGCGCAGCACCCTGTGTGACGCACAATTACACGTGTCAGGCGCACATTAGTGCGCCTGACGCACCATAACCAATCAATAGCGCCCACGTGGCACACACTTAAAAAAAGATAGAATTGACAGCCTGTACATCGCACAACGGAGTGCGCCAAGCGCCCGACTCTGTGTGACACACAGGCCTACGTGTCAAGCTCGTGCGCTTGGCGCACGACGGTGCACTAGGCGCAAGGTGGTGCGCACCGCCTTGCTTTTGATAAGTTTTGAGAGCTTTTTTATAAAACGCGTTTTAACGATTTTCTTTTATCTTTTAACTCCGGAAATCTTATTTACGGGATAAAATCCAATTTTAATTATAAAAATATATTTGAAAATATTTATTTTATTTAAATAAAACAATTAATTATTATTAAATAATTAATTGGGCTTTTTGAAGGAGTTGGGCTCAAAATATTATTAATTATCATGAATAGTTAATTGGACTTTAAAATACGATTTTGGATCATTTAAAATACGCTTTATAATTTTGGCTCTTTGGACTGCTCTGCCCTCGGTTCGGACCAGTTAAGACCGCGGTATGTTTCATCATTGGGCCCTTAAATGGGGAGACACGATTATGTGTCTACAGAAGCCCCCACTTTGATTGAGGTTCAGGAAACCGATAGTCAAAGTATACGGTATCGGGACGGAGAATGATTCTAAACGCTCTACAGTTTAGAACTAAAAACAAAATTAGTATGCAGGGCAATAACTACAAGCAATCTGATAACCTGCAGAAGAAGATGTTAGTTTTTATTTCGGGTTTTCAATCTAGTGGGCTTGGCCGCTCTTTCGGGTTTTCAATCTAGTGGGCTTGGACATACCTTGGAAAAGGAGTCAGGGTTGAATATGAAAGGTTGAAAGGTTTATAGCTTGAGTTGAATATGGAAGGTTGAAAGGTTTAAGGCTTGAGGTTTTGATGAAGGTTTAATTGGTTGGGCTAAGGTAAAGATCACGGATTTGGATTATATGGGTTAAGTTTTTGATGGATTAAATGATTTGAATAAAGGGGTAGAACTTGTGTACAAGCCCCCTAGCTTGAATTTTTATTTCGTTGCCTTTGGCTTTTTCTTTTTTTGCATTTTTTTCTTTTTGTCATGTGTGTTTTCTTTTGCTTTTGTTTATTTTTTCTTTCGCACTTTGAATTTTTTTCACTATTTTAATTTTGCCTGGCACTGATATTTTTGATTTTTTTTAGTGAGGCTTGCACAAAAGTTTCTTAATTGTTTTGGGTATTGGAAGTTTTTGAAGGCTATTTGTGGAGTTTTGATTTTGAAAGGATTATTTGGCTAATGGATCATGGAGGATGATATTTTTTTTTATTTTTCTTGGTTGCATGAGATGGTTTATGGATGATGGCTTTTGGAATGATGGAACTCGAAGCATTGAACTCGAAGCATAAATGATGGTGAAAGGCCAATGAAAATAAAAAGAAAAATAAAATTAACGGTTTTTTCACCAAATGGCCCGATAAATCACGAAATTCATCGTATACCCTCAATGTTTCAGATGTTCACCATATACAGATGATTGGTATTTATGCTTGACTATTGATTTATTTTTAACAGTTTTTATGATTGTTTTTAGGCTAGTTTAGGCTAAATTTCTTCCTTTTCTTTCTTTTTGTGCATTTTCCATCCTTTGTGCTCTTTCTTTCGGTGTTTGTTTTTATTTCAGAATTTGGGAGCACGCTTGGAGGATCTATGCACAAACCCAAGGCAAAGCATTGAAGAAATGGAGCACCAAGCGGCTCGAAAGAGGAGAAGAAAGAGTGGAGGGTGCTGACCCGAGAGCCGGGGTGTGTGGACCCTCCCGGGTCAGCCCCGCCAGCCATCACAACTCACTCTTATCAGTAGACCCGCCCGGGTCTGGTGACCCGAGGACTCGGGTTCACAGACCCGCCCTGGTCATTTGTTTTGTGAAGCCAACCTTTTTCCTGATCAGCAGACCCGCCCTGGTCTGGTAACCCGAGGGCCCGGGTCAAGCCACCCGAGGGCTCGGGTCGTGTAACCCGCCCGGGTCGTGTAACCCGCCCGGGTCGTGTTATTTTTCCGAAAACACTTTGCGACTTTGATGCTTTTGTACGGGGGCTTTTATGTAGTTAATTGTGTTTTATTTTTAAGACTATTTAAGAGGGACTCCTCTTATTTTTAGGACTAATCAACTTTGATGCCATGAGAATAGGTCATGAGTGACTAATCAAGCTCCTCTAATTAGCTCGAGAGAGTAATTAGAGTTCCCATGTGCGTGATTTTTCCCCTTGTGATTCCCCATTTGTTTCCCCTTGACCTTGATGATTGGATTCTTGGATTGAGTGTTGGTGAATCCCCCTAATCCGCTAGTTCCTTTACCCTTGTCTTATCTCCTTTACTTGCTTGTTGATTTACTTTGCAAATTTCCTAGTTTATTTAGAATTTAGAATCATTCCTGAACTTTGAAAAAACCCAAAAATTGATTTAGCTCATTGTAGTTAGCTAATTAACTCTTGATTTAACCCTACTTTCTTGTGGAATCGACCATATACTTACCCTATATTGGGTAGTTTAGGTTGTATTTGGCGAGTATACAACGACCCGTCAAATTTTGGCGCCGTTGCCGGGGAAGTAGCGGTTAACATTAGCTAATTGGTTAATTTTGAGACTAAATTGTCTTTTTCTTTATTTTGGTGTGTTTACCTCTTGGTTGTTTTTACTAATATTCTCCTTAGCTTTGTTGGTTGCATGTCACGAAGATTAAGGGGTGATCCAACCATCCCCATCGATCATAACCTTGAAAATATATTGAGGCAATTATGGAGAATATTTAGGGAACCCACGGTCCAACCATCGATCGTTGAACAACCGAGTTTTTAACAACCGGGTTTTGAATAAGAGTCGTCTATCTCCACTACTTCTAGCACTATGGGGGATGAGGCTCCTCGAGCATTACGAGATTTTGGGCATCCCGAGGCATTTGAACTCAAAAGTGGTATTCGCCGCCCAACTACTACCGCCAACTTCGAATTTTCCCCGCATTTGATTCGCATGATCAAACAAGAGCCCTATGGGGGTATGATTCATGAGTGTCCTCTTGAGCATTTGGCTAATTTCTTGGAGCTATGTGCCACGGTGAAGCAAAACAATGTAAGTCAAGAGTTTGTGAGGGTCAACCTATTTCACTTCTCTCTTGTCGGCAAGGCTAAGAAATGGTTGCAATCCATTCCGGAAGACTCTTTTACAACTTGGGCACAATTTACCACGGCTTTTGTGGATGAATTATATTCTCAAGAGAAGACCTCCGAAGCTACGAGGAAGCTACGAGGAAGATAGCTAATTTCTCTCAAGAGGAGGATGAGACATTATATGGAGCTTGGGATAGGTTCAAGGACCATCGAACATCTTGTTCTCACCATGGTTATAGTCAATGGATGCTTATGCAAAGCTTCTATGATGGTCTCCTTCCTATGACCCGTGCAAACCTTGATTCGGGTGCGGGATGCCAACTAACAAAGCTTCCGGTTGACACTATTGAACCCACAATTGAAGAGGTAATAAGACATTACTCTTGGGGGAATTCTACTAGAACGGCAAGCAAGAAGAATGCAAGCAAAGGCAAGTATGATCTTGATGCCATCGACCACATTAATGCAAAACTTAATACTCTTACAAAGAAGTTGGAAAAGGTAAGCTTGGCATCTCCTAGCCAAGGCACTTCTCAAGATTTTTCTTGTGAGATTTGTGGTGGGTCGGACCATGCTAGCTCTTATTGTGGTGGGTCTATGGACCATGTTGCATGGGTGAATACTAGGGGTGAGGGAAATCCTAACTTCAACAACCAAGGAAGATGGAATAACAATGCGAGTGGTGGATGGAAGAACCCTCAACCACCCCAACCTTACCAAGCTAGACCACCCGGATTCCAGAACACCCCAACAAACATTCACAGAGCCACCCCCTAGAGCTCCCTTTGAACCAAATCAACCAAAACAATCCTCCCTTGAATCCACTCTCCAACTTTTCTTACCTCAAAAAACAAAAACCAATACCGATAATGATAGAAAGTTTGGAGAGATACACACTTCCCTCCCACAAATGAATGCCCACAATAAGATCATTGAAACCCAACTTGCCCAAGTCGCTCAACAAGTGAGCAACAACTCCTCAAACTCTTCCACCCAACTTCCTAGCCAACCATTATTCGAGAGCAAGCTAAAGCCATAACTTTAAGATCCGGGGCTCACTATGAGGGTCCTAAGATGCCAACACTTGATGATGCTAGTCCCTCTAAGGAGAGTGAGGATGTTGATAGTGGAATGGATAAAGAGATTAAAAATGTCGTTGTGGAAGACATTCATGAGGATGGCACTCCTATAGTTGTTGAACCCGAAAAGTCAAGTAAAGAACCTCCTCTGATGAAGAGCTACACCCCTCCGGTTCCATATCCTCAAAGGTTAGCAAAGAAGCACTTCAATGACAAATTTGTCAAGTTTCTTGAGGTAATGAAAGGTTTACAAGTTCATATTCCATTTCTCCAAGCTATGGCTCAAATGCCCACCTATGCCAAGTTTCTAAAGGAACTTCTTTCTAACAAGTCCAAACTTGAAGAAAGTTCCACCATTGCTCTCACCGCCGAAGCTAGTGCGGTCCTCCAAAACAAGCTCCCCAAAAAGCTTGAATTTCGGGGTCCTTCTCCATACCCTTGAGAATCGGAGATTTGGAGCCAAAGAGAGCATCGGCCGATCTTGGGGCTAGTGTGAGCCTAATGCCCCTCTCCATTGCAAAGAAGCCCAAATTTGAGCTTAAACCAACAAGAAGGGTGATACAACTAGCGGATCGCTCGGTTAAGGTGCCCGTTGGAGAATTGGAGGATGTTCCGGTGCAAGTTGGGAGAGTCTTCATCCCTTGTGACTTTGTAGTGATGGAAATGGAAGAAGACTCCCAAGTCCCTCTTATTTTGGGAAGGCCTTTCTTCAAAACGGCCGGAGTACTAGTTGACATGAAAAGAGATGTAATGACATTGAGAGTTGGAGATGAGAAGATGGAATTCTCTTTCAACAAGAGCATGAAAGCTCCTATTATGGAAGAAGTGCATCGGATCGATACTCTTGAGCATGATGTGTTGAGCCTAAGGGCTTTGGTTGAAGCAAGAGATCCACTTGAGGATGTATTACTAGGAGAAGATCAAGAGCAAGAAAGTGAAGCTTGGCATCTCAAAAAGGCAATGGACAAAGCACCAATTTACCTACCTCCCAATTCGAGCTTTGAGATTTTAGAAGCTTCATTGAAAAAAGAGGAGAGGACCACGCCTCCTCCTACATGTGAGTTAAAACCCCTCCCCCCTTCTTTGAAATATGTTTTTCTTGGAGATAATGAGACTTACCCCGTGATTGTCAATTCTACACTCAATGGTCCTTCTCTTGACAAACTTCTGTGTGTTCTCAAACAACATCGAAGTGCCATTGGGTATACAATTGATGATCTCAAGGGTCTAAGTCCCACCTTATGTATGCATCGAATTCATTTGGATGATGGTCAAGCCTCCTCTATTGAGCCTCGAAGAAAGCTAAATCCTAACATGAAGGAAGTGGTAAAAAAGAAGTTTTGAAACTCCTTGAGGCGGGGATAATCTACCCTATCTCGGATAGTAGGTGGCTTAGCCCCGTCCAAATTGTCCCAAAAAAAGGAGGAATGACGTCATTAAAAATGACAAAGGTGGGCTTATATCCGCAAGATCGGTCACCGGGTGGCGCATGTCCATTGATTATCGTAAGTTGAATAAGGGCACCCGGAATGACCATTTCACCCTCCCTTTCATTGACCAAATGCTTGAAAGATTGGCGGGTCATACCCATTTTTTCTTTTTGGATGGTTATTCGGGGTTCTTTCAAATCCCCATTCACCCCGATGACCAAGAAAAGACTACATTCACATGTCCATTTGGCACCTTCGCTTATCGAAGAATGCCATTTGGATTGTGTAATGCTCCTTACACCTACCAAAGGTGTATGCCCGTCATCTTTTTGGAGATGCTTGAATCAACCATAGAAGTTTTCATGGATGACTTCTCCGTGGTAGGTTCATCTTTTGACATTTGTCTCTCCAACCTTCAAAAAGTTTTGGAGAAATGTCAAAAGATGAACCTTGTTCATAATTGGGAAAAATGTCATTTTATGGTTGAAGATGGCATAGTCCTTGGTCATAAAATCTCTCAAAAAGGGATTGAGGTTGATAGGGCTAAAATTGAGGTTATTGAGAAATTACCTCCCCCAATTTCGGTGAAGGGAGTGAGATCTTTTCTTGGGCATGCGGGATTTTATCCCCGTTTTATCAAAGATTTCTCAAAAAGACATTGAATTCAAATTTGACAAAGATTACATGGATGCTTTTGAAACTCTAAAAAAGGCTCTAATTTCGGCTCCCATAGTGCAAGCTTTGGATTGGAGCTTGCCTTTTGAACTAATGTGTGATGCTAGTGATAGCGCAGTGGGAGCCGTTTTAGGGCAAATAAAAGAAGGAAAGCTACATGTGATCTACTATGCAAGCAAGACACTTGATTCGGCTCAAAGGATTTTATGCCACCACGGAGAAGGAGTTATTAGCAATTGTATTTGCTTTTGACAAGTTCCGGTCATACCTTGTGTGCTCCAAAGTGGTGGTGTATACGGATCATGCGGCTATCAAGTACCTCATGCCCAAGAAGTATGCCAAACCTCGGCTAATTAGGTGGATCCTTCTGCTTCAAGAGTTTGACATTGAGATCAAAGAGAAGAAGGGCACCGAAAACTCGGTTGTCGACCACCTTTCTCGCCTTCCCATGGATGATTCACAAGACTTGGACTCTCCCATCAATGATTCTCTCCAAGATGATTTCGTATATGCCGTTAAGGCCATGTATGCTCCTTGGTTCGCGGATTTTGCTAATTTTCATGCTAATGGAGTCATACCGGATGACCTTAACTACCAACAAAAGTGGAGGTTCATGCATGAGGCCAAGCACTATGTATGGGAGGACCCATACTTGTTCAAGAGGGGGGTGGATGGTATTTACCGGAGGTGTCTCCCGGATGATGAGACTGATAATGTAATAGGGATGTGCCATTCATCCCCATGTGGTGGTCATATGGGAGCCGACAAGACCGTGGCAAAGATCTTACAATGTGGACTATTTTGGCCAAGCATGTTCAAGGATGTTTGGGGCTTTGTCAAGGCTTGGGATCAGTGCCAAAGAGTTGGCAATATCTCAAAGAGGCATGAACTACCCCTTACAAGCATCATGGAGTTGGAAGTTTTTGATGTTTAGGGGATTAATTTCATGGGCCCCTTTCCCTCCTCCCTTGGTAACCGCTACTTCTTGGTAGCGGTTGATTATGTTTCTAAATGGGTTGAAGCAATCGCCTCCCCTACAAATGATCTCAAGGTAGTGGTCAAGCTATTCAAGAAGGTGATCTTCCCCCGTTTCGGAAGTTCCAAGAGCCATCATTAGTAATAGGGGATCACACTTCGCCAAGAAATCATTCAAAGCCCTTCTTGCTAAATATGGGGTGCATCACAAAATGGGTCTCTCTTACCACCCTCAATCTAGTGGTCAAGCGGAGATATTTAATTGAGAGTTCAAGCTCATTTTGTAGAAGACGGTGAACCGATCTCGAAAGGATTGGTCTTCCAAGTTGAACGATGCATTATGGGCCTACCGCACGACCTACAAAACCCCTATTGGTATGACACCTTACAAGCTTGTTTATGGAAAATCATGTCATTTGCCGTGGAATTGGAGCACAAGGCTTATTGGGCCATCAAGGCTTTGAATTTTGACCTTCAAGCTACGGGTGAAAGAAGGATGCTTGATGTCCATGAGCTTGAGGAGCTTAGGAGGGATGCCTATGAGAGTGCCTGGGTGTATAAAGAGAGAACAAAGGCTTGACATGATCAACGAATCATGAAAAGGGAATTCAAAGTTGGTGACAAAGTCCTTTTGCTCAATTCGAGATTGAGGTTGTTTCCAGGCAAGCTCAAATCAAGGTGGAGTGGTCCATTCACCGTGCATCAAGTATTCCCACATGGTGCGGTCGAGATTTGCAATGATGCAAAGGGATGCTTCAAGGTGAACGGAAAAAGACTCAAGCTATATTATGATGGTGCGCCCATTCAAGAAGCATACTCTATTGCTCTTGAGGACTACTCCCCTCTCAATGATTGAGGATCTATGGTAGTCAAGCTAATGACTTAAAACAATTGCTTAGCGGGAGGCAACCCGTTTTTCTCACTTACTTCTATTCCTTTCTTTCATTTTTAATTTTGATTCACTTGGAATAATGGTTTTCCACATGTTATTATGACATTTGAAATACTTGTTGTGGTGATTTTGTGATTTTTGTATGTTTAGGATTGCTTTGGAGGAACGTTGGAGCAAAGAGAGAAGAAAAAGAATGAAAAAAAGGGCTAAACAAGCTGACCCGAGGGCCCAGGTGGATGGACCCGCCCGGGTCGCTGTTGGCTAAGAAAAAAAGGCTCCCTGACAGCGTGACCCGCCCGGGTTAAGGCACGACCCGCCCAGGTTGCTTGACCCGATGGCTCGGGTTTGGTGACCCGACCGGGTATGCATCGTGAAGAACAAGAGTGCTGATTCTGACCCGAGGGCTCGGGTGTGGTGACCCGCCCGGGTGGCATATCAGTTGGCAATTTGAGGGGGGGCGAAATTCTTTTTTGCAATCCTCCTCATTTTCTCTTTACTCCCTCTTCATCTTCAACCTCTCATCTCTCTCTAAACCTCTCCAAACCAAATCCTTACCTCCTAGCTTCTCACTCAAATCCATCATCTCACCACTCAAAAGTTTTAAATACCTCACAAATCTTCATCCTCATCAACTTTCCTCCATAAATTTCAACTTTTTCTTCTTCAAAAACCCCATCTCCACCATTTCTTACCATTTTCTCTCTCCTCAAAAATTTTACCATAACTCTCAAATTTATCATCTTCCACTCAAATTTCTTCACAACTTCTTCCTAAAATATCATTCCCCTTCCATTTCTCTCATAAAAAACTCAAAAACAAACAAACAAAAATTCACTTTTTTCCACCCACACCACATAGTTACGGGATTTTTAAATTTTGAGCAACAAGGAGTTCAAGGCATGGAGAGGGAGGCAATCAAAGCGGAGTAGGCAAAAAAAAATAGAAATTCGAAGGGGAGGGGGAGGAGGGTTGCGCGATTTAGCAAGGGAAGGGAAAGGGGGAGGGAGGTGGAGAGGGGGGTTGTGAGATTCAGCAGGGGAAGGGGAGGGGGAGGGGAAGGGGGCTTCGAGGGTGGTGGGGAGGGGGTGCGGCGGTGGGTGGAGTGGAGTGGAGGGGAGGGGAGGGGGGTGGGGGCCGGGGCGGGGTGAAGGGGAGGGGAGAGGAGGGGTGGGGGTGGGGGGTGGGGGTGGTGGCGGTGGTTAGGGTTAGGGGTGGGTTAGGGTTAGGGTTAGGGCTTTGGATTAGGCTTAGCATTAGGGTTAGGGAGGGTTTAGGGTATTAGGATTTTAGTGTTAGGGGTTAATAGTGGCAATATCGTAAATAAATTTAACGGCGACTTTACGTCCGTTAGAAAAAAGGTATATGGTGCACAGTTTTGAAAACTCAGGGATATATCATAAATATCTAAAACATTGAGGGTATATGGCGAATTTCATGATTTGTCAGGGTTATTTGGTGAAAAAACAGTAAAATTAAATGAAAATGGAAAGGCTATAATAGTTGAAGTTCTATAATGATATAGACTCGACGGAAAAGGACATAAATGGCTTAGGGTAAGGACTCTCTGACTCATCCTACGAAACCATAAATATAAGACTAAGTCATTGAATTGTTGATGCACTACGCAAAAAAGGGTTGTTGGTGATGTTGATTCTCGTTGTAGCAAGTATTAGAAATCTATTATCATCGACCATGTTTCGCAGCGTACTTGATGGTATTCTACAAAAGAGCTATTTTTATATTAAAGATCTACATCAGGAAAGAAATAGTTAGTAACTTCAATATATAAAAAATTTATTAAAGGACCCTCAGGATTATACTGTGGCTTGTGTCTGAGAGATTGACAACCTTCGGAACGAGCAATCGTGAAGCCTGAAAATATGAACTTGTATGAAAGTATTTGTTTGTATGTGTTTTTGTGTTGAAAAGTATGGAAGTTTTACAGAGACTTCGTAATAGTTCGTAATGTGTCAAAGTGTATGAAAGTCGTATGTAAAAGTGTATGGAAAAATCGTCCTTAAATTCTGAAAATCGAAGAGTATTTATAGGGAAAAAGAAATTGTGCATCATGTGCCAACTGTGCCAGGCGCAGCACCCTGTGTGACGCACAATTACACGTGCCAGACGCACATTGGTGCGCCTGATGCACCATGACCAATCAACAGCGCCCACGTAGCACACGCTTAAAAAAAGATAGAATTGACAGCCTAGGCATCTTACAAAGGAGTGTGTCAGGCGCACGACTCTGTGTGACACACAGGTCTACGTGTCAGGCTCGTGCGCTAGGCGCACGATGGTGCGCTAGGCGCACGATGGTGCGCTAGGCGCACGATGGTGCGCTAGGCACTAGGCTTACCGCCTTGCTTTTGACACGTTTTGACAGCTTTTTTTATAAAATGCAGTTTAACGATTTTCTTTTATCTTTTAACTCCGAAAATCTGATTTTACGGGATAAAATCCGATTTTAATTATAAAAATATCTTTGAAAATATTTATTTTATTTAAATAAAATAATTAATTGGGCTTTTTCCAAGAGTTGGGCCCAAAGTATTATTAATTATCTTGAATAATTAATTGGGTTTTAAAATACGATTTTGGATCATTTAAAATATACTTTAATAGTTTTGGCTCTTCGGACTGCTCTGCCCTTGGGTCCGACCAATTAAGACCGCGGTATGTTTCATCATTGGGCCCTTAAATGGGGAGACACAATTATGTGTCTACACATATCAACATTAATACTTGAATGATCATTATTTGTTTGTTCAACTTCTATATCTTGATCAACTTGACCCTCTAAGTTAGAAGCATCATTGACTCTTTCATGATATAAACCGAAGGCAACCCCTAACATATCTAATAGATCATCAACAACACATGTTTCCTTCAAAGTTTGGTCATCGCCTAACAGTGTTGAGGTTGATCTTAATTCAACATTAGTGTACCATTTCTCAAAATCACGCATAGGTCCATTTATTACTAGATGATCATATACTTCTTCTTCGTTACGCCTATGGTATCATATCCATTTGCTAAAAGGGCATGCAATTGTCATATCACAAGCACTTTCAAATGCTAGTTTTGCAGGAGCTGTTCAAATGCTACCCTGAGTCCTATATAAAGGGCTTGAGAGGAGCATCAGCTGGGCATGTGGGCTACATGTCACAACTTGCTGCTGAGGTACATTTTGTTGACGTCTTTATTTTTGTACTTGTTCAAATTTCTATTTATTTTACAACTCGTCTACTGACTTACTTGATCTTTGTTATTTCAGCTTCTGGCTCGCAGCATTTTAACTGAGGAGTGGGTGAGAGAGCTTAGGAAGGAAAATAAGCATTTCGTCCATCATGCTACAACGGCCGGCGACAAGGTCATGCATGATATTGAGATGGCGGAGACCCTTCACCGTCAATCAAGGGAGACCTAGAGTCCAGCAACAAACAGTATCTCGTCACCATCAACAAGCTGTTCGAGGAGCAGGATCAATTAAAACTGACCTTGGACACCATCTCAACTGAGTTGAAGGGCGAGAGAGATACTGCCCTTTTGGCCGATGTTCAACTTAGAAAGGAGAATATCCTTCTAAGGGCTCGAAATGCTCGGCTGACAAAGGAAGCGGCCCAAGCCTTTGATGACGCTGAGGAAGGCCTTAATCAGGTCATTGAAACGTCCAAGGACTAAGCCGTCAAGGCCTTTGAGATGCTGGCGGAGCCTCATGAAGTTCCTAGCTTTGTACGCCGTCTGGAATTTTAGGATAGCGTCCACCGTGCAATGGTGACTGCTTAAGAGCCTCCTGAATTCCTGGACACTTCAGATGAAGAGGTTGCTGACGAGGAAGAGTCTCCTGAGGACGACCAGGAAACACCTGCCGAATGAAGTACCTAGTTTTAGGTTTATTCTTCTAAGTTTCTTGGCTTGTTCGCCGTTGTAGCTTAGTCTCTTCTTTTTGTCTTAGACTAAGTTGTAAGCCTCTTTTGACAGGTATATAATGAAATGACTTTTTGCCAATATTTGTCCTTTCTCTTATTACACTTAAATTTACATCAAGTATAACTGAGACTCGTCCATCTCTTCTTGGACGTCTTTGCAACTTAAGTAAGCAATAGATGCATCATGTCCTTCTCTTTGGACGGTCTTCAAACATTCCGCAAATTAGACTCGTCCTACTTTTCATACGACCTTCGAGCTTAGTCAAGGAAAGGGTGAGCCTCGTCCTTATCTTTGGACGATCTTCTATCTTCCCTTGAAGAAGCTAAATATAATTGTGGCTCGTCCTGATTTTGGGACGACCTTCAAGCTTAGTTAAGGAAAGAGTGAGTCTCATCCTTGTCTATGGACGATCTTCATTCTTTCCTCAAATAAGCAAGTATAATTGTGGCTCGTCCGACTTTTCAGACGGCCTTCGAGTATAATAGTGTTAATGTGGCTCGTCCTGCTTTTCAGACAGCCTTCGTACTTGCCTCGTCCAAAAAGTGCCATGGGTTTTAGCTGTACATCCCCCCTTCTTGGGCTGAGCTCATCCTTGTACTCTGGACGAGCTTTATACCAAGAAGGAGAGCGGCCAACTTTAGGACGAGTATACAATCTTACATTTAGGACGAGCTAAGATACTTTGTATGCAATTCTTATTTTGCTATTTATAGCTGGACCATGTTTTGGCCGGCTTCCTTGAGGAAGCAATGCTCGTCTTGAAGTAGTGAGCCCCTACTAGGGTTTTTACTACTTAGCCGACCTTGCATATGAAAAAGTAAGATTCCTTTACAAAGGCTTGCTTATTTCTGATTGGCTTCCTTTTAGGGACCATAATGTTTCTCTTACTTGAGACTATCATTCTTTGGTTAACCAGATGTGTGATATACCTCTTAGGTTTATTACACTTTGGCCGGTCTCTTTGAGGAAGTAATGTGCGTCAGAGAACTGGTTTTTCCCTGCTGTGATGTCCATTGTTTATCTTTGGACGTTTTATTGTTCTGTGTAATTTTGGCTAAGTTAATGTCGCTTTTAGACCACTAGACAAACTGGTGGTAAAAATGCCCCAAAGTGAACAACTTAGTAAAAAATAAAGGAACCATATAGGAATAAAGTAGAAATTGTATTATATGAATTTTGCTTGACTAAGTGTCAAGATACATGTATACATTTCTGGTTCTCTTTTTTGTGTCGTGGCACTTGTTTGGGATTACAAACTACTGTAGAATTTTGGCCGATTAACTGAGTCAGGCGTGGTACTTCTTCAATGTATCTGGCTTCCAAGTGCGTTGTATTGGTCGTCCATCCATGTCCTGGAGACGAACATTTCCGCTTCGCACTTCCTGGACGATCAGATAGGGCCCTTCCCAGTTTGGTGTCAGTTTGCCCAGCTCTTTAGCTCGTCCAACAGCCTCCATATTCCTTGGAACCAAATCCCCTACCTTGAGCGGTCGTCTAGCGACTCTTTTGTTAATGTCCCAAGCCATTCGCCGCTTGTACAATTGCATTCTTAGCAGAGCATTGCCCCTAACCTCTGGCACTTGGTCCAAGGCCGTGCGTAATGCAGCCCAGTTGGCTTCTTCCTCAATGGGCAAGACGACTTCAGTACCATAGACCAACATGAAGGGTGTCTCTCCTGTAGAGTATTTGGCCGTGGTTCTGATAGACCATAACACCAGTTGTAGTTCCTCAACCCATAGTTCCTTGGCATTGTCAAGCTTTCTTTTGATGCCATTTGATAGGATTTTGTTGAACGACTCTACTTGCCCATTGGCTTGTGGGTGGGCGACTGCAGCAAAGTGAGCTTTGATTTCCCTTTCTGCCAACCAATCTTTCAGCTTAGGTGTTTCAAACTGTGGACCATTATCAAAGATGATAGACTGCAGCATGCTAAACCAAGTTATAATGTTCTTCCAAATAAAGCGCTTGACGTCATTCGTTATTATACCCCGCATGGCTTCAGCCTCTATTCATTTACTGAAGTAGTCCACAGCTACGATTACAAACTTTTTTAGCCCAGCGGCCACAGGAAAAGGTCCCAGAATATCCATGCCCCTTTGGCAAAAAGAAGTGGGAACAAGATAGGAGTTAAGTAGTTAGACGGCTTTAATGGGTGCGGATTTGTCGTGTACACCCAACCAAAGATAAAATTTCTCCTACTCTCTTTTACAATTAAATGTAGAAGGGAAGTAAGGTTCGTATCCACAGGGAAACAGGGACAAGTTTAATATTTAGTGTGAATTAGTACCTAGATGACTCTAAGGGTCGAGTAACCTAATAAAAAGGGGGGTTTTCAAATAGATTTACGAATAAACTACAACTAACTAGCAAATAAATAAAATGAGAAATCAATATGGAAAGATCTTGAATCCTATTAACATCCACTTCAATTCATTATCGATCATTGAACCTCCACTCTAATTATTTCCATGATTATCTATTGTTGAGAATTAATCTCGCATTCTCCTTATTCTTAGTTGAATAGCACGATCAGCGTGACTATAAAACCCTAACTAAAGGATAACCTAATCCGATCAGCGTCTAAGTTCAATCCAATAGCAGCAATAAACACAGAGAACCAATAGACCTGATAATGTCATACAAGCGATAAACATTCAACAGTTGATTCAATTTCCCCAAGAAATAACCAAGACGATCTGCATCTAAGTTACTCCCTAGTTTGCGACAAATTGATAAATGAATAAAACAATCCGATTCTATTCTTAAATCTAGCATTAGATTAATTACACAATCAAACTAGTAACGTTCCTAGCATAATCATGCAAAAATCATAGAACACAATCATAGAAATTAAACCATAATCAAAGAAACTAAATAGAGAGGAAAGATCTCACAATAATGCTTGAAGCTTCATATTAATCTCGTTCAAGAACAGTTCAAGCTACAATCGGCATAGCATAAGCCAATTCCATAATTGAAATCTCTAAAAACTAAACTAGAAAATAAAAACTAAAAAGAGAAGATAAGAAGAGAAGAAGGGAGTGTTGGAAATTCTCTCTCCTTAAGTGTGCTGCCCCTAGGTCCAAAAATCAAGTTTAGTATTTATACTAAAGCTCAAAAATCAGCCGACAATTACACCGACCTAGGGGGTCGCGAGGTGCGAGACTGATCGCGAGTCGCGAAGAGTACTCTGTCTTCCTCGCACAAAATGGCTGGGCAATGGTCGCAAGTCGCGACAGGCCTCGCGAGTCGCGAAGGCTGGGTGCTCGCGAGGTGCGAGGATTCTCGCGAGTCGTGAGCGGCTGTCTTTGGGCGAGGCTTGCTTGGCGTATTTGGGGGCTGGCATGGGTCGCGAGGTGCGAGCAAGATCGCGAGGTGCGACCAGCGTTGATGCTGCTTGCTGCGCGCGCGAGAGCTTGGTGCGGCTGTGATGGGCTAGGTGCTGCTTGGCGATGAGCGCACACGAGAGCTGGGCAGGCTTGCTTGCTGGGCTTGCGATGATGGGCGATGATGATGGCTGCTCGGTAGGCTTGGTGCTATGCTCGGCTACGGCTTGCGGCGATGCTTGATTGGAACATATGGCGACGCTTGGCAAGTATAACGATGTTGAGTCGTTCCAAACACTAATGCTTCTAGGAGCTCGGAACTTACAACTTTAACTATAATTAATATACAAAATTCCGAACTTCCGCTAAGAGCTAAATAAGACGCAAACGTTAACAATTATGATCAAGACCCTTAGCAAAAAGCACCCAAAATATAATATAAACACCGTATAACTTGAGCGTATCAGGCTTCTGATGCATATTTCCATGTTTCCGACAACTGTCGCACTTCTTTGTATAAGCAAGAGCATCTTCCTTTAAGATAGGCCAATAATACCCAGTCCTTAAAGCCTTTTCCCCCAATGCTCTTCCCCCAATGTGGGATGCACAAGCTCCTTCATGGAGTTCCTTCAGTACTTCTAGTCCATCTTCCCTGGTGATACACTTGAGAAGAGGACGATTGAATGACTTCTTGTACAGGGTTTCATCCCACAATTCAAACCACTTGTCTCGGGCTTTTACGTACGTAGCCTCTACAGGGTCTGAAGGTAGTCGTCCTGTCTTCTTATATTTTATGATAGGATCCATCCATACTGCCCCTCGACTAAAAAACATGATTTTTTCTTGTCAATACTCTTTTTTGTTTTAACCTCCTAAAACACTGTTCTTGGCGCATCACAGTCAGCTGAGCTGACCAATTTTGAGAGAGCATCCCCTTGATGATTTTCTGACCTTGGTACTTGGTCGAGAACAAATCGTTTTAAGGGCTCAATCTCATCCTTGATCAGACGCATATATTTGCTCATTGACGCTTCTTTACATTCAAAGTCTCCATTGACTTGACTGACGACTAAAAGAGAGTCCTATTTAGCCTCAATCTCTAAAGCCCCAGCCGCCTTGCACATCTTGATCCCAGCCAGAAGTGCTTCATATTCAACTTCATTATTGGACGCTTGGAATTGGAACCTTAGTGCATATTCAAATTTATCTCCTTCTGGAGATTGACAAATGACTCCTGCCCCACATCCATTGACAGTGGATGATCCATCTACCATGAGCGTCCAGTGCTTCCTTCCTTCGGCTGGATCAGATATTGGCTCTATAGTTAGCCGAGTGAGCTCAACTATAAAATCTGCCAAAGCTTGCCCCTTAATAGCTTTCCTTGGTTCAAAGGATATGTCAAACATGTTTAGTTCAACAGCCCACTTCAGCATTCGTCCGGCGGCTTCCATCTTTTGTAAGACTTGCTTCAGAGGTTGGTCAGTGTAGACTAGTATACTGTGAGCCAAGAAGTAAGGCCTCAACATTCTGCTGGCCATGACAAGTGCCAACCCAAACTTCTCGACCGGGGTGTACCTACATGACTCACGAAGTGTATTGGCATTTGCACGGATTCTCTTTCCAGTAGAACGACACTCACGGCCTGAGGAGACACGGCCAAGTATACAAATAGTTTTTCCCCCTCGGCTGGACTGACCAACCTGGGTAACTGACGAAGGTGATATTTGACTTGCTGAAGTGCTTGTTCAGCTTCTGATGTCCACTCAAACTTGGCTTTCTTCTTGATAGTAGCAAAAAAGTGATGACACTTGTCTCTCGACTTAGAAAAGAAGCGTCCAAGGGCAGCTAGGCAACCCGTCAAGCGCTGAACTTCCTTTATCTTTGACGGGAACTTCATGTCTAGAATAGCTTGGATCTTTTCAGGATTGGCTTCTATTCCCCTTTGATCTACTAAGAAGCCTAGGAACTTCCCCGCCAACACACCAAAGACACATTTTTTGGGGTTCAACTTCAACTTGTATTTCCTGAGAGTTTCAAAGGTTTCTCTCAAATCACCAACATGGTCTTGCTCCTGCTGACTTTTCACGATCATGTCATCTATGTATGCCTCCATGTTCCTCCCCAATTGTGGCTGGAAGACCGTGTTGATTAGTCTCTGGAAAGTGGCTAGGGCATTCCGGAGGCCAAAAGGCATCCTCAGCCAGCCATACAACCCCTTCTCTGTGATGAAGGACGTCTTGTCTTGGTCCTCCGACCACATGGGTATTTGGTGAAACCCCGAATAAGCGTCCATAAAGCTTAACAAAGCATGGCCAGCCGTGGAATCTACCAGCCGATCTAACTTAGGCAAAGGGAAGCTGTCCTTAGGACAGGCCTTGTTGAGATTAGTGTAGTCCACACCAATGTTATCAGGATCAGGATCCTACTTTGAATCGTAGGGGTTGGTAGAATCAAATCGGTGGGATCGGATCGTAGGATCGTAAGATCCTACAATTCGGTAAAATAGATATTAATTATGCTAGAATATGGTGAGAACTTCATGTTGAATTTACACATATTAATAAGAACTTATTTCATTAACAACTGGTGATAGTTTTCCAATAATATAAGATTAACATGCAACCAAAATCTAATAGGAGAAATATAATATGTGAAATTGCTTTGTGATTTTATTTACAATAGGATCGGATCGTGGCTGGAGTCGTAGGATCGTAGAATCGTATTAAAATCCTACCATGTGATTTTTTGTGGTTGGGTAGGATCGAAAGATCCTACAAAATTAAGATCCTACGTAGGATCGGGATCGGAGAGGTCCTTTCGGATCATAGAATCGTAGGATCGTAAGATCCGGATCGGGATTTTAACAACAATGGTCCACACACATTCTCCATGTGCCATTGGGCTTTGGTACCATGACCACATTAGCAATCCAGTCTGGATAGTAAGTCTCTCTGATAAAGCGAGATTCCAATAACTTCTGAACTTCTTGGTCGACCGCCTGGTTACTGGCCGGTCCCAAATGTCTTTTCTTCTGACCAACTGGCTTTAAGCTTGGGTCAACATTTAGCCGATGAACGGCTATCTCTGGATCAATTCCAGCCATCTCTTCAACGCAGTAGGCAAACACATCTTGAAATTCTTTGAGCAAGTTAATCAAAATTCCCCTCAACCCAGGGGAGAGAGAAGACCCAATCTTCAAAGTTCTTTCTGAACGAGCTTCATCCAAACAAACATCTTCCGGGGCCTCCACTAGCTCTGGACGTTCAAGGGCAACGCCCATAATGGCCATCACTTCTCCAGACGAGGGTGGCTCTTCCTTGACGAGCTCATACTTTCTTTTCTTACTGGGAAGGTTTTCAGACGTTTTCCTTGAGGGAGCAACCTTCGTCTGAGGACTTTCAATTATCATTCTCAGGGAGGCCACTTGGTCTTTCACAATCTCATACGCCTTCCCTTCGCCAGCGACCTTCGTCTGGTCTTGCTTATCTGCCTTCCATGATGATGGTTTTAGAGTAGTTAGGTAGCATTCCCTAGCCGCCTGCTGGTCTCCATACAAGGAGCCAATTTCACCACCATCACATTCAAACTTCATGAGCATTAAGTGAGTTACTATCACAGTCTTGACATGATTAAGAGTTGGTCGTCCAAGAATGACATTATAAGCCGTCAAATCTCTAACGACCAAGAACTTGATGAACAAAGTCCGGGAGGCCTCCTTCTCTCTAACTCGGACGGGCAGCGTGACTGTCCCCATAGGATGAATGACTTCTCCCCCAAACCCAATGATTGGGTGGTGGACGGGAACCAAATTCTTTTCATCAAACCTTAGTCGAGATAAGCAGTCGGCACAAATGATGTCCGTGGAACTTCCAGTGTCAATTTTGAATCCTTCTTACTCTCAGGTTAGCTATCTTCATCTTCACAACCAAGGGATCATCATGGGGGGTTCTCAGCTTCCCCCGATCTTGTTCACTAACTACTACCTTGGGAAAGGGCTCGGCCTTTGTCTGATCTGTCAACAAAATTTGGCCGAGCTCCCTAAGATAGTTTTTGTGCCCTCTGTTGGTCGGTCCTTCAGCAGCAAATCCTCCTGAGATAACAAGGACAATATCCGCGTCAGTGCTTTCACTTTCTTTTTTTCTTTCTCTGACGATCATCTCTCTTCTTAAACTTCTTTCCCCCTTGAGGTAAGTATGAGTTCATCTTTCCTTTTCGAGGTAAATCCTCTAATGCTCTCTTAAGGTGTTTACATTCATTGGTCTCATGACCACAGTCTTTGTGAAAATGGCTGTACTTGCTCTTGTCCCTATTCCTGTAAGGGGTCTTCATTTCAACCGGAGCCTTTAGCTCATATTAATTATTTATCTCCATATGGGGTATTGATCCTTGCTAAATTTAATGGGATTAGCTGAAGATTCAGATTCCTTTCTCTTGCTTCTTCTGGACGAAGTGGTTGTGGAGGTTATAGCCCAAGTCTCAGCCTTTTTGGGGTTGCTCTTCTTTGGTTGAGCTACCTCTTCAGGCTTCTTGGACTCAGGGTGTTTTGCCTCAGCACATACTTCAGTGGCGTGTATAAACACTTCTGCTTCTTTTAAGGCTTCGGCAAGAGTTGTGATTTTCTTCTTCACAAGATCAAACTTAAAACTTCCTGGCCACAACCCCCTGATGAAGGCGTCAAAGGCCACACCAGCATTGAGGTCTTGAATTTGAAGGGCTTCTAGATTGAATCTCTTAACAAAGCTTCTAAGGGTTCTTTGGTCCTTGGACGACCTTGCCCAAGTGCATGCTTGTTTTTTGCTCTTCCCGATTGGCAACAAAGTGACTAGTAAATAAGAAATTGAGTTCGGTGAAATTGTTGACTGAATTGGGGGGAAGATTGTTAAACCACCTCTGAGCTACTCCCTTTAGAGTAACCGGGAAGTTCTTACACCAAGTAGCATCATCTACTACTTGGATGTACATCTGATGCTTGTAAGCGGATTGGTGATCGTCTGGATCAGTAGTTCCATCAAAAGGCTCTATGGTAGGGAGTTTTACCTTTGGGAAAGGGACCTTTGGGAAAGGGGGCGCCTCCATGATCCTGGCCGAGAATGGGGTTGGGCAATTGATCCGGAGGGCTCCCAGCTGTCCCTTAATGGGTATGAACTCCTTACGAAAATCTTTCAACACGGGATTAGATGAAGTGTTTGCAGGGGCTGGACGCCTATAAACCATTGGATGAACCATCGTTTTTTCTTATCTTGGACGAACAAGAGAAGGGCCCGAACTTCTTCCTTCTGTTCTGGATGGTATCCTCAAAGGGGGGTCTCTCAAATACGGTGTAGATCCTGTGGCCGACCGTTGTAATGCAACAGCTTTCTTTGCCTCTAGGTAATCCCTGGCATCTCGTTCCATTCGGTGCCCATTTGGACGAACATTGTCCTGGGCCCTAACCACCAGGTTCCAATCCATATTCCTTAGCTGCTCACTACCTTCTGGCTGCTTTTATCTAGCTGTTGTCCTAGAGGGTTCCTGACGAACAGGTCGACTTGGACCTGGACGATTCTCTTGAGAACGCCCCCTAAGAGGAGCTGGATTGTTAGCCGCTGGCTCCGGGTTGATTTGGAAAAACAGCATGTTGTTCTTGATCTGTTCCTGGACGACTGCTGCCATTTTAGTCTGAAAGTCATTCAAGACGTTCTCTAGATGGGCAGCAGTCGCTGGACGTTCAAGATTCTCCTGAATAACAGGTTGTTGGCTTTGTCCAGGGACATTGACGATTGACGGAAGTCTATCCCTTCCTCGAGGCGATCTCTTGTGATCTACTGTATCTTCAACATTAATCTGAAAACTTTGATTTCTAGCCAAGTTGGACGATTGACAGTCAGTCATCGATGCGTCTCCCCACAGACGGCGCCAAATGTTTAGTCTCCTTGGCTGGTAAGTAAACTATTTTCCCAAGATGTTCTTCAACTGGAGACTTGTGAAACGATGTCTGAATCTGTTGAATCCGAACCTGAGCTCCGTTCCTGATCCTGCAAAAAGGGACCCACCCTGGAGGTTTGGGTGGTGGTTCTCCCTCCGAAACTTAAGTCAGATATCAGGAGTGAGAAGGAAAAAGTAGAGATATAGAGAGAAAGTGAGAGAGTATTTCCACATAGTAAGTTTACACTGTTTGCATTGAATTACCTTTCTCCTGATTTCAGGGGTATTTATAGTGTTTGTCATATGACTGTTGCCCTTTTGGGTTACCCTAGAATAGGGGCACCTGATTGGCTAGGCAATCAAATCATGAGACTTGGCAGGGTATGATTGGGGATGGATCATCAACCAATCACCTGCAGCCATTATAGGGATTTGGGCTTTGAATAACCTTTGGGCCAAAAGGTGAGCAGTTACACTCATCTGGGTAAAACCCAATGGTTAAACCTCCTTTCTTTACTTTCTCTGATGGGACACGTGTATGGTCCTGATAGATCCATGTGTCTCCAAGAGAGCCGTTGATATTTTAGGCTACAACAGTTGCGACGATCCATAAGGAATCACTATTATAGAAAAATTGTACATTTTGTTCTATTAGAATGTGTTACTTAAGAATGTCATATTTATATTATATAGTCATAATTGGCATATATAGAATTCTCCTCACATAAATGTGAAAAAAATAGATTCAAAAGAAGAATCTAACAGAGGACAATAAAAAAAACATTTTGATACTAACATAGTAAAAAGTTTAACACTTCTAAAATAGTATTGCTGTAAAACAATACTTTTGTTATCAGTTAATAGGTTTTAAAATACTTCAGATTTGCAGTACTTCTAATTTTAAGCTCTACATTTCAAAATATATGGAGCTCTTTCCGTACTTAATGATGTGTTTCCATGAGCAACAACAAGATCTAGAAAAAAAAGAGCCAGAGTCACAAGCACTTTTGTATAAAGAAACTCGTAAAATAAAGCAGGAAAAAACAACAAAACATCTTATGACTTATGAGCCCATTCTAAGAAACTTTCTAAGTTTTATTTTTCTCTATGCATGTCTAATAAAAGATGCAATTCGTGTCAAACTAAGCAGCCAGGTATATCACCCACATCACTGCTGGAAGAGAGCAATAGGAGCAGAGTTAAGAAAGAGATAATAGAATATAGAGTTGATAGATTGTTTTCTAAGCAAAATGTAGTTGCCACAGATTCAAACAAAAGTTTGACCAATCAAAGAGAGCTATCAATGACACTGAATAGTGAAGGCCTTGAGGTTGGCTATATACTTCCTTTGTTTTTATTTAGTTGCAACAATTTCTATTTATAGGTGTTTTTATTTAGTTGCAACATTTCTTTTCTTGCTAAAAGTTTTGGGGCAATTTAACCATTTTATCCTCACTTTACCAACCCCACATGCAAAAAGTATGGGCAATTGGGTCAAATCTTACTCTATCTCCTCTTTCCTTAATATCTGTGCAAAAAGGTATTTGTTGCAACTAAATAAAAACAGAGGTAGTATAAGTTTTTATAACAAAGGTAATTGTCTTTTTTATTCAATTGATCATATCTGACATCTTGAGAAGTGGAGCAACACAAGATCACCTACTGTACAACTTAACAATAACAACTTGAGGTTGTCACAACAAAACAGCCACGGTAGTAGTTTTACCTTTTTAGTCTGTGTTGTAATAATTGTAGAAATATAAATAAACTAGTATAACTTCTTAGTTTAATATTCAGAAGTATTCTTGTAATAACCCTTGACTATTGTCTCTCTCCTACTTCAGTAATTCTAATTCATTTTATAGCTTTATTTTGCATTTCCCCAATTTTGGAAATTGTATCATATGCACCAAAGAAATCTGTTCTTCAATTAACTTATGGAAGCAACGTATATTCAGGCCCGGCCCTTAGGGGTGTCTGAACGGGCGGTTGCCCAGGGCCCGGTAAAGAAAGGGGCCCAAGTCTGGAAAAAGTCCACAAGTTTAGACCATTGGATAATGAGTTTTAGCTGTTAGATTCATTTGTTAGACTTTTGGTTTCTGAAAAAACCCGTGAGTTACCCTCTCTCACCTCTCTCACGTTCTGTACTTCCTTCCAGCTTTTCTGCCTCTGGTAATCTTTACTAGTATCTTCATTCTTCAATAGTTCAGCACATCAATCAATTCATGTAATCATTCATTACTTTTTTTCTTTTGATAGGAATCATTCATTACCGATCAATTTATTTAGTGCTAGATTTTCAATTTTTCATCTCTACTGCTTGCATAGTTGCATCCGAATATTACAATGAAGGATGTTTTTTCCTCTTGTTTCTCTTATTCTCTCTCCTGCAAAAGAACCCAATTCATCCAAGTTCGTCCATTTTGAATAGCTAAATTATTTCGTTTTGCTCATCACTATATAGTTTTCTTCATGCCTTCAATTTATTCTCAAGACTTCATTACTCATTTATTTAGTGTGTAACTCGCAAAAGAGTTTGATTCATAAAAAGATGAAGTATTTTTTGAATTTTGTAACAACATAGATTACTAACCGCTAGATTTTGTGAAATTTTCTCATTCAAGTGGTTTTCATTTATCAATATTTATAGGTTACCAAGTATGATATTCCTAATGGTGTTACGAAACCAATCTAGATTTTTTTTGATCCATATGAGCCACGACGGCAGTACAAATTACAAAGAAGGGGAGGAGGGATTCGAACCTGTGACCTATCGTTCACAGCACCTCAATCTTAACCACTAGGCCAAGACATCCTTGGTACGAAACCTATCTAGATTATAACTCTATCTCCAAGATATATCCACATAATATTCAATTCTATCACTAACTATGTAATACAAAGTACTTTCAATATTTTCAAATATTTTACACTAAAATTTTCCCCACATAAAAAATATTAAAATAAGGCCAAACGAGAGTCTCTAAATAGTATAATAGTTCTATGAAATTAAGGTTTCTTTGTTTACGATCTACGTGTGATATTTTAAGAATATTTGTGTACACAAAGGGCCTTGATTTACCAGACCGCCCCGGGCCTATAAATTGTCGGGACCGGGGCTGCGTATATTGTGTTGTTAAGGAACTGTTTCGGTTGAGAAACGGTTGACGGTCCTGAAGAGAGTCCGTCAAGGATTGGAGTTGGCGTCAGCTGATGAATAACTGCACAGGAAGCAAACGTGAACTACCCTCGGGGGGATGCGAGGAAACCCCCTCCGACGCTCAAGTCAGCACGTGTCCAAATAGGATTTAGAGAGAGAAAGTAGAGAGAGAGATAAGAGTTCTGAGTGTGAGAGAATGTACCTGCAGAATAGTACTAATGGGGTATTTCTAAAAGTACTATTCCTCTAACAGGGTGCGTAATCCTTTTACACGTGTACGGTTGTGGTGCGCCTGACAGAAGGGAAGATTCCTCTATTTTGTCTTGTTAGGCGACCGCCAACGATGTCAGACCATGTCGATGAACTGACTTGTTAAAACTATAGGCGACGCTTACAATATTCGCGTCTGTCATTGTGTTCGCGGACTCCTCATGGTGGTCCGCTAACGTACTTGGGTTATACCCATACAACTAGCCCCCCAGCATCTTTTGGGGTCTTGACCGCTAAGGATGTTGTCGGTGGACGCGAGTCAGTGTTGCCGTGTTTCATTTTTCGGAGAAGTTGATTCGTTGGATGCCACGTGTCGTCGTAGGGAGTTGAAAAAATTTCGAAAAGTTAATGATTACTTTTTCGAAAATCCCGCCCATTATTTTATTTGGGTTTCACTACGTTTCGCCGCGTGGCAAGGATCTGGGGAGAAGTGGCAACGTTTTTTAATCTTAGCCGTTCACCCGCGCATATATATCGGAGCAGTTGCCTTTTTCTAAGTCCTTTATTATACGCTCAAAACTTTCTCTTTCCTTCTCCATTTTTTCTCTGACAAAACCTCCATAACCGAAGCTTGCATTGTTCAAAAACCGTCTTTTCTGTGCTCAAATCACTTCAAAAAGTTACTCAATCTTCTAGTTTTCACTTTCCGGCTTCATTGTACTTAGAGTTTCGTCATTTCTCGACGAAGTTTTTCTGGGTTTTTTCTAGGATTTTAAGTTTGAGTTTCGCCGGTGTTTGTTCTGCATTTTCGGTGGTCTTTGGGTTCAAGCTTGGGCATTTCTACACCGTTTCGCTCTTTGGGAACTTCGCTCGTCTATTTCCGGCAACTTTTGTTCCTTGCCTTTACTTTTCTCCGACGACTTTATTTGTCCAGGTATTTCCTCATTTCTTCTCCAAGCATAAAGTTTCTTTTGTATTTTCATCATGTCGGACCAGTCTGATAGCCCGAACGCCTTTAGCGACGCATTTATGACTGAGAGTGAACCTTCTTCCCCCCTGGCCGATAGTAATCCTTCCTCAGGTTCTAACCCTGTGGGGAGAACTAGGTTGTTGTCGGACATACCCTTAACAGCTGAGAGAGAAAAAGAAATGAGATCCAAGTTTCTTAACGACCCCGCTACTCCTGAGGAACATAATTTGACTAGGAGATATCTTTCCGCTAGGGAAAGCAGTGATAGACAGACGCTTAGGGAACTTAGACATCAAATTCTTACGAGACGGTCCCTTAGGAGTCCGCAAGCTGATGCCGTTCCCGGCCTTGATGTTGCCCCCTTAAGAGAGCACTTTTGGTTGGATAGCATGGCGGACGCAGGGGTTGAAGTAACCGCTGACTTTTATGACCGTTTGCACGAAACTGTACCCGCTAATCCGCCTATCATTGATTTAGGTGACGACAGTGACTCTATTGCGACCGTCATGGCCAATCAAGAGTCCGTTTACCAACGTCGGTCCCCTCCTACCACTCCCATTGCTCGCGCCCCTGGAGACGCGACTGTCACTACAGCCGTAAATACCGGCACCAGTGTGCCCTTGTCAGAGCGCGTGGTTGGAGAAAGTTCTCGCGCAGGCGAGAGGAGAGCTGATGACAACCTTAATGTGCCGGAGGGAGATGGTGAAGAGGACATTGAGGGTCCCGGTACTGATACATTATGGCTGCCTGAGGACGAGTGTGTTGGGCCGTTGACGGTGGAAATCGATTTACCCTGGCGGCAGGATGCTCTCGTCCTCAATTATCCCAGGGTCGCTGACCTCTTATTCTAGTTCCCGGAAGGTTATAGGCTGGTGGTTCCTTCTGAGGGTTCTATTGTAACGGAGTGCCCTCCCGGTCATGTGACCGTTTACACTCATCATTTTGAGTTTGGGCTGCGTTTTCCTTTGGATTCTTTTCTGGTGAGGATTCTATATTCTTTCAACGTCTGCTTAGACCAGCTGACTCCTCTAGCGGTTTGCAATTTAATTGCGTACGTTTGGACGGTTCGTTTTTTGGAATTCCCTAAAACTCTGAAGTTGTTCCGTCATCTGCATTGGTTAAAGAGGAATGGTTCTTCCCGTCAAGTGGGGTGGTGGTCGCTAATGACGGCCGACAAGAAGATGACGGTTCAACCAAAGGCTACTGGTTTGAAGGGTTGGCAGGATGCCTTCTTTTGGCTTCAAGTACCCGAGAATTACCCGGTGCGCCGTCATTTCACTGAACCGCGCCCACATATGGAGCATTTGCCTTTGGTTCCGCTAACTGATGGTGAGTGGATAGCCTACGACTATTTTGATACTGAGGATTTTGTGCTTACTTTTGAGGATGGGAAGACTGCTAGGGTTAAGGAACCCAAACATTGGCTCCCTCATTCTAAGTATATCCTGGGGAATCAACAGATGTCGGCCATGTTGCTTTGTCCAACTCACACGAATGGTAAGTATTGTTATCGGACTGGTCTGTCTGATGCTTGAAATTTTTTTTTTTTTAACGTTTGTTTTGCCATTTACAGTTTTTGACCAACTGGACCTCGCGGCCCTTTGTGTCACCGAAGAGTTAGAGCCGACTACCAACATGCAGCCTGCTCCTGCTGAGGGTCCCGAGACCATGCATAGCACCACAAACGGCCGTAGAGGGAACCCGCAATGGTCCCCAGAACGTCCGCCGTGTTCGCGGCGCACATGCCGGTCGCATTCCCGGCCGTGGCGGCATTACTACTGTCGCCGGATCTAGCGGCCTTCCTACTTCTGCTGCCCCACTTAGGTCTTCTACTTCCCGACCTGTTGCTAGGGGTAGTGGAACCAGGAGGCGGCCGCGTGAGCCAACAGCGGCAGATGCTTCTGCCAACAAGCGGCCCGCTACAGCGGACCCTTCAGCTTCTGTCCCTGCTCGGGAAGTCGTCCACGTCGAGGATGTGGATGTGAACGCTCCTCCGGAAGGCCAGGAGCATGGCGAGGTCGCGACCACTGGCCCTGGTCACCACAGCAGGGCAACTTGGTTGTCGGGGTCTTACTCCTCCATTCGTGAAAAGATCCGGGAGCTTATCACAATGCCCAGCTTTTTATCCAACCTGTCTCCCAGCGTCTTTTCTCAGTACCATGAGTGGATCGAGAAGAAAGAGGTGCCGCTGAGTGACGCAGTGTCGGCCTCATTTGCTCGTCGGCCTATCGTTTCCGGCAAGATTTATCAACCTCACTGGGACGTCAGGGAAGATGAATCGTTGTATGTCGACATCCCCGAGAACGGTGGCATTCTGGCGTACCGTATTTTGAAGGGCATGCAGCTGCCGTTGGACAGGCTGGCAGGGTCTTTGGTAACTCCTGCTGCAAGGATGGCTCACGACCAACTTGTGGTACGTTTTCGTACTTAGTTTATTATTTTGTCACTTGTTTTTTGTATCTATGTTGACGTTCTTCTTTCTTCTTCGCATGCCAACAACGCTGCTCTTGAGCTGATCGAGCAGTACGTTGAGTACCAGAAGCTGGCGGACAGCTATAAGCAGTCGCTGGAGACCTGCCAAGACTTGCTGAGGGAGACAGAGGATAAGGTTAAGGCTAAGACGACGGAATTACAGCCTCCGGAAGATGAGCTGTTAACTTTGAGGCCGAGAGCTGCCTTGCTGGAAGAGACTGAGGAAAATGTTAACGCATTGACCAAAGCTCTGGAGGCCGCCAACTCTGAGAAGGAGGTTGCCGTGCTGGACGCCAAGGCGGAAGCTGGGGCCAAGGCTATTACTGAGTTTTAGCAATCTGATGAGTACGCGACGACCCTCCACAAGAGGTATGATGGCGGGTGGGCGGCCGCCATGAGGTGCGTGTGCAAGGCCATTCCAGGATTTGACTGGAATGTGATTGAAGATGCTCATGCTGTCGGCCAACATCTCACGCCCTTCGAAGGGGATCCAAAGTTTGCTGACGAGGACGCCATAGCCGATGCGGATCCTCGGGACCTGGCAAAGCAGACAAACCAGGATGCCACCCTTTCTTGAAGTTTTTGGCGGCCTTCTCTCAGCTCTTCCTGTTCTTCCAATAGCTTATAGTTTGTAGCATTTTGAATATTTTGACTAACACTTTATTCGGCCAATGTTGGCATTTGTAAACACTAATATTTCTTAATTATAAGTACGATTCCAATCAGAAAGCCTTTTATTTGGCCGCCATCTTTTTCATCTGTAGTTGGCCGCCAAGCCAGTAGCTTTTACTTTATGGAAAAGTACTTTTGTTATATCTTGTGTTGCTATTGCTCCAATTTTCGTCTGATTCTTGCATGACCGCTAACAGTTTTTATTCATAAACGCTAGTTGTCGTCTGGTCTGTTATGTGACCGCGAATGCACGTGAGCCTGTCATATGGCTTTTGCTTTGTGCCAGGTCTATCATATGACCGTTAATGCACTTTGAGCCTGTCATATGGCTTTTGTTTTGTGCTAGGTCTGTCATATGACCGTTAATGCACTTTGAGCCTGTCATATGGCTTTTGTTTTGTGCTAGGTCTGTCATATGACCGTTAATGCACTTTGAGCCTGTCATATGTCTTTTGTTTTGTGCTAGGTCTGTCATATGACCGTTAATGCACTTTGAGCCTGTTATATGGCTTTTGTTTTGTGCTAGGTCTGTCATATGACCGTTAACGCACTTTGAGCATGTCATATGGCTTTTGTTTTCAATTTATTGACCTGTCACATGGTCAGTTAATATACATGAGAATAATAAGATGATTGATGAATTGCTAGCGGAGGCTTGTATTTTTTATGTAATGAAAAGTGGCTCTCGGCCTATTACATCTCCTGAATCAAACATAGTATTTCTTTAGGACGCTAGCATTCCAACAGTTCCTAAGCTCCTTGTCATCCATGCTTTTTAGGATGAAAGAGCCGGAAGCAATCTTCTTAGCTATGACGTAAGTACCTTCTCAATTAGCAGTCAGCTTCCCTTCGGTATGCGCCTTACCGGTAGCTGCTGTTCTGCGAAGGACTAGGTCGCCAACATCTAACGGCCTTTCTAGGACTTTCTTATTGTAAGCTTTGCTGATTCTTTCTTTGTAAGCAACTGCTCTCAGTTTCGCCATGAGCCTTGTTTCTGGCAAAAAGTGTAGGTATTCCCTGAGTGCCTGGTCGTTTCTTTGAAGGTCTTAGTGCTTGATCCGGTAAGAGGGTAAGCCTACCTCTACCGGTAGCACCGCTTATACACCAAAGGCCAGCTTGAAAGGGCTTTCTCCCGTCGCTTCCTTCTCTGTTGTTCTATTTGACCATAGCACTGCCGGCACCATATCAGCCCATCCTCCTTTGAATTCATCTAGCTTTTTCTTCAAGGCGTTCAAGATTTGTTTGTTCGCGGCGTCTGCTTGTCCGTTGCTCTGGGGATGGCAAATTGCTGAGTATGCAAACTTCACGTGAAATTATGTTAGATAGGCTTGTATGGGACGGCAATCAAATTGAACGCCATGGTCGAAGACGATAGCAGTGGGAATCCCAAATCATGTCATAATGTTCTGCCAGATGAATTTCTTGACCTGATTTGCCTTGATTTTTTTGTCGGTTCGCCTCTATCCACTTTGTAAAGTAGTCAATGCCCACTATTAGGAATCTCCTCCCTCCAGTTGCTGTGGTGAATGGTCCCAGGATGTCTATTCCCCACTGGGCAAACGGAATTGGGCATAGGATAGGCTGCAAATCATTGCCTGGCCTGTTGATGACGGGGGTATATCTCTGGCATTTGTCGCACCTCTTAACATAACCCTGGGCATCCGTCAGCATACTCGGCCAATAGAACCCAGCTCTTAGTGCCTTCAATGCTAGGGCTTTACCGCTAATGTGATTGCCGCAAATACCTTCATGTATTTCTTCCAGAATCTTCGCGGATTCCCATGCGGTTGCACACTTAAGCAGAGGTAGACGAACGATTTCTTGTACAGCTCATTCGATATATGACGTACCAGCTGGCTTGTCGCTTCAGTTTCTTGGCGGACGAAGGATCATTGGGAAGCGTCCCAGTCAGCTTATATGCCACCAGCTCACTAAACCACTCCCCTTGTTGGTTTATGATGTTGACGGTCACAATTTTTTCCGTGATGCTTTTTTCCTTCAAGATGTCCACCGTGACGGTTTTCTCAACGCTAAATGAGTCAGAACTTGCCAATTTGGACAATGCATCCGCTTTCGTGTTCTTGGCCCTTGGTATTGCTTGAATCTCAAAGTGATTCAATTGAGCTATTAACTCCTTGGCCTTTTCCACGTACTTCAGTATGTTAGGCTCTCTGACTTCAAATTCTCCTCTTAGCTGGCCACTAACCAACTGCAATTCCTAGCGCCCGACGCCAAACACATTCTTAAGTCGGCAATTGCCCTTCATATTCTGCTTCGTTGTTTGACGCCGGGAAGGCGAATTTGATTGCGTACTGGAATGAATTTCCTTCACGGCTGATCATCACTATACCAGCTCCGGATCCGCTAACAGCGGAAGATCCGTCGACCTCCAGTAGCCAGGTTTACTTTTGCTCCATTTCTTCCTCCTCATATGAGGCTTCTACAATAAAATCTGCCAGGGCCTGGGCTTTGATAGCGGTCCTGGGCTTATATTGTATATCATACTCTGATAGCTCAACGGCCCATTTTAGCAAGCGGTCGGAACTATCCATCTTTTGCAACGCCTTTTCCAGCGGCTGATTGGTTAGAACTTGAATGGGATGACAGTCGAAGTATGGCCTGAGCTTTCTGGCGGCGATTATCACGGCCAAAGCCATTTTCTCAATCAGCTGATAACGGCTCTCTGGCCTGTTAAGGATGTGACTGACGAAGTATATTGGCTGCTGCGTCTTCTCTTTTTCCACCAAAAACACGACCGCGACTGTTTTCGGCGAGGCCAAGATATATAATTGCAATACGTCCCCAGTCTCGGGCCTCGTAATGGTGGGTAAGCTTTGCAAGTGCTCTTTGACCGCCAAGAATGCTTTGCTTTGCTCCTCTCCCCACTCGAACTTCTTATTTCCCCTTAGCTGTGCAAAGAAAGGCAAAGCCTTGTCTGCTGATTTTGTAATAAATCGAGTGAGGGCTGCCGTTCTTCCTGTCAGCCTCTGAATATCTTTGGCGCTCTTTGGCTCAGGTAGGTCGACAATAGCTTGAACTTTGTCCGGATTCGTGTCAATCCCCCTTTTGCTTACCATAAAGCCCAAAGACACATTTCTTTGGGTTGAGTTTCATCTTATACTTTCTCAAAGTTCTGAAAGTTTCTTGCAGGTCGCCCAGGTGTTCGTGGTCAGTTTTACTTTTGACGATGGAGTTGTCAACATATGCCTCGATGTTTCTCCCCCTTTGATCCGCGAATACCTTATCGACCAGCTTTTGATAGGTTGCTCCTGCATTACGGAGCCCAAACGGCATTGCCTTATAGTTGTACACGCCACAATCTGTGATGAATGCTGCCTTCTTTCTATCGGCCTCGAGCAAACTAATCTGGTGATAGCCCGAGAACGCATCCATAAAGCTGAGCAGTGCGTGACCGCTAGTGGAGTCTACTAGCTGATCAATTCTTGGTAACGGATAGCAGTCCTTTGGGCAAGCTCTATTGAGGTCCGTGAAGTCAACGCACATCCTCCATTGGTCGTTAGCTTTTTTCACCATAACCACATTAGCAAACCATTCTGGGTAATCACATGGCTCAATGAAGTCGGCCGCAAGCAGCTTATCAACTTCCTCTTTGATGGCCTTGTTCTTTTCGGCCGAAAAATTCTGCTTCTTTTGCTTGATAGGGCGGACAGTGTTGTCGACATTTAGACGATGTACCATCACGGCCGGGTCTATTCCCGGCATCTCATCCGCCGAGAACGCGAATACATCAGCGTTTTCTCTTAGGAGAGTCACCAGGTTAACCCTGACCTTTGGGTCCATGTCTGTTCCGATAGAAACTGTCCATGCCAAATCTTCTGCCAGCATCTCCTGCTTTGTTTCTCCGTCCGGCTTGGGTCTCGGTGTATCGTCAGGCCTAGATTCCAATTCCTCCATTTAAACTTCTTTCATCTCTTCATCCCCTTTCTCGGATTCTTCCTCATTTGCTAGAGCTCTCCTCTGACCTCGCCTTTGCTTCCGCGTTGGCGGATTCAGGTCTTCTACCGGAATTCTCCTTGCCGAGTCGCTTTAAAGTTTGTTAGATAGCATGATTTTGCCATCTCCCCGATTTCGTCTTAACTTTGCTGTCGTCCCCAGATTGGAAACATACAGCATGGTAAGATGGTAAGTTGACACAAATCCTTGGAAATCATGGATGAAAGGGCGTCCAATAATTGCATTGTAAGCTCCTGGTACGTCAACTACCAAAAATTCCGCCATCACATCCCTGGCGTTCTCATCTTCTCCTACCCTGATCGGTAGGGTTATCAATCCTTCTGGGATCACTGACGCCCCTGTAAAACCTATCACCGGGTAGCGGACAGGCTTCAAATGTTCCCGGCCAATCATCAGTTTCTCAAAAGTGGAGAGATACAGTATGTTTGCGGAACTTCCTCCGTCCACCAGAATTCTATGGATCAGACAGTTTGATACCTTCAACGTGACCACTAGCGGGTCATCATGGGGGTAGACGACATGCTTCACGTCCTCTTCAGTGAAAGACATGGCGGGCATTACTGGCGGCCTTCTCCATTGCATGCTTTCGTTGAAATTGACCTGATGCCTGAATTCTTTTAGGCTGGCCTTTGCTCCGTTCATGCTACCGCCAATGGAGGACCACCACTTATAACATGAATTTCTGAGATCCGCGATTGCACATTCTGGTTATTTGGCTTTATCACGCCTCCCTTCTTTGACTGAGCCTTGTAATGAGTGAAGTATCCCCGTCTTATCAGATCCTCCAAACTATCCTTCAAATGCCTACAGTTCTCAGTAGTGTGACCGTGATCCCCATGAAAGTCGCACCACTTGCTCTTATCACGGTTCTTGTGAAACATTTGTTTTGGACGCTGCCATTTATCATTATCCTTGTTCATCTGATATATTTGAGCTCTTGAGGTCGAGAGCTGCGTATATGCATCGAACTTATCTTTATACTCAAACCTTTCGCGGTCATTCTTCTCGCGGTCATTTCCTTTCTTGACCACATTTGATTCTTGTTTTCTTTCATCTCGGCCGCGATCACTTTTGCGACCCTTTTCTTTCTTCTGCTTATCATCCTTCTTCTTTTCAGGCTCGCGACTTTGGCTGCTCGCGGCCTTGTCAAACTCTTCTCCCCTGATAAAATCGTTTGCCTTCTTCAAGACTGGCTCTAAGGATGTGAAGGTTTTACGGCCCAGGTAGCTCCTGAACGCAGACCCCTCCCTCAGCCCAGTCATTAGAGCTAGGACGGCCACGTCTTGCTAAAGACGAGGAATAGTGACCGCCTCAGCATTAAAGCGGCCAACGAAATCTCGCAGGCTCTCATTCTCACGCTGCTTGATAGATAACAGCTCGCCAGTGGTGCGCTCACGGCGCCTATTACTCACGAAGTGAGTGCTGAACATAGACGAAAGCTGAGAAAAACTAGAAACGTTAACAGCCTGGAGACTCTTAAACCATGTCTGGGCAATTCCGGTCAGAGTAGACGGAAAAACCTTACACCAGATGGCGTCCACCTGCGTGTATAAATACATATGCCCTTCATAAGCTGCAACATGGTCATCTGGATCTGACGTGCCATCATACTTGCAGGACGACATCTTGATCCTGGGCATAGGGTGGTTCAAGATTTCTGGAATGAAGGGAGACAGTTTAGGTTTAATCAACAAGTGCCCGCCAGCAAAATAGTTGCTTACACCGTTGGTGCTATATTCTCGATGAGAACGGCTTTGATGCTCATCTTCAGAATTGTTTAGATTCTCAGTCTCTAATACAGCTTCTTCATATTCGGGATCATCGATTATTCTCTCTATCTGGCGTCCTTCTTGGGTGAAGATACGCAATCTCCTCACTGGCGGGCCATCAGCATTGCGACCAGTCAAGGGCACCACCTGCCTACGGACTTGACCGATTCTTGCATTAGGAGTATGGGTGTTGTTAGGTTGAGGAGTACCCGCTTGTAACATTTGGATGAAAGATGCTACAGTTTGTAGCTGCTCGGGAGAGAATTGATTGAATTGAGCCAAGTTAAATGATCCGCCACCAGTGTTTACCTGAGACACATTGTTCTCAGGAGTTTGTTGTTCATTGATGTTCTCGGCCATCCTGACATTCAACTGAGGTGCACCAAGCGGTCCGATAATGATGGGTGTAGATCCCTGTCCGGTTTCAAACTCCGATGGATCACGGCTGTCGTTGTTTGCTCGTTCCATGATAGCGTTCACAAAGATGGGAGGCCCCTCCTTCTAGCGCCAAGTTGTTTCGGTTGAGAAACGGTTGACGGTCCTAAAGAGAGTCCGTCAAGGATTGGAGTTGGCGTCCGCTGATGAATAACTGCACAGGAAGCAAACGTGAACTACCCTCGGGGGGGATGTGACGAAACCCCCTCCGACGCTCAAGTCAGCACGTGTCCAAATAGGATTTAGAGAGAGAAAGTAGAGAGAGAGAGATAAGAGTTCTGAGTGTGAGAGAATGTACCTGCAGAATAGTACTAATGGGGTATTTATAAAAGTACTATTCCTCTGACAGGGTGCGTAATTCTTTTACACGTGTACGGTTGTGGTGCGCCTGACAGAAGGGAAGATTCCTCTATTTTGTCTTGTTAGGCGACCGCCAACGATGTCGGACCACGTCGATGAACTGACTTGTTAGAGCTATAGGTGACGCTTACAATATTCGCGTCTGTCATTGTGTTCGCGGACTCCTCATGGTGGTCCGCTAACGTACTTGGGTTATACCCATACCGGAACTATACCCAACTTAATGAACACATCAGCTCGCTTAGTGAAATAATGTTCTACTTTTGATCAGATCATCAAAGCAATGCGGTATCTTGTAATTGATCGATTTTATTTCTCTATATTCTATTTAGGCTTCCTAATGAGAATACAACAATACTAGCCTTAATGGTATGTTTCAAGGTAATCTATGTACCTTTTGGATTTTAGAATGTCTTTAGAGAACTCTTACTAAAATTTCACCAGATTCTCGCCATCCTTAACCAAATACTCTAATGAGTTTCTACTGGAATGGTCTCCAATAAATCTATTTCCCATGTATCATTTATTTAATCTCATTGACATAGTGGTCGAGTTGTTTTAATGTATTGGTAGGGGAGGACTTAAATGTGTTTTTGTCTATTTGTTGGGCTGTTTGGGGCTTATGCTGTAGGATAGTCATGGAAAACGAATTACCAAATCCTGCTGAAACTTTGTCCAATACGCTGAAGGTCTGCAAGGAGGGTCGTGATGTTGCCCAGCTCTCACCAAGGTCTGCTCGTGCTATTGGAGTAACTAACTCTGGTTTTCAGGCCTCATGCTTGCCCCCAGATTCTGGCTAGATTAAGGTTAATATTGACAGTTTGACACAGGCAGGTTAGGTGCTCTAGGCTCAGGTATGGTCATAATCTGTCGTGATTCTGATGGGGAAATACTTCCTAGTGCTGCGGTCCAGTTTCAAGCTTCATGGGATCCTCAATGTCAAGTTTCATTTTTGTCTATGTCAAGTTTGTGATTACATTTTCTATTCTAGGATTCTGATGGTGCTAGTGGACTTTATTTCTGTAGCTAGAAATGCAAATCTGATATGCAACATATGTTATGACAGTAAGAAGAACAACTCTTTCCAAATCCCCAATTTATACGTCTTGCCACTACTTTGCTGCATAATTCCTTTAATCAACTATACCTAAATCAGGTCACTTAATATTCAAAATTCAACTATTCCAACGGCCTAAAGTACATCTCAAAAGTGTTACTTAAAGGTCCAAAAGTGTTGCTTTAGGCAATAGGTAACACTTTTGTAAGTGAAACATATGCCCGTACTACATATTCTCTAAGGTAACACTTTCTAATGCTAATGTTTTACTTTCTCAAGTGTTACTCAAAATTGTCAATGTAACACTTTTTTTAAACTAATGTAGCATTTTTATTGTGTACTCATATTTTTTATGTAACACTTTTTCATCGATAGTAGCATTTTCTATATCATCTCTTAACACTTGATTAGATATTATGTATCATTTTAAGTCAGCATATGTAACACTTTATTAGATATTGGACAACACTTTTTATTAGCTAGCTTCATAGTAATATTCTATTTCACGTGTCTTATATATAGTAACATTTTTTAGTTTGTCGGCACATATACAATTATAATAATACTAAAACTTACAAAAATGAAGAGGAAATAGAATAATATTATAGATATAAATGAGTACAAATACTCAACAGTCATTGTAAAGAATAAGCCAAAGAGTAGTATTCATCAATGGAAAACATACGATTGCGTTCAAAATATAAATAGTTGATGTAAAAATAATCCAGTCATAATATATATAACTCTCCTAAAATAAATCTAAATCAATCTTAAGGTCAATTTTTTATTTTCGTATTTAATTACATCACCTATCCATGCATGCGTGTTTCCCGAAGCATCATTCCTACTTGCTACTTTAATCCATTATCTCCCTCGTCCTGCAATAAGAACAAAAAAAATTAAGAATCTTCACAATCTTATATGATAACAGAACTAGTGATATACTTGGTAATATGGTAAAAACAAACTTGGTAATATGGTAAAAGATAGGTTTTTCTGGTTGGAAAAAAAAAATCAAGAATCGAGAGCACCAAATCACGGAATTGTAATAACTGAAGTGAGCAAGAGAACACTTAGCATTCAGGACTCAAGAGTCTATATCCAAGACTCCAACAATACATATGGAGATCAACCAATTCAACCACATCCCCGGCAACAAGGAGGATGCCTTCCTGGTGGCTTGTGGAAGATATGCACTTTACCCATGTCATGTTTCCTGTACAATATGTATGCAAGTCTGAGAGCCCAAAGACCCGCTTATTCTACATAGTCTTATGCACTCAAGCACATATCCTAGAACTTCTAGTGCCAACCCTTTTACTTATGTTTCTGGATATGCGCACAGGATGGTGGTTCCCTCAATAATATTTTGTTTGTAAAAGCATAATATAAAGTGTCTGCAAAGAAAATATTTAAGAAAGGTAGTTCTTTGCAGATATTACTGATATTAAGATAAAAAATGAAATTGGTATAAAAAATGATATGGACAATGAATAAGCATCAAAACTGCATCTGACTATCAACTATAAACAATGAATGAAATAATGTACTACAGCAGGTCGAAAATGCTCCCTAAAGCCATAATGTTTATATAGTGCTTTAGAGTGACGTAAGTGCCTAAATTCCAAGTGCTTGTTTAGAGTGATGCTTTTGTAATGCTTGTTAGGAGTCTAATTTTCCCTAGGATGATTAGTATAAAACAAGATTAAACTATTCTCATAATCCTTTCAGTAATGAATCAATTGCACATCCATGCCAAAGGTCAATAGATACTAAGCGAAGCCTTCGAAGGTTTCCCTAATGCGAAGACATAGAAAATGACCTGGTGATTTTAAATACGAGGGTAACTAGGTCAAGACCAAGTACTCTAATAATTATGTTTTTATCACACTAGTTTCATTTTTATAATCAGTACGAAGCCATAAATATTACATTTATCAAATGTCAAAAAAAGAAAAAAATTTACATTTATGTTAATGAATGAAATAACAATAACAATTGTTTAAGATCAAGGAAGAGATGTGGTTTGCGTTATAATCAAATCTTATAACGCTATGTTTGTGTTATCAAAGAATATATCAAAGTCAGTATATGAAAAATATCCCTCATACTCCTTTTTTGTGCCTGCAAAGATAATCTGAGGCATGATATGAGGCATGATTAATGTGATAGATTGGGCTAGCACACGCTATATACTAATCTGCAGAGTTAGATCAATGTGACAGATTGGGCTAGCACAGATTTTATCACAAGCGACGCTTAAATTCATTCAAGCAAGTCTGACTTATGATGTTAAATCCATAACTTGTATCTTTAATTTTTTAGCTAATATAGTAAACTAGATTACTTGAAGTAAAAACATATAGTAGTATAATGTTTGAAAAAACTAAAAGATTGTGTAAACGCTTGTAGGAACAAAGCCTAATCAATGCATAAACTCACAGATAAGAGTGTATTAGAGATATGTGAGCCGCAAAATGTATCATTGCTGAGTTATCTAACTCATAAGGAACCCGCTTGGCAAAGATATAGAGAAAAAGATCCAAACAACATTACAAAGTAGCTCAAAGAGAGCAACCAAATTATAAATGATTCAGAAAATAGAAATATAAACAAAAAGAAAACTTTTAACTCTTTAAACTACATATATCCCATGATTTAAAATCTCATTAACATTATGCAAGATATTCCTCTATGATGCTAATGTCAAATTGTATATGATAAAATGCAGCATATCCATCTCAAGAATTTGAAACACTATCCAAAAATGAGAAAGCAATTCAGCTAATAATGATGACACTAGTCCAACAGCTAAGACGTCGGCAATGTTGAACATTCAAATTCCATGATTAGCAGAAAAGGAGTAATAACAAAGTTGTAAATTGTCAGTTTGTCATACGAGATTTAGTAGCATACTACTTACGTTGCTAGCTATGTCTGTGGAGTATAGCTTGAAAAGTCTTGTATCGATGTTGTGTATATGGTACGTCACGTAAAACAGGAAATCAGTAAATAACCACCCGAATATCATATAACTAATTCACAACTTATAACGTCATTTGCTTCTAAACCCACTGTACTAATGAAACAAAAATCCCACAACCTGTTGATTGACTTTACCCTCAAAGTAAGAGTAGTAACATATAACATACCAATACATGAACTAACTTAGCTAACTTAATATTGTTCAACAAATATGAATCAGACTTATTATGCTCTCTAACAAATTTCACATCATAACTACTCTGAATAGATGAGTAAAATACACACTCACATACTAATTCATTCAAAACTAGCTAAGCAGTGTCAAATTTTCTCTAAACTTAAATTCCTTTCATTTAGAAAACCAAACTGCAACGTGGAACCAAAATTCAGATTATATGTTAAACTATAATCAACTCATAATGCAATCATTCGAGAACTAACTCTCACAAACTAATTCAATCAACTGAGATATGTATTAAGTAATGAGTTCTATATACTATCTAAAAGAAAAAATAAGGTTTCACATAACAAAGTCATAATTTCAATCACCAATCATAATTCTTTATGCAACTTACACCAAAATCAAGACTGAATTATCAGAAAATTACCAAACAATAATAACCACATAACACTGAATTTGAGTTCCTCAAATTAGCAGAAGAAGATGAAGAGGACTTGGGTTTTTACCTCATAGAACAAAGGGGAGAAGATGAAGCGGCGCCACAACCATCAGCACAACTGCAGGAAAATGGCTGTAGGGACGAGCACAACAACGACAACAACTAGCACCAACGGCGGTTGGGGGCGAAGTAGCGATCAAGGACATCAGTAAGAGAGGAGGAGAGAGAACAACTCGAGCATGGGGGGAAGGAACAACGAACGAAGAAAAAGGGAGAAGTAGAGCAATGACGAGCGGCCAAAGCAAAGGCTCTGAGCACCCTGGGGGAGGCAAAACTCAAGCGGAAGGAAAAGAGAGGGAGAGAGATGGAGCAAGGGGCAGGGGTTTTACGGGAGAAGAGGGAGATCGAGAAGAGTAGGGATGGCAATCTAGTCCGGATTCGACCCTACTCCGACTGTAGGAAAAATATCTTAGTCGACTCCGACAAAAAAATAATCTGAATCTAACTGCGTTTAAAAAGTTCGACTCCGATTCGGAGGAGGGTCGGAGTCGGATCCCATAAAAAAATCCGACATCTGAACCTGACTCCGACTTTAAGGCAATTAATCCTTTTTTATTTATATTAATGTATTACGTATGTATAATCTGACTCTAACTTTAAGGCAATTGAATTATTTAAAAAATTTCCATTGGAGAAATGATTGTTAAAATAATAGTAATGTTTAGATTATTTGTACTATATATGATTTCCATATGATTATTAAAAAAAATAGTAATAATTAGATTATTTGTATTAAAGAAGATTTTTCTATTAAAAAAATAGGGCGAACAAAAAGTTGGATTGTATCGGAGTCGGAGTCGAATGTTATGATTTTAAGTCGGATCGGAGTCGGAGTCGAATGTTAAGATTTTAAGTCGGATCAGACGCGGATTTTCTGAGTCGGATGTCGGAGTCCAAGCCAGACTCAGATTTAAAATCCGACTTCTTGTAGGGTCGGAGTCGGATTATGCATAATCCGGTCCAACTCCGACCCGTTGCCATTCTTAGAGGAGAGAGATGGACAGGGTTGGGGAGGGTTTTGGGTTTTGGGTTTTGGCTGACCGACAATAAGGACAAAGGAGGGGTTTGGCATTTGGGTTTTTCTTTTTTGGCCAAATACTATTCAATATATTTTAATAACTAAAATCCCAAAATATATTTAAAAATAAATGCAAAAAATTAAATATATAAATATACTACAAACACGACAAATAAAATTCATACTCCAACCCAAATAAAGTAAGAAAATCCGACACTTAACTTACCTATTAAAATAATTAACATTTAATAAACACATTTAAAAATAGTGTTACCTGTCTGAAAGTGTTACATCAAAATGTTACTCAATTGAAAAAGTGCTACTTCAAAATGTTACTTATAAAAATGTGTTACAATAAGTGTTACATACTACCTCTGTTTTTTTTTAGTTGCAACATTTGCTTTTTGGCACTAATCATCAACCAACTTTGTTAAGTAATCTCGCACCATTATATAAGAGAAAACATAGTCAAGTGGGGTCTTGTTAGATTCGTCTCAATGCGATGATTCCAAATATCAAATTTTTATAATTTCTACTTACACCCAATATGAGATATTAACGTTCAAATAAGTGTCTCGGTAAATGTGAAAAGGAAAATGTTGCAACTAAAAAACAGAGGAAGTATTGATTAAGTGTTACCAAGGTGTTACATATATATTCGACAAACTTGAATTTTGAAAAGTGTTACCTCATACATGTTACCTTAGACCAACTTTGTACTAGATCAAAATCAGAAACCTTAATGCAATTCTAAAAGCTAAACTAAATTAAACACTAGCCATTTTCTAAAGCCCATAAAATAAGCACATAGTTAATAATCAAAATCAAGTAAATGATACAATTCACTTACATATATACGTAGAAGCTCTGCTGAACCTTAGATCAATCTACCAAGGTCATACAATCAACAAGGAGCTCGATTTATGGATTCGAACGTTAAATCCTATATGAATGCATCACAATAGGTGTATTATTATATAGCACATAGATACTAGTATACCGCAAGTCTACAACTGATAACTCTTTCTCGATCTGTATCACTAAAATTCTAGATAGAATTTACACCCAAATTTTTAGCAGATTCAATTTCATTACTAATTAAAGATAAGGTGAAAAACCTAATTTTCAGTCAATCTGTATAAACGAAACAAATTATAATGATTTACTTAAAGTTTAGGAATTTACACAACAAATTGCAGACTTACCAGTGAATTAGGTGCAAGATACCAGAAGAGGTTCTAATATAATCTGATAAAAAAATCAAGAGCAAAAATTGGTCATTATCGAATTTCCCTTATAAGCCTGATGAACCACTACAACATATTCTTAAGCAAAAATTGGATCCTTGACAAATAATTTTCGGCGACTGAACAAATTAAGCAGCAAATTCAAGTAGCAAATACAAGCAACGAATTTTCACACGACGCGAATATAAACAGAAAAAATAAATACCTGGAAAAGTAGTCGAATGGGGAGTAGATTGTAGGCAAGAAGATTTTTCGATCAATTTGAGGGATTAAAAAGATTGCAGGCAAGAAGATTTTTAACGAGAATGGGGAGTGCCAACTTATGAAAATTCCACCAAAAAGAGAGCGTGTATGTTGAGGTCTTTTACAAGGTTTTTGTACCAATTTTTTGGGGGTAAATATGGCGATTGTAAAATGATACTGTATATTATCTAATATTTATATTAATTCTTGGTTAAGTAAATGATGAATGTCTCTTACTAGGCTTTTTGTATTGATTTTTATAGAGTCTAACATGGCGATTGTAAAGTGCTACATTTTCCTATACTATTTCATAGACATTAGTTGTTTATTGAAGCGAATCTACAATCGCTGTAAAATAATCGCTACGAAAAAGTAATTTTCTTGTGGTGAATATGTTAAGTATGTGTTAGATATTATTATGCCCAAGCTTAATCATCATTAAGGGGTCTAAAAACGAGAAATTCTATGATAAATGAAAAAAATCAGGTCATGCCAAAGTAGTGATGAGAATAATTATCTTCCCTGTGGTTGCCAAACTTGTATAAATTAGATTTTGTTGATCAACTTTTTTCCTTATGCCCTGTACAAATCACCAATCACTTTCCTTTTATCCAAAAACAAGAGAATAAGAATATGATAAAGAATAAGAATAAGAATAAGATAAAGAATAAGAATAAAAATAAGAATAAGAATCAAAGAAAATTTTGTAAGAGAAATTATGTGTGATAAGACAAGCTTAAAACTTCGGATGAGTGGCCATGGCGCGCACTGCGCAACCCTGGTGCGTCCAGCGCATATGTGATGCGTGCGGCGCAGCCGCATTGCATCTAGCGCATCTGTGATGCGTGTCGCGCATCACGTTGTGCGCCGCGTAATGTTGTCCAGTCAGCAGCTAAGCAGATTTACGAATAATTCTCTAAAACGGGAATAATTAGAAGTGACAATGTAGGAGGAATCAAATATTAAAAAGCAGCTTTTTTGATGATAAAGTAAGAGAATGAAAGGGGGAAGAGAATATTTTATTTTCTCATAAGAATAATTGTATTCCCCATGGAATAATTACCAAAAATAAGCATAAATTAGGTGATCATCTAGATTATATTATTTTGTTCATTGAAATTATGCTTAAACCTCCTTGTTATCTAAGGGTTAGGGAATAAAATAATCTTGGTGATTTGGGTGGCTAAAAATTAGATTTTTGTAAAAGAATAATTAAACCATGTATAATGAGATCAAGGACTATCATGGTGAAGATCAAGATTGAAGATTAGTATAGATCATATATTTTGTGAATGTTGTAATAGATTTTTGTAATAACAAGTATTGTATATAGTTAATACACCACTCATTTAATGGAAAAATATGGAGATATTTGTGCATGATTTTCATAAATAAATTCACAAGTCATTGCTTTTACATAAAATGAGCAACCAATGCTAAAAATATTGCATGTTGGGTATACATACATACATACATGCATACATACATATATATATATATATATATATATATATATATATATATATATATATATATATATATATATATATATATATATATATATATATATATATATATATATATATATATATATATATATATAGTACTTGTCCTTTTTTGTCCTTTTCAAAGTGCGAATTGCACCAAGTATATGTTTTTTTGGTAGTGATGGGGCAGGGATACATTAAATAAAAGCCAGTTACAACCTTAATGAACCAAACATGAAGGAACCAAGTATATTAAAGGGGTTTCACATACTAGTGTACTAAGTAACCATGCATCACTTAATCATATTATTCAGTTTATACTTGTGGTTCATGATGTGAAGTGACTTGTAATAAGTTCACTGCTGATTTGAGTTTATAAGTTTCCCATACATTTGAACTATATGGTGCTGCTTGTTGACAAATTTGCTTGATTGTGTATCTACTTCTAGTCTTGAATGTGCTGCTCCATATACTATCCGAGCATTTAAGGTCATTGCTCACAGATTTTGTCTCTCCTCATCATACATGCTTGTGATTCCCAAATAACAGTCTCCATTGGTTACTGAAGTAAACAATAGTCCAAGTTTGATCTCTGTGAGCTTATTAGTAGACCTTTAAGAATAAATGAAGGTGTTTGTTGGAAATTGGGTTGCATTTGAATTCTGTGGGTATAGGTATACCTATTTAAATGGTAGGTGCATCTTTTTGTGCAAAGATACTTTTACTCTTTTACCGTGATATATGATATATTTTGTGGGATATCGTTATAGTAGGAATGTGTTATTAACCATTTGGTGCTTCGATATGGTTTTGTTTTTATTTTTATTTTTTCTTTTTTCTTTTTCTTTTTTGCTTTTAGAGTGGGATTCAAAATGAGTCTGATAAAGATTCCTTGTGTTTACAGTGATCAAGCTCAAACACACTGATAAGTCACCTGTTTACAATGATACGCTTGCCAAAATTTTGGTCGAGAACAATGTTGCTTGTTAATATAAAAGTTTCCCATTTCCTCAAAGCTGACAGTCATAAACTAGGATGGGATTGCAAAAGGGCAACAAACCGTAATAGTAATATATACTTCATCTAATTTTCTCTTCTTACTTGACAGTGATACCCGAGCTAATAACTGACAGAAATTAGGCACGTGATAGAGGAGCTGGTCTATGATCACTTGATTACACAGGAATTTAACAGTTAACAGACTCACTGTAAGGTTTTTTCCTACTCATCTTATTCAGTTTGTTACTTTGTTTTCATTATGTTGAGAGATTTCTTATTTATTCTCGTCATGATATATATTATGCACACAAATACTGAGAGCATTCTCATGTGATCCTATGCTAATAACTTATGTCATTGGTAATCTATGGGAGTACATGACATCAATGAAGTAAGTGTTGAATGTGGTAATTGTTGATTGTACTTTTCAAAGTTCTAATGAATATATTAAGTGCATAATTTCCTCCCTCCTTGACGAAAATCTGATAGCTGAGCTAGCTAAATATAATTGATGCAACTAATTTGGTTTGGCTCCTTTGTGCATCTGTCAAGAAGGTTGTTGGGGAGTGGATAGAACCTGCTATCGATGATCGGAAACAATACTACCAAAGCTTAAAAGGTTAACCATTTTTAGTGAACTTTCCTTCATCATCTTATCTTTGTGGGTGAGAGAGGAGAGTAGGCTTACAGGATCAATTCTCTCTGTATATATTCTTTCTTCACTAGTTTATTTTTATGTATGTATTAGGGAGATTTTGAAACCACCAAGTGTGAATTAAGTAATTGTGGTGATGAAGAAAAATTTCTTGCGTCTTCTGCGTAAATACGTGGTGGACAAGGCAAAAGCTCCATCATTAGTTCAAAATGTCATGTATATATCTTGAGCTTTATTCTCTCAAGAGATAGGAACAAGTTAGTGAAAATGCTCTCTTTTTTCTAGACATGCTACATGAAGGAAATTTTGTTCGGAGGAGACTAAGGGAGAGCACATTAACACTAGGTATGAATAGTCCTGGTGTGTTCATATTATGTTATATCATAACTCATAAGTCTTGGTTAGTACATATTTTGTTATCATGAGTTGAACAAATTGAGATGCAAAGTGTTATAATTATTAGAAAAGGGACAAAAGCTCACTTTAACACTAGGTATTAATAATTTTTGGTGTTTTTGTTACTAATTTAATTAGTAATCTCCCATTATAATTATTTGTAATATTTCTATATCAACTTGTTCCTTATTTATGCATAGAAAGCTTATAAAATTATATTTATCTAGTTCTAATTATAATTATCTAATAATATCTTGTAGTGCTTTCTTGGAATTCCTAACACTTATTCGTAAGAGATGATTGACGAGCTAAGAGATATGTGGGTGACATATATAAACAACCAAGTATAAGACGATGGAGATTGAAGACAACGACAATATGTATGTGGTCAAGTTTGAATTGTACATATTATTAGATTTTTTAAAATCTTAATTTTAGTAGATATTATTATATTATAGAAACTTTACTTGTAAGACATTGGATATATATCAAATGCAATAATTTTTTTACATGATGAATAGAGCAAGCAGGAACTTATGTTTAATAATATTATTGCAGCTATTTATAATTTATATAGAAAAAAACAATGTATATACAACGTATATATAATGTATGTATACAATAATTTTTTTAATTATAAAAAAAAGTGTAATGAACCTAAGAAACCGTTTCGATCAATAACTGGTTTCAAAGGGTGAACTAAGGAGACTGGTTTTAGTTGTCAACTGGTCTCCTATCCTCTTTGTATATTACATATACACCTTGCCTAAGAAACTAGTTTTAGCTGTCAACTGGTCTCTCAAACAAAGAAAAGAAACTGGGCATCACACCAGTCTCTTAACCTAGGACACCTGTGAGATGGAGGCTGATTGTAATCCGGTTTCCCAAGCCATTTTAACCTGTCTCCTAAGCCTTTTTTGTAGTAGTGAGAATCAGGCTCATGGCCATGACATCATTGATCCTAAATTGAGGGAAAAGCTTCTTATAGTATCCGATGTGGAGCTGAAGAAAATGCGACTCATGTGCTACGAGATTCTAAGTGGGCTCGCCAATTCTAAAGCATAGATGGGGTGGTGTGGAGAAGCGAGGCTGCAACAAATTTTAAAGAATGGCTGGCCTGGAATTTTGAAACGTATGCGAAAGATAAGCAGGAGGAGTTCGCGCTATGGGTGTGGCAATTGTGGTGGTGCAGGAATGATCTTATATTCCAGCAGAAAGATTGTTCTCCGAAGCTAGCTTTGGCGAGGGCCCGTGATTATTTGAGCAGCTATAAGAAGTACAATGTCAAGAAAGGGAATGTAAGTGCTAGGACTATGGCGCACTGGTGTCCTCCCCCGTCTAATGAAGTCAAGATTAATGTTGATGCAGCGTTTTTGATAAACTCCAATAGAATTGGTTTGGTGCTTGTGGTATGAGATGATAGAGGGGAAGTAAAGCTAGCCATGGCTTGCACGTTACTGTTGGACTGGTCTGCGGAGCACGTGGAGGCAGCAGCTATATTGTGGGTTGTCAAGGTGGCGCAAGAGCAGGAGTGGAGAAGGGTGATTGTGGAGAGCGATGCTCAGACCATCATTCGTGCCATTAACAATTTATGCCAGAGAAGAGGCGATATTCAAACGGTTGTTAAAGATGTTAGGCACTTAAGTTCAGAAATTGATAGTATTAATTTTTCTTTTTGCTTTCATCAATGTAACGAGATAGCTCATAGACTTGTTAAGTGGGCTACCTCTAGCTTTTGTGAGGAGGTTTGGCTAGATGGAGGTCCTTCTTGGATTTCCAATTTGATTGTTTCGGATTCTCCGAATATTTCTTCTTAATAATATGTGGCCTACCTTTCACTTCATGAAAATAAATAAATAATAAAGGTAGCATTGGGTGACCTTCCAAAATTCAAGGGGGTCGAAGATCCAGATGATCATTTGAGAACTATCTTCATTTCTATGGCTCTCAAAGGCATGAGCCTGGACTTGTTTGTCTTTCCCTTGTGGTTCAGATCACTGAATAAAAATAAGCTGAATGACTGCACTAGTAGAATAATTGCTTATTGATGCGGTGGAATTGCTGCGGTTTTACCTGTACGCAGCAATAAACCACAAAAAAAGGAAAAATCGAAATTACACCTATTGATGCGGTTGTGGCTGGAAACCGCAGCAATAGGTGTCAACGGAAACTTTTTTCAAATTTCGTTGACTATTTGACCAGATCTATTGCTGCGGTTCCCAGGCACAACCGCAGCAATAGATTAAAATATTATTTTCTTAATATTATTTAAACCTATTGTTGTGGTTCCTACAAAAAACCGCAGCAATAGACTTAGTAAAAAAAGCTCCAAGCTAGGGTTTCTTTGTTAAGTTGGTGGGTGCGCCGTTCTCTTCACTCCGTTCTCTCTCCTCACTCCTTCATTCCTTCGTTTATCAGCTTGTGGGTCTCCTCAGTCCTCTCTCACTCGTTCTCTCCCCCTCCTTCTCTCTCCTCCCTTATCCTTTCTCTCACTCTTTGCTTGCAAACACAAGGTTTATCGTTGCTTAAACCTCAATCTCAATCTCACCTTCAATTCCTCTTCTTAAACCTCGCAAAAACCCTAGATTTCAACATCATCGTCTTCTTTCCTTCAATTCACTTCCAATTCGTCCTTCTCTCTCCTCCAATTTCAAAAGTTTTTCTGTTGTTATTAGTTTGAGTGAGGATTCTAGGATCAATTTGAGCCGTCGATCGTCGCGATTTGATGGATTGGTTTCATTGTCGTCGTTGAAGAAATCGTTGGAGGATGATTTTGTTGTTAAATCGACGTCGTTGCCGGAAAGTGCGGATTCCGATGAAGCACTAAAAGCTGCTATGTCGCGGTCGTTGGAACTCGGGATTTTGTTAGGGCTTTGGTATATTTTTAACATCTACTTCAACATTTACAACAAGTAGGTTATATTTTGTTTTGTTTGTTTTTTTCGCATTTTTTTGGTTTTATTTTGTTTATATTTTGGAGGATGTATGTTTTTTTGGTTAAATTTACGTGATACTTGTATGTTTTTTATATGAACAAACGAAGAAATGAATTGATTTGGATTTGGAATCATAAAAAAAACAGGCCAAAATCGAGGCAAGGATGGCAAAGAAGCAAACTCAAGTTGGTTCGACACAAGGTTTATCATTGAATCTGATGTAAAAGTTCAAGGATTCATGAATTTTTTTTTTGTTTTTTTTTGGTGGAAGTGATGTCAGTAATACTGTCTAGGCCATCCTCTTCAATAGTTCGTCGAACTCGCCGTTCAATTCTTCTTTGTTTTTTTATTTTGTAGTTTACTTTTTTTATTTATTTATCCAGATCTAGTGATGTTTTATTTTTATTGGATTTTTTTATTTTGTAGAATTAATATAATGTTAGGTTTTTTATTTTTGGTCTTTTTTTTGTATATTTTTCATTTATATCTCTTTCTTTTGTATGAGCTGAATATTTTTTGTAAGAGCACATCTAAAAGTTCTTTATCATTACTTTGAATTTGTTGTGTTTTATTTTCTTTCAACATTTTTATCTTTCAAATTTGATGGCAAAATGTATAAAAAAAAATTTACTTGTACCAGTACCTATTGCTGCGGTTTTGACTAGGAACCGCAGCAATAGGTGTAACATATTGTTGCGGTTTTGGCCAGGAACCGCAGCAATAACTTGGCCTATTGTTGCGGTCAAAAACTACAGCAATAGGTTAATTACCTATTGTTGCGCCCTTAATTGATGCGCGGCCAAAACCGCCGCAATAGGCCACTTAATGACCGCAGCAATAAGCAATTATTCTACTAGTGTTGGGAACTACATCAAAGAAGAGTTCAGCAAGCAGTACATATATAACACTCAGCTTCCTTGGTCTTTGTGAGCTGGGGTTAACTAAACAAAACCCAATGAAGACTTCGTCACCTTCCTTAATTGATAGAGGGAAAAGGCTGCACAAATGACTAACAGGCCATCTGAAGAGGACCAAGTCCGACTAGTTATCCGTACGGAGATGACATCCAATTCCAACCTATAGAGTCTTTCACTAAGCTCTACAAGATGGGCCTACTGATTGAAGAAGAGGTACAAGCCTCTTAAAATAAGGGCCTAAGCCAACCATAACGTAATCTTTCAACACTTAGCGCTATAACCGCGCCTCACCCTTTGAGAGTTCCTTTCTTTGGCCTTAGCCTCTTCTCCTTTTCCATGTAGGAACCCTATATGAAATCATTGGTCGACATTCTCACTTAGCGTGATAAGATATCTTCGAAATCAAGCAATCAAGTCAAATACTTCATCAACTCTATCTTTAGCTGGGGGCTTCATCACAAGTCCAACAGAGAATCATAACTCCAAGCCTACCTTGTTGAGGACTTCATCTTAGGCTCTAGGCCCATACGAATACAAGATCACAGCTATTTATGGGCTCACTTAGGCCCTTAGCATATAAAATTCGAAGCATATACTGTTTTCTATTTCTTCCATTAGGGCTTTCCATTTCTTCTCTTTCGCAATATTATTTTCTAGTAAAAAAAAACTTCAGCCTCTAGAAGAATAAAGATTATTAGTGCCTCTAGCTTGCTTATATACATATCATCTCATAGGCTCCATGCACCAGTCATCGAGTCAAATCTCGTATACACACACACCCACACACAGATTTTTTAAGTCTGGTGTCACACTTGCACATATTAGGTCTCATAGTATTAGGTCATCAGTATGCCCTAATTCTTCTCGCTTTCACTTTTCATAAGTCAGTCTTTCTCGCTTTTTAGCGAATAAGCTTTTCGTAAGTTATTCCTTCTCGATTTCGAGCGAATGAGCTTTTCCTAAGTTATTCATTTCTCGCTTTTTAGCGAATGAGCTTTTCGTAGGTTATTCTCCTTCTTGCTTTTGAGCGAATGAACTTTTTGTAAGTTATTCCCTCTCTCGCTTTCGAGTGAGCAAACTATCCGTAAGTTATTTCCTTCTCGCTTTCGAGCGAATGAACTTTTCATAAGTAATTCCTTTCCCTCTCGCTTTGAGCAACTGAACTTTTCGCATGTTATTCTTATTCCAATCACTTTTAACAAAATCAATCTACCTTGAATTATCCCTTTAAAGCGAACAAACTTTTCGTAAGATGTTCTTTTCTTTGCTTTTAAGCGAATGAACTTTTCTTAAGTTATTCCTTTCACACAAATCGTTTTTACCTACCCTTCTTGTGAATAAACTTTTAATAAGTTATTCCTTCCTTTCTCACTGTTGAGTGAATGAACTTTTCGGAAGTTACTCCTTTTAAAAGCACTCACCTCACAGGGCATATGCTTGTCCCAGTAATCTTTTTATCTGCATATTTGTATTAGTTGCATTCTACAGGTATGAAGACAATGACAACTTTAAATCCAGCGTTATTATGAGGAAACCGTCAGAGGGATCATTTGCGCATTCCGAAGACAACAACAGCGTCAAATCCAACGTTAAACAACTCTATATGGGTTATACTTTGTCAGTCGTGCGTCCTAATGACATTGACCTTGGAGCCTTGAGCCGGTCAACGTTCGATATATCCTTTCAATTACCATTCATCACATAATTGTTTTTGCAAACTTATGCTTGTTTTGCAGGTACCGATGTCACAAAGAGTGATCCTAGCTTGCAGAACATCTAGAATCATTGTCCGTCCAAGTGAGGGCTTCTGTAGACACATAATCATGTCTCTCCATTTGGATACCCAATGATGATACATACCATCGTCCTAATCGATCCAACCCGAAGGGAGAAATCGAAAGAGCTAAAGTCCAAAACTGTATTTAAACCCAAAGTCTATTCATTCTAACCCAGTTTTAAAAGCTTAATTAATTATTCATGATAATTAATTGCATTTTTTAAAGCTAAATTTAGGAAACCCAATTGATTATTCCTGATAATTAATTGTATTCTCAATAAATATTAATTATTCATGATAATTAATTATATTTAATAAATATTTTTTAACTCCAAAGATATTATGAAAATCAGATTTTTATTCCTTTAGATAACTGATTTTCGAATCCCAAAGATAATATGTAATGAGGATAAAAAGAATCTTTGAAAGATTAGACTAATAACAAAATCAGGTCAGATTTGCAGATGCGTTTTGCGCTCCTGGATGCATCTGGAGCACCGACGACGTTGCACATGTGCATCGAGAAAGCTAACAAAACTCATAAGCGCAAAAGCTAGATTCGCGCCGCGTGTCGTGATGCGTCCGCAGAACAAAGATGTGTGTCGTGCGTCGAGGATGCGCCGAGCACAACAGGCCTACGCGCCGCGCATCCTAAAATATTATTTGGTTTCTTCCTTTTTGCCTATAAATAGACCCGATTTTTGACAAATTTTCCGGCGAACTTTTCCTACGACTTTGAACTACGAAAACACTCAAACACTTTTAAACACTTCATAACTCAAACTTCCGTTGATTTCATATTTCAAACTTTGAGGATTGTTCTTTTGAAGGTTGTTCGTAAGACCAAGGCGATTTATGTATATTCTTGAGAATCCTTTAATTTATTCAGTTCCAGTTTATTTGCTTGAAGTCACTAACGTACTTTTCATGATGTAGATCTTTAAACAATTTTGTGCCTTTTGTATATTCTTAATCTCTACTCCCTTCCTTACATTATTACACATATTTCTTTGCTTTCATGATTTATTGCTTTCATCACCTCACATGTTATTATTGCTAATTACAAGACCTAAATAAATGTTCTAACGCCTAATAAGATAATTGGACAATTGATTTAGGATCCCAGTAATATCATTGCATGATAACATGTCACTGAAAAGTATTATTTGATTTGTTTAATGAACCAACTTAGACTAATTTCTCTTAGGGTCTTTGAAAAATATTGCTTGGTTGTTTAATTGCACAAACTTGCTATGAATCGTATTAAGTAAAAGTAAGCCGGCAATGGGCGATCGTGATTCCTAATCATGTTCGTACGTTCACCCCCAAACTCAATTTTTCGTTCATGACCAATTATGAAGTTATGACACGGAAATCTACATTGGATAAGTCCCTAAGTTGTCCCTAAGATTCCCTAATATCCAATTAGGTGTATGAGTCTACCTTTAAAGACTTGTTGGCAACTTCAAAATGTTTTTCAATTAAAACCGTTCAATGAGGTAGTCAAATATGCACTCATACCGCGTAGGCAATGAAAAACACGCCTACACACGATCACTCCAACTTTTTGAATAAGTCATTGACGTATACTTACATAATGTCCCCCATTTGGTGTTTGAACACTTTTATGGGAATTTTCATGGGTTGTGTTGGACCTATTTGCTCAAGTCAAAGAAACGTTAGCTTACAATAATATACACATACCTCAATTCGTCGTGATGACTTTCCTCCTGGTCGTCAAAGGTATGTTAGGTAGTTGTCTTTGAAGTAAACTTGTGCGAGAGTCGATGCCTTACTATTGTAGGGGGCTAGGGGTGTAACACCCCAGAAATTTAAACCGGAAAAGAAAGAAATAATAATACACTAGTAGAAATAAAAAAGTGCTCCGGTTAAAAAGCCCATAAATGCTCCGTATTTGACCCGTAGCAGACGCCATACGAGCATTTGAGCATTTGGTATCTCAAATGCTCCGTTTGTTTAGAAAAACGAAGCATTTAATAGTCAAATGCTCCGGTAGTTAAGAAAAAACCGAAGCATTTGTGCTACAAATGCTCCGGTTTTCTCTTAACAACCGGAGCATTTGCTAGTTTTTTTATCTAAAAAAAAAAATTCTTCAGCTTGCTGAAGTTGTACTCCAACAGCAGTACACCCAACAAGGAGTAAAAAGTTCTATATACAGATCACATACTCAAGTACCAGTAGCTTTTAGTGGCAGCCCCTATCATGCCAGCATACATACAACTCATACCCCACAGAAGTTAAAGACTACTTATACTCTTATAAGAATCGAAAGAACATATATAAGAAGGATATAAACTTAAATTTTATTGATCAAACAAAAAATTAATATGCCATGACACAAGTATAAAGAACTAGCTAATAATTGCAAAAAAAACTCATTTATGCCTCTAGGACACCATAATTATAAATCTAAACCATGGAAATTTGTCACCCTTTTGCGTGATGGTGATTCCTCAATCATTGCAACAGCTTTTTCATCATCATTCTCACACGCTAAAACATCATCACCATCACCACAACCACCTCTGCACCTAATGAGACAAACTAAATAATATAACAATGATCATTATATACCCTTCATTACTTACAAGAAGAAAACCTTAAATTTCAAAAACTAATAAGTAATCATGAATCGATCTCGTATAGATTGCCAAACATCCATCCAAATAAAAGGAGAAGGTAGTACTACTACAAAATTCATTATCAAAGTACACTGAACAATTAATTTAAAAGGAGAACCTCGATTGACTGAACTAGCAGAGCAATCTACAACAACTAATCTTGTCATGCAAAGTCTCAAAGTCTCATATAAGATAGAAAATTCCATGATTCACGGCATATTATAAAAGAACTACCAGCACAGAACAATTAATTTAAGTAGAAAATTGCCATGGGTTTACATATCCAACAAATTATCTAACCATCAGAGAAACAAAAGACTAATTAATGATTAAAAACTCGAAAACAAAATCAGAAGATAATGATTAAAAGAAGGTAAACCACACACACACACATCTGATAGAATCGTGATGGACTTCGGATTTATAGGCCTTATGTCAGTAATATACAATATAGATTAACAATGCAATCTCTTGGAATGAAAGACATACCAACGTAAGATGAGTTTAGAAGTAGATCTCACATAGTGCACCAACGGTAGGACAATCAGATCTTCAAGATATCAAAGTTAAAGCTTGAAACCCACAACAAGAAAATAATCTAGATCAGTTCTGAGAAGAAAAAAAAAATTAAACATAATGAATCTCTTTATCATGGGTGACATTATATGCAACACATATCTTCAATATAATAGCACAACAACATAACCTACCTTTTAGTTCACATTGTGCTTATACAGAATATCTAGCAGGAACATTAAGTATCAGGTACACAAAAAAAATATCACAAATAGGGATATGTTTGTTTCTGAAAAAGAAATAAATCGAATTTTATTGAAATTATTAAAAGCTATACAATCGTATAAAGCCAATCCAACACACTCTGGATTAAATACTCAAACATCTATAACTCAATAACTTCAAGAGGCATTCAAATGAACTCTCAAAGTATACACAGAATCATTGCAATCATCTTTCTGATTAGATGAACTGTGATGTCAAGAACAAGATCAAGGAGTGGACTCTATTTTCTAAAGGGTCCTAGTTGTAAACATAACAACCTTATAACAAAAATAGTGTGCCAAGCATCATATAAGCTTCTAAAGAAAATCCCCATCTATAGACCACTAAAGTCGAACCTATTGAAGCAGAAATTGTATCCGAAATAAATCACCTAAGTCAATTGTATCAACAATTTTTAGTTTCTTACTAAATTAATTGCGGATGATAAATCACCTAAGACCTAAACTAGTTAAGAGTTCTCCTACCAACGAAAACAACAAAACTTTAAAAAAATTGATAAAAAGTAACATGGTTTTGTCCTTGATCAGTACTTTCTGTTATCAAAATGTACATAGGCCAGACAGAAAGCCTTGCAACAGAAAGTACTTTTGTAGAAACTTTAAAAAATTTGTTAAAAAAAATTGATAAATCAAGATGCACATAGGTAAAAGCATCAGTATAGCATAACAAAATGTAACTTAAGACTCTTGATTCAGAGCAGGAATCACATGTACTGACATGTAGTTTAGGATTAACCATTATATGCTACTGATAGCTCTAAGGTCCAAAAGTCCAAATTGGCAGATTCACAGGTAAAAATATGAGAATATAACAAGTTCAGGAAAAGTTAATGATGAAGAGATAAAGAAATGTCACCTCAAGCATATGTAGCCATGAAGTATGTGGCAACTCTGCATTCAAAATAGCTAATTTGATCTGCTATAGATAAACAAAAAAGAGATATTTACATAAGTTCCAAACAATACTCCCTGAGCACAGTAGGAAATCCTCACTACCATCAATAATCAAAGTTTGACAAGCTTCATGGACATATCAGCTAAATCTATCCTAGTATTTTTCTTCATACATACAAGAATTACAAATAAAAATTATGATTATATTACAACTTTACAGATAAAAAATACATGAAGTAGAGATAGAGCTAAGAAAATTAATTTAACCTGCCAATTAATATAATTCTGTTGAACTCACCACTCAAAGCTAAGTGTTAGTTGGTCAATATAGCAGTAACCTTCATAGTATGGATATGTAAGTTTGAAGACAATTACCATACTCTACAACACAAAAGTAAATAAAGAATATTAATAAATCCCCACCTGTGCTTTAATCCCATCTCTGCTAATAAAATATGTCATTTAAAACCTTTTCCAATAAAGGTTTTGTGCTATAACTCGCATGAGTTAATCCTTTGACCTCTAGAACAACATGCAGCTTGAACTAAAATAAAAAGTACAACCAAGGAACAACATAAAAAATAAAAGTGAAGGAATCTTACGTCAGGATCGCAAGAACTTTCTGCATTCTTGAAATGGCATCATATAAACACTTAGTGATATAATATCCAACAAAGCAATCACTTCACCATTTTCTACAACAGGAAGATGGCAGAATTCTCCGGTAAAACATGGCAGATCCATATCAATATGACAAGAAAGAAAACATCCCCACTAACTCTCATTGATCTTGCACACACCAGGCACGTAACATAGTGAATGATTTGACAAACCAGATAACTAATCTGATCAGTTGCATCCATATTGTATTTTCTATCTACATGTATAAAATACTTTCAGTTAGAAAAGGAAATACAGAACCACCATCATTCTTGCTCACTATATTAAAAGCCTCGGTAACTAAAATTGATATGAGGAACAGAAACTTGTAGATAACTATGCAGACTTTGTTTCCCTTGCTTTGTGCAGAAATATACTCGACTGCTGATAATAGCTAACTGAACATAGACCTGTAGAATTTGATGAGTTAGAGCCACGACTAAATATAGAAGCATAATCTTTCCATATGTGTAACGTATCATCCCATGAGCATAGAGAAGAAGAATCACATACATAGCAAAAAAGAAATACACAAATTCAAAAACCAACTCTTCCTCGTGCCATCCACCCCCCTCCCCCCCTTCTTTTCACTCAGTCTGGCAAGGAAGTGATAAGAACATTAATTCACATATTTGAAGGTAAGGGGTGCATATGAAGACGAGCAGAAAAAACACTAAGTCCATCACTTAATGGTGAACAGCATATGAGAAATTAGCAATGAAAAAACCAAAAATATATTGTATTGATGCATCTTGGATACGAGAATTGAACTACATAATGAGACAAATCAGATTCATATATATCAAATAAATATCAACCATAGCAGCAATAACATTAGCTAACACAAAACATCACCTGAAAATTCTTCTAAATATTACACCCTGACTCCCGTAGTTAACTCCACACTTTCGATTTTGGAGTGTGCCTAAAAGAATTTCACATTTCCTTTTCATACTTACTCTATCCTTGTCTATTATTCCACCTCCAAAACACATTTCCAAGTTCCAAGTCTTCCAACCAAAACCAAATCACAATTGAAGTATAGGAGCATCTTAATATTCAATTATGCAGCTTAAGTAAATCTTGGAAAACATAACTTACTAGTTCAATTGGAAAATACCCGATGTGACTATTTCACATCAAAAGAAGAGATATAGAAAGGTTAAGGTACATAGAAAAGAAAGAAGACTAAAGAAAACCTCATATGCAAGAATGCACAAACTCAAACAACTCGACATGGCTATGGTGAATTATAACACAAATAATATCATTAATTAGCTATTAGGAAAATCAAACAATAATGATTTATCCTTTCGTTTGCATCCTCATTTGTCAATTCAACAAAGTTGCATTTGACATAGGCAATTCAGAACTATTATGGACTATATCCAAAGAAGACCATATAGATAAAATTATGTAATCGCCTGGGAGGCTGGGAAGCAAAATGGTGTAAAGACCTGCTACTGTACATGTATGCTACATACTGCCAGAGCAAGAACCTCTCTTCACCAACAAGCTTATACACAGAATGAAAAGACGGTAAACAGAAACTTATCCACGAAAACCATCAACCATCGTAACAGTTGAAAAGTAGCATTTGTATATTCACGAACGTAACAGTTGAAAACTAGCATTTGACCTTGCCAAGTTAGACTTAGGGCGTTGACCCAAGATGCACAATTCGACCACAGTCAGGCGTTGAACGCTGGCGAAGCTTCTAGGGCATAAATGGATGGAAGACTGAGAAAATGATTGAATAAACTAATTAGATTAAACCCTAGTATTATTTCGAGTAATTCAGAAGAACCTAATAATTAGGAGAAAATAAAACCTGAAAACGTTTGGGAGGTTAAAGAAACAGCTACGGAATTGAGCGAGGTCAACGCCTTGTGATTCGACAGTGCCGTTAATGGCGGAATTGAGCGAGGTCGTTGAACTAGAAGGAGGGAGCGAATGACGCCTTACGACGGAGAATCGAACTGCGGCTGACTTGAGCGAGGTCGTTGAACAAGAAAGAGGGAGGGACGACGGAGAGCGAAGGACGACTGAGGGACGAGGCGAAGGTGTACATTATGCGAGGGTTTCAATTTAGAGAGGGAGGGATGGAAATAATGCAAAATTGATAAAGAGAGGGAGGGACTGAGGGTGAGCGAGATAATAACTCGAAAATTTTATTAGATCTTTAAGAAGGGGAATTAATGCAACTGCTCGGGTTGATTAGTCAACCGGAGCATTTGTGAATTTTTTTAGCTAAAATTTTCACAAATGCTCGCGTTGATTAGTCAACCGGAGCATTTGTTAAGTAGCAAAAGCTGTTTTTTCCACTAGTGATAGTATTATAGGACGATGGCGGAAACATCGTCTTCTGGGAATGTCACTACAACAAGAAATGCGTTTAAATAACTAAGTGATAAAACCAATATAAATAAATAGTATGAATAAAATAAATTAATTAGATTAACATCCAAAAGAGAAAACTAACTCTTCAACTAACTAAAAGTCTAGGCCTAAAACATCTAACATTTTAATGCTCACATCTCAACCCGAGCCCAAAACCAAAGAAGATTCCCATCAACATAACCTGCAAAATATACAATAAACATCCACAATCAGTGGGGAGTAACTAGCAATTCTCCCAGAACAAAAGAAATCAAAGTCTATTCCAGATATAGATTAGTAAGAAAGGAAAGAATAAAGTCAAGTTAACTACAATATGCATCCACTTCCATATAACTCACAAGTAACGCAAATGAAAAATAAATAGCAAGTGAATTGGATAAAAGTAAATAAATCATCTCAAGAGTAAAAAAAAATAAAAGTATAGGTAAAACAAGTTATTGAGTCAGAAACCGAACGCCAGTGAATCGCAATTCACTTCCTAAGGTTTGTCGGATCGCAATCTCAGGTCGGCCTATGGGCTTACGTTCCCCCCGCTGTGTCTAAGAATGGCCAAACTCCCGATGCAGGGCAGAACACGCAGAACTCCTTGACCTCTCGGACGACAACAATTAACCCAGGTGTACCCCTAGTGCGCAAACCAGGTGGTTGGCATGTTCTTCACCGGGGACTACATCTATCCCACAGGGTGTTCTTATCTCAAAAATAAAATCATAAAGTATCATCCATCTCAAAATTATTCGTCAAAAAGAAGGAAGGGATGCCACCCGTCCTTATACCTATAATTCATCAACAATAAATCTTCAAAATCCTCAAAGTAGTAACTTACACACTTACAACAAATATCTCCAACCACAATACTTTGAACATCACTAAGCATCATCAATGATAATGAAATAGTTTTTACAGCACTAACAGTATCAATCAGAAATGCATCACATCAAATAAGATCACCAACTACAAGTAGAACATACGTACAAGATCATACAAAGAATTATACTACAACAAAATCTGCGCTCGGCACATGAGCTTGCGCTCAGCGCCACACTGTACGTCTGGTGCACTGCCCAACTTGCGTTTGACGCATCAGCGTGCGTCTGACGTCACCACCAATTAACTCCAAAGCTTATTAAATCAGTAAAACGTACACGACTAATCATTTTACATAAACCAAACGTAAACATAATGATACTCAATAATAACCACAGTAACCTACTATTCACCAGCTTCCAAGAACATAAAAGGTCACAAATTATTTCTGGTTAATAAACCCTTAAATAATTAAAAAGAATATCCTCAAACTCATAACAAAAACACAATAAAAATTATTAAACTAATAAAAACGATCATTAAATTATCACAAAAATTATCATACGACCATTATGACTCTACTGACCTGGTACACATTTTATTTCTAATTTTCGGAGTCTCAAAGTAATTTTAAACGTTAATTTACAGAATACTTAATAAAGCCAATATAATAATTAAAAATAGAAATAAGCGCCAAAAAATTACCAACAATTCTCATAACATGCATAAAATCACGGTTATACAGATTATGCAAAAAATATATTTTTCGGTTTCTAAATATAATATTCACGATTTAAATACTAGTAAACACGAAAATGTAAAAATGGATAAATTAATTAAATAAACCCGTAAACAGTAGACAAAAATTATTCCAAGGCATGAAATACATACTACACACATAACATGCTTCACGAAAAATAATTTCAGCAATTATAAAATTCGTTCAATAATTATTTTGCAAATAAGCCATAAACGCATAGATTACCAAATAAATAAAATAAATAATAAAACTCAAACAAAAATTATTTTTCTGCACATAATATTTACACAGCATACATCAAGAACATTCACGTAAAATTTAATCAATAATTTCATTCAAAAAGTATTTTAAACAATTCCAAGCGTAATAATCTAATACAGAATAATACCCTAATCACTATTGTTCTAAGATAACTACTAGTTACCTGGAACGTCGGGAGAAGAACTGAGTCTAAAGAGACAATCATGAGTTACGCATGCAATCCAATTCCTCTTCTAACCCCAAAGCACAACGAACGATAATTATAGCAACAAGTCACTAGGCGTTTTCTTCTTGAACATTGAAAAATCTCATTTCGTGCTGTTCTGTTCCGACCATAATTCCTGGTGATCTAAAACTTGGATTCACAATCTCTCTGGTCAAAGTGAAGGTCAAGAAGTTATAAACGTGTTGTCCAAATTTAAAAACGATCCAACGGTTAGATATCCGGATATGCTTAATTTTGTGAAGGTGTGACAGGAAAAACCGGTTGAACTTTTCTCTTCTTTTTCTCTTCCTTTCCTTTCTTTCTTTTCTTGAAAAAGGCGTGGGTTAAATGAGAATGATGCTTAATTTCTCTGATTAAAAATTAGTATTAATTGGCAAGGAAAAATGAAGGGTTTAAGAGAGTGTTACTGAAGGATTAAATGGGGGGTTACAAGAGATCTAAAGGTTAACTTAATAAGCACCAAAACTCTTCATCTTCCACTCCATATTTGCTGATTTTCGGCCAGCATGATACGCCACACGTGATGTACCATTTCATCACTCAAGTCGGTCCAACAACGTTACAAAAACGCTACGCGATAAAACCGCATCCTAAACGCCTAAATAAATAACGAAACCAATAAAATACTTAAATAAATATATACACTTTAAATTAATTAACCCAACAACACAATACCACAATTAAACAATTATACACATTAAAAATTGTTTTTATAATAAATTATTTTATTTTTACGAAAAATATCATTTTAATGTAAACAAACACCAAAAATAAAGGGTGAAAATTATGGGGTGTTACAAGAGGCGTCTACCATATGTGGCGTCTCACATGGTAAACGTTTGCTCAGTTGGTGACGACGTTAAGATCGATACCAATTGCATCTCCACGAGACCAAGCAAGCCAAATAAAAATTAACAAATTAAACTTTATTACCTATTTTCTTCTGTAGCCGGGAAGTCAACGACGAGTGATGTCTCTGCGTCATCACAATCGACATCTGCTTAGTTGGGTCTGACATCAGCAATTTATTGTTGATCCTCGACTTCATAACTGCCTCGGCTTATGCTTTGACTTCGATCACACTAAGGCATTGATCCATACTTCAATTTCAATGAAACTCTGGTGTCGGTATTCATTTTATGATGCCGCTTTTGGCTTTAATGTCACTGAACTTATGGATGTCAATCGGCGTCTTGACGTCAAGACATACTCTAACATCGCCATGCACATTGTCGCGACGCAAAAGAAGGTGACCAACCACTACCCCGACACTGAAGTTCCAATTGAGGCTATATGATGATAGACTGGACATTGTGTTTTCGAAGTATTTTGTGGATATGTGTCTAGAGGGATAATCGAGTCATCAACCACATGGTGGGTGCCAAATTATTATTAGCCCAAACATCACCCAAGGGACAATCTTTGGTTGGGACATCGATAACTAGGTTGAAACAAGAAAAATAAATGATGGAATTTAAGTGACGGAAATAAAGAAAGAGAAGACAAGACATGATAACACAGAAAACCCCAATGAAGATGGGTAAAAACCGCGGGTGGCTTATGAGTCCACCAATCTACTATGATGCTGGCGTTAAGCCACATTGAATGTTTATACGATGCTAATTATTCATAATCTCAAGTATTTGAATAAGAGAAGAGATATGCAAGAGTATCTTTAAGGGAGGCTGTAGGCGTGTTTTTTATTTCGCCTACGCGGTGTGGAGCGAATTAGATTTGACTACCCCACTATTAAGGTTTTATTGAAAATTATTTTGTATTGAAAGAAGTCGCCAACAATTCTTTTTAGGAAGAATCATAAACCTAATTGGATATGGGAAAAACATAGGGACAAATTATCCAATGTAGATTTCCCCGTCTTGACTCCATAGATGGTCAAAGTGAACCAAAGATTGAGTTCGGGGATGAGGGTTACAAATATGGTCATAGTGAACCACATTCTCCCAAAGTTGGCCTCTACTAAATATTGATTCGTTACAGATTTTATGCCAAAGAATAATCAATTAATGTTTTATACACCCTAAAAATATATAGTCTAAGTGAATTCAGGAAACACATAAAAAGACTGATTTTAGTGATATGTTATTTAGGCAATCAACATTATAGGGAACCTAACAGGTTGTCCAAATTAATCTGATTAATATTAGAACAGTTTTTTAGGTCTTTGATTAACAATAATAACATGTGGGTGATAAAAGCAATAAATAGGACAATCATATAATATGCATAGAATAATCAGGCAAGTATAATATACAAAGGCAAGAATAATATGAACATAAAATAAACTATAGAAAAGAGGTTAGAATATACAGTATAACAATTTCACATTAAAGATCTACACATCAAGAAAGAAAACTGTTGGTAACTTCAATATAAAAATAATTTATTTTAGGACCCTCAGAATTATACCGTGGCTTGGGTCTGCGAGATTGACAACCTTCGGGACGAGCAATCGTGAAGCCTGAAAATCTGAATGTATGAAAGTATGTAGGTTGAATGTATTTGTGTTTGAAAGGTATGAGTTTTGTAAAGAAGTTTTGTAGTTCGTAGAGAGGTTCGTAAAGTATTCGTCGAGTTCGAAGTGTGTTAATGTGAAAAATCCAATTTTTAATCTGTACGGAAAATTAGGCCTATTTATAGGGAAAACGACACTGCGCCTCATGCGCTGGCTGCGCCAGGTGCAACTGACGTGGCATGACCAGTAAAAAGCGTACACGTGGTACGCGCTTTTAAAAAAGATAAGAGAGAAAACTTGTGTCTCAAGCAGAGAACTGCGCTTGACGCAGGACTTTACATGAAACAGAAGTCTACGTGGCAGTTCTGGTGCGCTCAGCACAGTCCGTGCACTAGGCGCAGCTTACGCGGAAGTCCACGTGGCAGGACACTGCGCTCAACATAGTCAGCTGCACTCAGCTCAGCAACTGCACTCAGCGCAACGCTTATTTTTTGACATGTTTTGATTGTTTTTTTTATAAAAACACGTTTTAAAGATTTTCTTTTATCTTTTAACTACGGATATATAATTTTACGGGATAAAATCTGATTTTAACTTATAAAAAATATCTTTTGAAAATAATTATTTATTAAAATAAATCAATTAATTATCAATTAATTGGGCTTTTCAAAGAATTGGGCTCAAATACAATTAATTATCATGAATAATAAATTGGGCTTTAAAATAGGACTTTAACACTTTTCGAAATAGTTTTGGGATGGCTCTTCGGACTGCTCTGCCCTTGGGTCGGACCAATTAAGAACACAGTATGTTTCATCATCGGATCCTTAAATGGGGAGACACGATTATGTGTCTACAGAAGCCCCCACTTTGATTGAGATTCGGGAAACCGATAGTCAAAGTATACGGTGTCGGGACGGAGAACGATTCTAAACGCTCTGTAGTTTAGAACTGATCTATATACGCCGATCTCTGCAAAACAAAGTTAGTATGCATGATAATAACTACAAGCAATCTGATTACCTGCAGGAGAAGATGTTAGCATATAGGTGCAAACAACTCAAATAAGCACATAATGATGCAATAATGCAAACTTATACTCTCTAAGGATGCGTGAGAAGCTATGCAAGGATTTAGGTTATGCAAAGCTAAGGGATGACACGTCATGCAAGGTCAGAGTTATGCAAGACTAGAACGTATGAAATACAATGCAAGGTTAGGGTTTTGCAAGGCTGCAATGCAAGATCAGGATTTTACAAGGCTAGAGGATGTGGATATGTAGAATGATAGAATGAGCAGGATGATTAGATATAGATTGAATGATTTTCGAAAATCATTTTGTAGTAAATGATCGGGGTCCACAAACAAGGTCCGCGGATTACAACTCTTCGGGAGTCTGATTTGAATTGGAGGAACCACCACACATAGGAACCCCCCACTTTGGGTGAGCTTGCCTTGAATTAGGCATTATGAGCCTTGACTGAAATATACTTGATCTGATATTGCAATGTAGTTGATCTGATATTGGAATGTAGTTGCTATGTCTTGAACATTAAAAGTTTTCACTTGGGATTGCACTGGGAATTCTTCTTTGGGAAGTTGATATAGGCAAAGTTAAGTATCGCCAGAGACCATGGAATTGTTGGAGAGTCCTTCGGGGACAAGGAGAGCTTGGATTGAAAAATAAAAGGTTTAAATTCATGACTTAAATAAATGTAGGTAGGAAAAGGCTTTGACAAGGCTAGGTTCAGACTTGAGTCTATGTCGGGATCTAGAAAGAGATTATGCTCCTAAACTCTAGAAAATCAAATCATTAGACCTTGACTAATTTTATTTTATTGAAGCGGTTAGACCTCGAGATGAGGATTCCCACGTATCCTTGCGGAATCAGACCATTCGTAGTTCCATATCTGATTTTTTTTTATTATTATTTTTTTAGTGCCCTAACTTTTGCCTAGGCCGCCCTTTCGGTTTTTCAACCTAGCGGGCTTGGACATACCTTGGAAAAGGAGTCAAGGTTGAATATGAAAGATTAAAAGGTTTAAAGATTGAGGCTTAGATGAAGGTTGAATTGCTTTAGCAAATGAAGGGTCATGGATTTGGATTATAAGTTAAGGGTTTTGATGGATTGAAGGATTTGAATGAGGGGTAGAACTTGTGTGCAAGCCCCCTAGCTTAACTTTTTATTTCTTTGCCTTTTGCTCTTTCTTTTTGCATTTTTTTCTTTTTTTGTCATGTGCGTTTTCTTTTGCTTTTGCTTATTTTTCTTTCGCACTTTGATTTTTTTTTTCACTTTTTTATTTTTGCCTGGCATTGATCTTTTGTGTAGTAGGGCTGGCACACAAGCTATTGGTTTAGGGTAGTGGAAGGTTTCAAGGTTGTTTGTGGAGCTTTGAATTAAAAGGCTATTTGGCTGATAATTGTTTATTGTTTTTCCTTGGTTGTATGAGGATGGCTTGTGAAAGGTAATGGAAGGGAGAGGGGAATAACTCCTGATCCAAAGTATGTGTCCTCTTTTTTTTTCTTTTTTTTTCATATCTCTTTTTATGATTGTAGTCAAGTTCATTAGGTGATTTAAGTTTCATCATTGAATAAGAAGCATAAATAATATGATGGAAGGCCAATGAAAAGGAAAATGAAAATGAAATTCTTTTATTAATTAGAAATAAATTAAACAAGGCTTATTAGAAATAAAAACCTAAATGCCATAGACTCGACAAGAAAGGAAATAAAGGAGCTAGGGGAGGGACTCTCCGACTCAACCTAGAAAACTAGCGTTAAATGACTAAGCCCCGACGTTATTTAGGTGCTGCCCAAGGGGTTGCTGTTATTGTTGACTTTTGCTGCAGGTGGAATTGGCAATCTACCGTCTTCAACCATATCCTGCAGGTGATTCTTTAAGGTCCAACACACAGAATTTGGGTGTCCATTCCCTTGGTGGTACTTGTAGTAGGCATTTGGATCCCACCTCTTGGTTTTATTTTTGGGAGCAGGATCTGGAGTAGGACCAATAGGCTGAAGTACTCCCCTTGCATGAAGCCTAGTGAAGGCTTCTTCTAGGGACATGCCTAAAGGTGTGAATGTCCTTTGAGGTTTTTGATAACCTCTCTTTTCAGTAGCTATGGCATTGACCTCATTGCTTTTGGAGCTAGAAGGGACTATTGTTACTCTTCTTGAAAGAGTTGTTGTTGTTGTTGGAAGCCTTATTCTTGTTGGCTTGTATCTCCTCCTCAATCAGCAGGCCTACCTTATAGAGCTTCGTGAAAGACTATATGGGTTGGAACTTGATATGATCCCCATACTTCGGCTGCAGGTTACGGATCACCAGTCGGACTTGATCCTCCTGAGATGGTCTGTTAATCATTTGTGCAGCTTTATCCCTCCATCTGTTAAGGAAGGTGACGAAATCTTCGTTGGAGTTTTGTTTAGTTAACTCCAACTCACGAAGGCCAATGGGAAGCTGAGTATTGTATACATATTGTTTGTGGAACTCTTCTCTGATGTAGTCCCAGTCATTCAGCTTGGCCTTATTTAGTGATCTGAACCACTTGGATGGATGTGCATCCAAGGTCAAAGGAAATACATAAGCAAATAGGTCCTTGCTCATGCCTTTGAGAGCCATAAAGATGGAAAATGCTCTCAAGTGATCATCCGGGTCTTCGACCCCCTTGAATTTTGGGAGGTCACCTAATGTTACCTTTTTAGGGAGTTTGTCCCTCACTTCAGGATTAATGATGTCATGGCCATGAGCCTGACCCTCAAGCGCAGGAATTGACTGGATCAATTGCTCGAGTTTTTCAAACCTTAAATCTGTGTTGGTTTTGAATGGTGGTGGAGTGTCGCCTTGCTCGTCTTCTTCAGTTAGCTTCTCCCTTAGTGCCTTAATCTCTTTGTCTTGATCCTCAAGACGAGAGTTCATCAGTGTGAGTTGAGCCATAATGGCACTAAGTTGTTCATTAGTGTCCACTAGAGGAAAAAAAACCCAAGGGTTGCGGTCAAAAGGGGCCCAAGGGCTGCGTTTTTTGACTGCAGCCTTTAGACTAGCAGCCCTTTAATAACCGCAGCCCTTAGCGCGTTAAGGGCTACGGTGAGGGCAAAAACTGCAGCCCTTGGTGGGTTAAGGGCTGCGGTCAAGGGCCAAAACCGCAGCCCTTGGTGAGTTAAGGGCGGCGGTTTTGGCCCTTAACCACAGCCCTTAACCCACCAAGGGCTGCGGATTTTGCCCTGAACGCAGCCCTTGTGACCCAAAAAATTAATTTTTTTTTCATTTTTTAGTCCTAAATGTTCCTAAACAGTTATATATATATATAAAAGAATCATTTTCCATTGCAAATTATGTTTTTTACACAAATATAGATTACATTACATGTGTAGAGAACATATAGCAAAAATAGATTACAAGTGCCCTTCTCCTTGATCTCCAAGCCTCAAGTGCATCATTTATACAAGCAGTGCTAGTGATCCTTGTGGTTCCCAAGAAGTTTGACCTGAAACAAGGATAAAACATCAAATTAGATAGAATCAATCCATCAAAATCATTTATATATGTGAAGTCCTATAGCAGCAAAGGATAAGAATTGAGTAGAGTAGTTCTCTATATTATTTGTACAAATTTTTTATAGCTAACATCCAAAAGTGGCAGACACTGCAAAGTATGCAACCTTGTCTATATTCTCTAAACCATCCAAAATCCAAATATGAGACTACAATTGAGTGCTGACACATTAGAATTAGGTATAAGGTCACACTGGTAACCACTAACCAAAATATGGCCATTGTTTAAAGCAAAAGGATCGACTAGGTGGGCATGCAGGATGCGAATCATGTAAGCTATCAGAATATGTTAGAAAGAATTGATTCTTCTCTTACACCTATCAGTATAATTTTATGCTCTAGAGGATTCAACATATACCTCTCAACCAAAGAAATATAAAGTAAAAAAATAATCAGTATATGCACCAAAGAAACCAAGCTTTAAAACATCCTCAAGTGAACAATTTTCCTCGCAGGTGGGGGGGAGAGAGGGGGGGCTGCAACTCAAGAGGGAGTTACCGTGCTTTCTCAACGAAACCATCAAACTAATTAAAACAAAAGGTCTATGAAAGGCTCCATTACCTTAATTTTCCTATGTAAGTGCTACTGGACCTCGAAATGTTATCTGCATCCATACTGATGACGTACTCTGTACAAGTGGTTCTCCTGGTCCGCTTCGCAGAAAGAAGAAACTTCCCATTCTCAACCAATAAAGTTGCAAAACCGAGCAGAAGGAAAGAACTAAATGAGGATCACAATGAATCAAAGCTATAATGTTCTTTATATACACACGACAAAATGCATCATCTTCAAAGAAATTATAAAAAATAAGTAGCAGTTTATCTCTAAATTGAAAGAAAAGGAAGAAGAAATTACCAAGTCACCCTCAATCATGTCGATGGAAACTTTATCTCTAAAATGATCATGTCGGAATTTTAGCGAGTGGCGGTGTGCGCTGATGTTACTAGGTAGCAGGGTGGTGGCACGGTGCGGGTCTAATCGTGCGACGATTCTTTGCTGCAGCACAAAGCAGAGGAGATGTAGAGCAGGGAGAGGAGAGCAACAATATAAAAGAAACAGTGTAACTTACTTTCCCCGTTGCTCATTCATGATCCGAGCAGCCGATTTTGCAACCACATCCTGCCTAAGCTTAAACATAATACCCGGTTCTTCCTTCTTAACCTCAGCTTCCCCATTAACCTTCTGCTTTGATTTTAAGACAACACCACAATCCTCATTTTTCACCTCAGTCCTAATCTCGGCCTCGAGGGCAGGCGACACAGACTCACACTTCGTTACGAGCAGATACCTATCAACAATTCAGATTTTGATTCAATAACCAATTTAAACAATCACATAAGAGGTCAAATTATGCAAATGAGATAAATGTTTTACTTTTCTGGTTTTTTCGGGATGTCGTTGAGTGTGTAATCGAGTATCCGAATAAGACCCAAATTCTTAATGGATCCACAGGAGACCATTTTTGAAAAACTTGATTGCATAATACCCTTTAGCTTCTGTTTTCCATCACTGGCAGTAAACCTATAAATTTTTCAAGCACAATAGCTAAATCAATCACCTTAAACCCTAAAATTTTCCAATGTGAAAACATCAACTAAAACCCCTAATTACAGACTGTAGACAGATCATTTCATTCAAGTTATCAAAGTCCAAATCAATCAAGTAGAATAAAGAGCCTTAAAGAAAAAAAAAAGTTAGATTTCATAATTATGACAAACTTAAAACCCTAATTTTGTCAGATCTAAATAAGAAGCAGAGAACTAAAATCAAATCAACAAATTATATCAACCCAGATCAAAGTAACTACCAAAACATTTAACAAGCAACTTAAAACTCAAAAATAAACAATAAAAAGTGAATTAAACAAAAACCCAACTCAAATAAGATGTACTATAATCAAACAAAAAAAAACTGAAAATAAGAGAGAGAGAGAGACTAACATGAAACGATTGCCGACGGATTTCAAATCGCACTAAAAACTCGATAAAAATTGCTAAAAGTAGATCTGAAGAAATGAAACAATAAAGGAGAATTTAGACAACAATAAATTAGATTTCCCGGGAAAAAACGCACAAACGATATCAACAAGAACAAAAAATTCCCCATTCTTACCTCCGTTTCCATTAATGCTCAAACAATCATCAAAATGACACAAAAATTTCGTAAAAGTTCAAAAAAAAAGAAGTAAAATTACCCGAAGATTCGGCAGCGGAGGACGAAGAAGAAGACGAATAACCATTGTAAAATGAGATTCCAGCAGAACAAAAGCAGCGATAGAAACACGCGACGACAAGTGAGAGAGAAGCTCCGGCCAGCGAACGGCAGCTCCGGCGAGGACAGATGCGAAGAGAGGGAGGGGTTTGATGAGGTGAGAGGGAAAATCGGGGACTGGGGAGGGAGAGAGAAAAGTTGGGGTTAATTAAATATAATATTTTGGCCTCTAAATATAATATTCACGATTTAAATACTAGTAAACACGAAAATGCAAAAATGGATAAATTAATTAAATAAACCCGTAAACAGTAGACAAAAATTATTCCAAGGCATGAAATACATACTACACACATAACATGATTCACGAAAAATAATTTCAGAAATTATAAAATTCGTTCAATAATTATTTTGCAAATAAGCCATAAACGCATAAATTACCAAATAAATCAAATAAATAATAAAACTCAAACAAAAATTATTTTTCTGCACATAATATTCACACAGCATACATCAAGAACATTCACGTAAAATTTAATCAATAATTTCATTCAAAAAGTATTTTACAAAATTCCTAGCGTAATAATCTAATACCGAATAATACCTAATCACTATTGTTCTAAGATAACTACTAGTTACCTCGAACGTCGGAAGAAGAACTGAGTCTAAAGAGACAATCAGGAGTTACGCATGCAATCCAATTCCTCTTCTAACCCCAAAGCACAACGAACGATAATTGTAGCAACAAGTCATCAGGCGTTTTCTTCTTGAACATTGAAAAATCTCATTTCGTGCTGTTCTGTTCCGACCATAATTCTTGGTGATCTAAAGCTTGGATTCACAATCTCTCCGATCAAAGTGAAGTTCAAGATGTTATAAACGTGCTGTCCAAATTTAAAAACGATCCAACGATTAGATATCCAGATATGGTTAATTTTGTGAAGGTGTGACAGGAAAAACCGGTTGAACTTTTCTCTTCTTTTTCTCTTCCTTTCCTCTCTTTTCTTTTCTTGAAAAGGCGTGGGTTAAATGAGAATGCTGCGAAATTTCTCTGATTAAAAATTTGTATTAATTGGCAAGGAAAAATGAAGGGTTTAAGAGAGTGTTACTGAAGGATTAAATGGGGGGTTACAAGAGATCCAAAGGTTAACTTAATAAGCACCAAAACTCTTCATCCTCCACTCCATATTTGCTGATTTTCGGCCAGCATGATACGCCACACGTAATGTACCATTTCATCACTCAAGTCGGTCCAACAACGTTACAAAAACGCTACGCGATAAAACCGCATCCTAAACGCCTAAATAAATAACGAAACCAATAAAATACTTAAATAAATATATACACTTTAAATTAATTAACCCAACAACACAATACCACAATTAAACAATTATACACATTAAAAATTGTTTTTATAATAAATTATTTTATTTTTACGAAAAATATCATTTTAATGTAAACAAACACCAAAAATAAATGGTGAAAATTATGGGGTGTTACAAGGGGCGTCTACCATATGTGGCGTCTCACATGGTAAACGTTTGCTCGGTTGGTGACGACGTTAAGATCGATACCCATTGCATCTCCACGAGACCAAGCAAGCCAAATAAAAATTAACAAATTAAACTTTATTACCTATTTTCTTCTGTAGCCGGGAAGTCAACGACGAGTGATGTCTCTGCGTCATCACAATCGACATCTGCTTAGTTGGGTCTGACAGCAGCAATTTATTGTTGATCCTCGACTTCATAACTGCCTCGGCTTATGCTTTGACTTCGATCACACTAAGGCATTGATCCATACTTCAATTTCAATGAAACTCTGGTGTCGGTATTCATTTTATGATGCCGCTTTGTGCTTTAATGTCGCTGAACTTATGGATGTCAATCGGTGTCTTGACGTCAAGACATACTCTAACATCGTCATGCACATTGTCGCGACGCAAAAGAAGGTGACCAACCACTACCCCGACACTGAAGTTCCAAATGAGGCTATATGATGATAGACTGGACATTGTGTTTTCAAAGTATTTTGTGGATATGTGTCTAGAGGGATAATCGATTCATCAACCGCATGGTTGGTGCCAAATTATTATTAGCCCAAACATCACCCAAGGGTCAATCTTTGGTTGGGACATCGATAATTAGGTTAAAACAAGAAAAATAAATGATGGAATCTAAGTGACGGAAATAAAGAAAGAGAAGACAAGACATGATAACACAGAAAACCCCAATGAAGATGGGTAAAAACCGCGGGTGGCTTATGAGTCCACCAATCTACTATGATGCTGGCGTTAAGCCACATTGAATGTTTATACGATGCTAATTATTCATAATCTCAAGTATTTGAATAAGAGAAGGGATATGCAAGAGTATCTTTAAGGAGATTGTAGGCGTGTTTTTTATTTCGCCTACACGGTGTGAGCGCGAATTAGATTTGACTACCCCACTGTTAAGGTTTTATTCAAAATTATTTTGTATTGAAAGAAGTCGCCAACAATTCTTTTTAGGAAGAATCATAAACCTAATTAGATATGGGAAAAACATAGGGACAAATTATCCAATGTAGATTTCCCCGTCTTGACTCCATAGATGGTCAAAGTGAGCCAAAGATTGAGTTCGGGGGGTGAGGGTACGAATATGGTCATAGTGAACCACATTCGCCAATAGTTGGCCTCTACTAAATATTAATTCGTTACAGATTTTATGCCAAAGAATAATCAAATAATGTTTTATACACCCTAAAAATATTTAATCTAAGTGAATTCAGGAAACACATAAAAAGACTAATTTTAGTGATATGTTATTTAGGCAATCAACATTACAGGGAACCTAACAGGTTGTCCAAATTAATCTGATTAATATTAGAACAGTTTTTTAGGTCTTTGATTAACAATAATAACATGTGGGTGATAAAAGCAATAAGTAGGACAATCATATAATATGCATAGAATAATCAGGCAAGTATAATATACAAAGGCAAGAATAATATGAACATAAAATAAACTATAGAAAAGAGGTTAGAATATACAGTATAACAATTTCACATTAAAGATCTACACATCAAGAAAGAAAACTGTTGGTAACTTCAATATAAAAATAATTTATTTTAGGACCCTCAGAATTATACCGTGGCTTGGGTCTGCGAGATTGACAACCTTCGGGACGAGCAATCGTGAAGCCTGAAAATCTGAATGTATGAAAGTATGTAGGTTGAATGTATTTGTATTTGAAAGGTATGAGTTTTGTAAAGAAGTTTTGTAGTTCGTAGAGAGGTTCGTAAAGTATTCGTCGAGTTCGAAGTGTGTTAATGTGAAAATTCCGTTTTTTAATCTGTACGGAAAATCAGGTCTATTTATAGGGAAAACGACACTGCGCCTCACGCGCTGGCTGCGCCAGGCGCAGCTGACGTGGCATGACCAGTAAAAAGCGTACACGTGGTACGTGCTTTTGAAAAAGATAAGAGAGAAAACTCGTGTCTCAAGCAGAGAACTGCGCTTGACGCAGGACTTTACATGAAACAGAAGTCTACGTGGCAGTTCTGGTGCGCTCAGCACAGTCCATGCACTAGGCGCAGCTTACGTGGAAGTCCACGTGGCAGGACACTGCGCTCAAGCACGCACCAGCACTCGGCCAAGAATCGGCAAGCCGCTCAACGCAACTTGTTTTTTGACATGTTTTGATTGTTTTTATATAAAAACACGTTTTAAAGATTTTCTTTTATCTTTTAACTACGGATATATGATTTTACGGGATAAAATCTGATTTTAACTTATAAAAAATATCTTTTGAAAATATTTATTTATTAAAATAAATCAATTAATTATCAATCAATTGGGCTTTTCAAAGAATTGGGCTCAAATACAATTAATTATCATGAATAATTAATTGGGCTTTAAAATAGGACTTTAACACTTTTCGAAATAGTTTTGGGATGGCTCTTCGGACTGCTCTGCCCTTGGGTCGGACCAATTAAGAACACAGTATGTTTCATCATCGGATCCTTAAATGGGGAGACACAATTATGTGTCTACAGAAGCCCCCACCTTGACTGAGGTTCGGGAAACCGATAGTCAAAGTATACGGTGTCGGGACGGAGAACGATTCTAAACGCTCTGTAGTTTAGAACTGATCTATATACGCCGATCTCTGCAAAACAAAGTTAGTATGCAAGATAATAACTACAAGCAATCTGATTACCTGCAGGAGAAGATGTTAGCATATAGGTGCAAACAACTCAGATAAGCACATAATGATGCAATAATGCAAACTTATACTCTCTAAGGATGCATGAGACGCTATGCAAGGATTTAGGTTATGCAAAGCTAAGGGATGACACGTCATGCAAGATCAGAGTTATGCAAGACTAGAACGTATGAAATACAATGCAAGGTTAGGGTTTTGCAAGGCTGCAATGCAAGATCAGGATTTTGCAAGGCTAGAGGATGTGGATATGTAGAATGATAGAATGAGCAGGATGATTAGATATAGATTGAATGATTTTCGAAAATCATTTTGTAGTAAATGATCGGGGTCCACAAACAAGGTCTGCGGATTACAACTCTTCGAGAGTCTGATTTGAATTGGAGGAACCACCACACATAGGAACCCCCCACTTTGGGTGAGCTTGCCTTGAATTAGGCATTATGAGCCTTGACAGAAATATACTTGATCTGATATTGCAATGTAGTTGATCTGATATTGGAATGTAGTTGTTATGTCTTGAACATTAAAAGTTTTCACTGGGGATTGCACTGGGATTCTTCGTTGGGAAGTTGATATAGGCAAAGTTAAGTATCGCCAGAGACCATGGAATTGTTGGAAAGTCCTTCGGGGACAAGGAGAGCTTGGATTGAAAAATAAAAGGTTTAAATTCGTGACTTAAATAAATGTAGGTAGGAAAAGGCTTTGACAAGGCTAGGTTCAGACTTGAGTCTATGTCGGGATCTAGAAAGAGATTATGCTCCTAAACTCTTGAAAATCAAATCATTAGACCTTGACTAATTTTATTTTATTAAAGCGGTCAGACCTCGAGATGACGATTCCTACGTATCCTTGCGGAATCAGACCATTCGTAGTTCCAGATCTGATTTTTTTTTATTATTATTATTTTGGTGCCCTAACTTTTGCCTAGGCCGCCCTTTCGGGTTTTCAACCTAGCGGGCTTGGACATACCTTGGAAAAGGAGTCAGGGTTGAATATGAAAGGTTGAAAGGTTTAAAGCTTGAGGCTTAGATGAAGGTTGAATTGGTTTAGCAAATGAAGGGTCATGGATTTGGATTATAAGTTAAGGGTTTTGATGGATTGAAGGATTTGAGTGAGGGGTAGAACTTGTGTGCAAGCCCCCTAGCTTAACTTTTTATTTCTTTGCCTTTTGTTCTTTCTTTTTGCATTTTTTTCTTTTTTTGTCATGTGCGTTTTCTTTTGCTTTTGCTTATTTTTCTTTCGCACTTTGATTTTTTTTTTTTCACTTTTTCATTTTTGCCTGGCATTGATCTTTTGTGTAGTAGGGCTGGCACACAAGCTATTGGTTTAGGGTAGTGGAAGGTTTCAAGGTTGTTTGTGGAGCTTTGAATTAAAAGGCTATTTGGCTGATAATGGTTTATTGTTTTTCCTTGGTTGTATGAGGATGGCTTATGAAAGGTAATGGAAGGGAGAGGGGAATAACTCCTGATCCAAAGTATGTGTCCTCTTTTTTTTTTCATATCTCTTTTCATGATTGTAGTCATGTTCATTAGGTGATTTAAGTTTCATCATTGAATTAGAAGCATAAATAAAATGATGGAAGACCAATGAAAAGGAAAATGAAAATGAAATTCTTTTATTAATTAAAAAAAAATTGAACAAGGCTCATAAGCAAATAGGTCCTTGCTCATGCCTTTGAGAGCCATAAAGATGGAAAATGCTCTCAAGTGATCATCCGGGTCTTCGACCCCCTTGAATTTTGGGAGGTCACCCAATGTTACCTTTTTAGGGAGTTTGTCCCTCAGTTCAGGATCAATGATGTCATGGCCATGAGCCTGACCCTCAAGCGCAGGAATTGACTGGATCAATTGCTCGAGTTTTCAAACCTTAAATCTGTGTTGGTTTTGAATGGTGGTGGAGTGTCTCCTTGGTCGTCTTCTTCAGTTAGCTTCTCCCTTAGTGCCTTAATCTCTTTGTCTTGATCCTCAAGACGAGAGTTCATCAGTGTGAGTTGAGCCATAATGGCACTAAGCTGTTCATTAGTGTCCACTAGAGGAAAAAAAACCCAAGGGTTGCGGTCAAAAGGGGCCCAAGGGCTGCGTTTTTTGACCGCAGCCTTTAGACTTGCAGCCCTTGGCATTTAGGAAGGGCTGCGGTTAATAATCGCAGCCCTTAGCGCGTTAAGGGCTGCGGTGAGGGCAAAAACTGCAGCCCTTGGTGGGTTAAGGGCTGCGGTCAAGGGCCAAAACCGCAGCCCTTGGTGAGTTAAGGGCTGTGGTTTTGGCCCTTAACCACAGCCCTTAACCCCACCAAGTGTTGCGGATTTTGCCCTGACCGCAGCCCTTGTGACCCAAAAAATTAAATTTTTTTTTTTCATTTTTTAGTCCTAAATGTTCCTAAACAGTTATATATATATGTAAAAGAATCATTTTCCAATGCAAATTATGTTTTTTTCCCCAAATATAGATTACATTACATGTGTAGAGAACATATAGCAAAAATAGATTACAAGTGCCCTTCTCCTTGATCTCCAAGCCTCAAGTGCATCATTTATACAAGCAGTGCTAGTGATCCTTGTGGTTCCCAAGAAGTTTGACCTGAAACAAGGATAAAACATCAAATTAGATAGAATCAATCCATCAAAATCATTTGTATATGTGAAGTTCTATAGCAGCAAAGGATAAGAATTGAGTAGAGTAGTTCTCTATATTATTTCTACAAATTCTTTATAGCTAACATCCAAAAGTGGCAGACATTGCAAAGTATGCAACCTTGTCTATATTCTCTAAACCATCCAAAATCCAAATATGAGACTAAAATTGAGTGCTGACACATTAGAATCAGGTATAAGGTCACACTGGTAACCACTAACCAAAAAATGGCCATTGTTTATCTCTAAATTGAAAGAAAAGGAAGAAGAAATTACCAAGTCACCCTCAATCATGTAGGTGGAAACTTTATCTCTAAAATGATCATGTCGGAATTTTAGCGAGTGGCGATGTGCGCTGATGTTACTAGGTAGCAGGGTGGTGGCACGGTGCGGGTCTAATCGGTACAGCAGAACACTTGCCGCAAAGACAAAGCAGAGGAGATGTAGAGCAGGGAGAGGAGAGCAACAATATAAAAGAAACAGTGTAACTTACTTTCCCCGTTGCTCATTCATGATCCGAGCAGCCGATTTTGCAACCACATCCTGCCTAAGCTTAAATATAATACCCGATTCTTCCTTCTTAACCTCAGCTTCCCCATTAACCTCCTGCTTTGATCTTAAGACAACACCACAATCCTCATTTTTCACCTCAGTCCTAATCTCGGCCTCGAGGGCAGGTGACACAGACTCACACTTCGTTACGAGCAGATACCAATCAACAATTCAGATTTTGATTCAATAACCAATTTAAACAATCACATAAGAGGTCAAATTATGCAAATGAGATAAATGTTTTACTTCTATGGTTTTTTCGGGATGTCGTTGAGTGTGTAATCGAGTATCCGAATAAGACCCAAATTCTTAATGGATCCACAGGAGACCATTTTTGAAAAACTTGATTGCAGAATACCCTTTAGCTTCTGTTTTCCATCACTGGCAGTAAACCTATAAATTTTTCAAGCACAACAGCTAAATCAATCAAATTAAACCCTAAAATTTTCCAATGTGAAAACATCAACTAAAACCCTAATTACTGACTGTAAACAGATCATTTCATTCAAGTTATCAAAGTCCAAATCAATCTAGTAGAATAAAGAGCCTTAAAGAAAAAAAAAAGTAAGATTTCATAATTATGACAAACTTAAAACCCTAATTTTTGTCAGATCTAAATAAGAAGCAGAGAACTAAAATCAAATCAACAAATTATATCAACCCAGATCAAAGTAACTACCAAAACATTTAACAAGCAACTTAAAACTCAAAAATAAACAATAAAAAGTGAATTAAACAAAAACCCAACTCAAATAAGATGTACTCTCTCCGTCCTAGAATACTCTTGACACTTATCAGGGCACGTAGTTTTAGATGATAAGTTGTTGTTTGGTTATCAATTGTTATTTTATTAAAAAAGTAGATGTGATAGGTGTTTAGTAGGTAGTAAAAGTAATATTATTTTATTTGGTGGAGAGAGAATGTGGGCCAATAGTTAGAGTTAGTAGGTAGTAGGAGTGATATTATTTTATTTGGAGGAGAGAGAGTGTGGGCCAATGGTTAAAAGGTAGAAGGATTAAAATAATAGTGGGTCATATCCAAAAATAGAAGTGTAAAGAGTATTCTGGGACAGATGAAAAAGGAAAGTGTTAAGAGTATTCTGGGACAGAGGGAGTATAATCAAACAAAAAAAACTGAAAATAAGAGAGAGAGACTAACATGAAACGATTGCCGACGGATTTCAAATCGCACTAAAAACTCGATAAAAATTGCTAAAAGTTAGATCTGAAGAAATGAAACAATAAAGGAGAATTTAGACAACAATAAATTAGATTTCCCGGGAAAAAACGCACAAACGATATCAACAAGAACAAAAAAATTCCCCATTCTTACCTCCGTTTCCATTAATGCTCAAACAATCATCAAAATGACACAAAAATTTCGTAAAAGTTCAAAAAAAAAGAAGTAAAATTACCCGAAGATTTGGCAGCGGAGGACGAAGAAGAAGACGAATAACCATTGTAGAATGAGATTCCAGCAGAACAAAAGCAGCGATAGAAACACGCGACGACAAGTGAGAGAGAAGCTCCGGCGAGCGAACGGCAGCTCCGACGAGGAGAGATGCGAAGAGAGGGAGGGGTTTGATGAGGTGAGAGGGAAAATCGGGGACTGAGGAGGGAGAGAGAAAAGTTTGGGTTTTGTATTGGATGTGTATGCGTTTATGCGTGTGTGCGGGACAATTTCATCCAAGTGAATAACTAGCCAATTAGGGGCTGCGGTTAGCCCAAAAATCGCAGCTCTTTAATTAAGGGTTGCAGTCAGCCCAAAAACCACAGCCTTTAATTTATAAAGGACTGCGGTTTTTGGGCTAATCACATCCCTTCACTATTAAGGGTTGCGTTTTGCAATAAACCGCAGCCCTTGCATCGCAGCCCTTGCAGCGCAGCCCTTGCGTTTTTTTCCACTAGTGGTCTCCCATTTCAAATGATAATTCAGAAGAGTCGGAGGATTCGTCTGAAAAAGTTAGGATGCGCTTGACGAGCCTTGGAGTAGGTCGACCTTGTGGCGTCTCTGTTGGACGTTCCCAAGTTATAATCTCACGACCTGTCCTGAACAGAAATCGGATGGATCTCGTGAATTTTAAGAATTAATGTTTTCGAAATGAGAAAATGAGATGAGAAATGGAAATGGAAATGGGGAATGAAAATATAAAAAGGAAAACGGTTTTGAAATGGAAATGGAAATGGAAATGGGAATGAGAAATGATTAGGAATGGGTATGATGGACTTAGTATGGGCTTGACCATGATGGAGATATGGGCCTAACTATATGCAAATGCAGCCATGGACTGGACTGGACTGGACTATGCAAGCAGAATGGATTGGGGTTTGGTGATGATAGGAGAGACTAGACTTTGAACTTACGGGTGAGCAAGTATGCTAGACTTTAAGGAAGACTGGACAATAAGGGAGACTAGACTCTTAACTTAAGGCAAGCAGGCTAGGCACCTAGACTTTGAACTTACGGGTGAGCAAGCAAGCTAGACAACTAGACTTCGGAACTTACATTAGACTAAGCGGGCTAGACTCGAAAATTGTCTATGAATTTATGAAATGCTAGACTTTGAACTTACGGGTGAGCAAGTAGGCTAGACATTAAGGAAGGCTGGACAATAACATAGACCAAACTCTTAACTTAAGGCAAGCAGGCTAGGCAACTAGACTTTGAACTTACGGGTGAGCAAGCAGGCTAGACAACTAGACTTTGAAACTTACATTAAGCTAAGCTGCCTAGACTCAAAGATTGCCTATGGACTTAAGGAATGCTAGACTTTGAACTTACGGGTGAGCAAGCAGGCTAGACGTAAAAATTGCCTACGGACTTAGGGAATGCTAGACCTTGAACTTACGGGTGAGCAAGCAGGCTAGACACAACAATGCCTATAGACTTAAGGAATGCTTAGACCTTGAACTTACGGGGAGCAAGCAAGGCGGACTTTAGAGGAATCCGGGCTATTATGAACTTCAAGGAATTGGACTTGACTAGGGCCTACATGGAGATGCAAACTAGACCTAGGATATGAATTGGGCCTAAATGGACCTAAGTTTGGATTAAATTAACATACAGGTTTGATATAGACTTGGAGATGTATATGGGCTTGACAGTGGAAATAGACTAGGATTGGACTTAGAATGGAATGGACTGAGACTAGATTTGGACTGGGCTTGACATAAACTGGGGTTCACATAAAGATGCATATGGACCTAGATTTGACATGAGCTAGACTTATATGGGCCTAGATGGATTCTAATGAATGCATGGACTCGAATTAGATGGACCCTATATGAATGCAACATGGACTCTAATGCACATGGGCCTAGAATGAATGCAAGTGAATCGGATTGATGGGATTGGATTCGATGAAGGTGTTTGGATTGGGCTTAGAATTTTCGAAATTCGTTTTTGAAAGGAACCCCTTGTTTTATCATTTGTTAGGAAAAGATAATGGATTAATTTTGAATTTTTTTTTTTGAAATGTCATCGTATGATGACGATTAGTAAATGCTTTTTGAAAAAGAGAAGAATAGAATATGGTATAGATTGATTTTGAAAAAATGTAAGTTTTTTGAAATTGTTTGAATATGGTAAGGCGGATTGATCAAGGGGAAGATTAGTTGAACAAACAGGGAGAAAGTGGGAAGAGGTAGACATGCATGATGACTCTAACTCTACAATGACCATTTTAGATGCACTTTTTAGACGGACTCGACCTTGCATGAAAAGACCGACCCAATTTTTTTTTGAAAATTATACCGATGCGTACTGTCATCTTAGACTCGAACAAAGGTCAAAAGACCAATAAGCATGGGACGAATAGGTTGCGTTCCACGCAACTAGTGCGCGGCGCACAACCTATGCAGACTGCGCGCAGGTGCATTGCGCCAGTGCAACTTAATGCGTTGGGCGCAATGCTCACAAAAGACGTGTATTGATTAATCGACGAAGGTTCTGATGAAAAGGACGATTTGTTTTAGACGCGATTTCCAATAATTTCTGGGAGTAAAGCATATTAGAGGCAAAGATTGCAATCACACATAAATGTCAAGTAACATGGATGCAAAAGTTCTCAACCTAAAGTCCAGCTTCTACATTCAACTATTTGTCGTTTAGGTTAAGGCCGAAAGGGTCCATGACTAAGAGACCGATCCCACGCTTCGTACTCCCGCTAAAAGAGGTGGCCACGTGTAAAGACGCTCCGGCCTCAAGTCGAGAACAAGAGAACAATGCCATGGTTGGGTAGGTTTGTTTATGACTAAGATCCAACACTATCGCTCAGGAAGCTTTTTGGAAGGACAGCGCAAACCCACCTGGGGTGACCTCACACATAGAACATGTGCTAATGAGGCAAGGTAGATTGTCCTTATGGTGGCTTAAACAAATAGCTATGCATATGCAAAACTATATCATTCTAAGGCATAAAAATAAGAATGAATCGTATTTTTCAAGTTTCACCCACTCATTTAAAAATTAATTTTTAAAATCCTCCCAGTTGAGTCAGCAAATAGTAGGCGTGTTTTTATTTCTGCTTACGCGGTGTGAGCGAATTAGATGTTGACTACCCCTAATTAAGGTTTTATTGAAAACTTGTTTTGTATTGAAATAAGTCGCAAACAATTCTTTTAGGAAGAATCATAAACCTAATTGGATATGGAAAAACATAGGGACAAATTATCCAATGTAGATTTCCCGCTTTGACTCCATAGATGGTCAAAGTAAACCAAAGATTGAGTTCAGGGGTGAGGAGTACGAATATGGTCATAGGGTAACCACATTCTTCGCCCAAAGTTGGCCTCTCTACTAAGGCTCTGTTCTTCTAGATTGAATAAGTCTGAACCCGAACTGAAATGTATAGTCTCAACTGAACTGAATCGTCTGGAACCAAGTGATCCGATCCGTCTGAATCGAACTCAACCCAGGTGATTATTAATAATTACAAGTAGAATAATATTTTTATCATCATTGATAATGAAAATAATTAATAATATTAATGATAATGATAATGATAATGATAATAATAATATTAATACTAATACTAATAATGTGCATAATAATAATATTCTTATGAATTGAGTAATATTAATAATAATATTAATTACTAATAATATGCACAATAATAATAATATACTTATGAATTGAGTAATAATAATAATAATAATAATAATAATAATAATAATAATAATAATAAATAATAATAATAATAATAATAATAATAATAATAATAATACCAATAATAATAATAATAATAATAATAATAATAATAATTTTAATAATACAAATAATATGCTACATTGTTTAAACTTTATTTATTTGGAGTTCTTCACCAC